>MWMN01000003.1:737127-756056 GCA_002968875.1 Cordyceps cicadae | reverse complement strand
TCGAGTTAGTAAGAAAGTAAAGGTGTTACTACTATAATACGGCTTATAGAGCGAAGGAATAAGCGAAGTAAGGGAAAATGGGCGTTATATAGCCGGGCACGGACAAGAACCTAGTATAAAAAGTGTGATAATCGAGAAAGAAAGAGAGAAAGAGACTATAGAGGGGCCGAAGGTGGCGGCTAATAAGGGGCATCCCGCTGACTTAGCTAGGAAGGCGTGCCTGCTAACACCCTGTCTGCCCACTAGACAAGGCGCAAGAGATAAGAAAAAGCTTGTAGTAATTGAAAATATATATATGCCTATGTTACCAAATAATAAATCGCGCTATTGTGTCGGGCAAGCTGTGTCGTTACTCGCGAGAAAATCTAATACAACGAGAAAAAGGAAAGAGAGAACAAGGAAATTACAAAGGAAATATGCGACACCCTTCGATGCATTCACCGCTTTATGCGTTCGAGATGCCGTCGGAGAAGGATAAGCCACCGGCAGACTGATCGACCTCCATCGAGTGTTTCAGACCGCAAACCTCGAACAGCTTGACGGGTGTTAGGTCCTTGGGGGTTCCGACGATGCCCTTGGTCTTGAGCAGCGTGAGGGTCTCCTTGATGGCCCTGTAGGCGGGGACGATGCAGGCAAACGAGAAGATCATGATGCGGAAGCCCATCTCGCGGGCCTCGTCGACAGTGATGGTCGGGCTCGCGCCGTTCTCGACGCTGTTGAGCAGCAGCGGCCAGGGCGCGAGGTCCTTGACCGCCTGCGCCGCCTGCTCCTTGCTCTTGAAGCCCTCGAGCAGGCCCACGTCGGCGCCGAGGTCGCGCGCCGTGCGCAGACGCTCGATGCACTCGTCATAGCCGAGCGACTGCAGCGCGTCGGTGCGCGCGATGAGCACAAAGTCGGAGCGCATGCGGACGCGCGCGGCGTGGGCTGCGCGGATGCGCGAGTAGTACTCCTCGCGGGAAACCACCTTCTTGCCAGACAGGTGACCGCAGCGCTTGGTGAGCACCTGGTCCTCGAGATGGGCACCGGCGACGCCGGCGCGGATGTACTGCTCGACCGTGCGGGCAGCCATTATGGGGCCTGTGTTGTCGGGATTAGTCTCATGTGCGGCTGCTTTTGAACAGGGTTGTCCGTGAGACAGCGGAGATTACGTACCGCCATAGCCAGTGTCCATGTCGGCAATCAGAGGGGGGCCGAAAGGGTCGAGGTTGGCAATCATCTCTGCGTTCTCACGCATCTCATGGAGCTGAGCAATAGCCAGATCTGGCTGGCCAAGACGCGAGGCGGTGGTCCCGGCACCAGTCTATACATGATGAGTTAGCTGGGGCCGATGGCGCAAATCCGATGGGGAAGCAGACGCACCATGTACATGGCACTGAAACCAGTCTCGATGGCAGTACGGGCCGACAGGCCGTCGTAGACACCAGGGCAGACGATGAGCTCGTTGGTCTCGAAGATCATCTTGCGCAGCTTAGTGGCGCCGATGGCTGGCATGTCGACGGCATCGACGCTGTTCAGGGGCAGGTATTCGACAGAGCTGCCCTTGGACTCGATAATGGGCTCTTCGACCGCGGGGACGGTCTCGACGGGGGTCTCGGCCACTGGGGCCTCGACAATATCGACAACGGCAGGCGACATTTTTGGGGTATATGTGAAGGGAGTATGATGTGATATGAAAAAAGAGACTGCTGCGGGAGGCTGTGGAAACTCGGGCAGATGCAAAAAGAATCAAGATGAAGGTTGATATAAGTAATAAGAAGAAGAATTTTCTCGAAGTGAGGGCCTGTCTGGCTTCTTTATAGTCTAAGACAGTTTTTTGGTCATGGCCAGCCGCTCGTTTGACCTCTGGTTGAGCAATGATCCACAGCCGAAAAGCAACGATGATGCTACTACTGTAATTTACATCTAGAACGGACTCCGGAGTTCATCTTACCAGTAATACTGCTTATCTTGGACGTGCACGTTACGCCGTTGTTGGGGGAAAGATCGTCCGGCTTTACGATCCCTGCCGCCAGGGTTACATCATCCAATGACCAACGATAGGTTGAGGCAATGCTGCTGAGAAGGGGCTCAGGCGATTCGAACGCAGTGGGTCAACGAGGATGACACTCCTGAGAAGTATGCTTATTCTCCTCACGTAACTTCGCGTCTTGGAGGCTACAACGGGGGGGGGGGGGGGGGGGGACCTGAACACCGGGTCCGGGTCTGGATCAACGCCAAGCCTTTGGGCAGAAGGGCGAGGGGGCCAAACATGTAATCATCCTGGCTGATCTTGAGGATAGGTCTTGCGCCGCGTGATCTCGGAGCGTGAACGGAGCGCTGCGCCTCGTCGGCTCATTTCAAACCCGGGGAGGCGGTACCGCCGGTCTTGGCAAAGGCGGTGGTTCGGAGCATGACCCTGTGAAAGTCTCACTCGAACCGGCGCTATAAGGAGAGCTGAAGGAGGGCTGTTTCTGCTTGGGCTTCGTTTTTGCTTCTCTTCGAAAAAAATGCATGTCTTGGGCCGTCGGAAATGACTGGTAAATGGGACAGAGCCCCTCACAATCCCTCTCCTGTCTTAGCGGCCCAACCGTAAGCCGTCTTCCGATTCCTGTGCTGCTATCGTTCCTTGGGTATAGGTTCCTTGGGTATAGTAAGGCGCCGGTCTTTGCATAAATCTTGATGCAGGCTTGGGGTAAAGGTGCAGTGAGCAATGAGGAGGGAGTGGTTTGGTTTACGGTTGCGGCTGACAAACGACATTAGACTCGATGTCGTATGGCTACCAGTCAGATAATAAAGCGGAGACCTTAGTAAGGTGGTTGACTTGTACATGGGGCCAGCTCTTGGCAGACTAAGAGCTAGCATCATGAGATGCTAAGCCTAGGGGACGTTTGTCCAATAGGAGTTGGAAGCGGACGCCCGCATCTGCGGCCAGTAAAAGGTTAATAATCAAATGGCATGTAAGACGTTTTCGCTGGTCGGATCGGCAGAGATGGAGAGAGACAAAGGGTAGACAGAGAGAAAGAGATGGACCGAGACAAGGAGAGGGCGGCACAGTCTCAAACATGGCAAAAATTACTCCGGAGCCACCAGCCAGCAGGTCGGTATGAGGTATGAGGTATCATCTGTTGTCGCCTCAAGACTCAAGGCTTGGCAAGAAGCTGAGCCATTGTTTGTTGTACTGTATTGACTGTATTGATGGCATCCGTGCTGTTGTTTAGCTATTAGTCTGAATTACCCACTGCTGTCTCGCGAGCGGATCTAATTCTGGTCTCCGTAAGATCCGTCTCCCGCTATTATCTCCTATTATCCCTATTCTCATGCGCCATTTCCACCTAAACGGCACCCTGGTCCTAAAATTCTTGTTCGTACTAGGTGCCCGGCTTGTCCCGTTTTTTTTTTTTCCCCCGTACCTCCATACCCATGCGAACTAGTTTGCATTTTCTCTTCTTCTCCGGTTTCCGGTTTCCCTCAAGTACGAATAATGCCCGCCTGCTGTTAAACAGCATAATAACGGACGAACCCTTTGCTCTCTCCCCTGCAACCACACCACACCAAACCAAAACAACCAACCCACCCCCGCCATGAGCAACAGCAAAAATCTCATGGCTGCACAGGAAACAATGTCGTCCTCGGAAGAATCAAAGCACGATCCCGAGTCGGGCCGCCCCGTCGAGAAGCAGAGCCTCCTCGCCAAGTACCTGAAGGAGGTGGACGTCAAACGGGCCTATCTGCCCATGCTGGTGTGCTGCTTTGTCTCGGGCTTGACTGACGGCACAATTTACAATGGTGCGTCTATCTGGAGCGGTCTTTTCTATTATTTTATAGGACCAGGAACCCAACAAATAGCACTTGTTTGACTGACACCTTTTATAGCGTACGGAACTTTCGTTTCCATGCAGACTGGTGAGTCACTACCGCGATTGCCTCCACGAGATCCCCACGACAAGGCTGACCGGGTATTCTTCCTCACCCTTAGGAAACACCATCTTCGTCGCCCTCGGCACCACCGGCTTCAACAACAAGCCCTATGGTTGGGCCCGCTCCCTCTGCTCGATCGGCTTCTTCATAATCGGCTCCTTCTGCTTCGCCCGCTTCGCCATGCTCCTCGGCGGCCGCCGGCGCGGCGTCCTCGGCCTCTCCTTCCTCGGCCAGTCCATCCTGGTGATGCTGGCCGCCGCGCTGATCCAGGGCGGCGTCATCGACGGCTCCTACCCGTCGCACCGCGCGCCCGGCTCCGTCGACTTCAAGGAGATTGCCGTCATCGCGCTGCTCAGCTTCCAGGCGGCCGGCCAGATCGTGTCCAGCCGCAACCTGGCCGTCGGCGAGATCCCGACCGTCGTCGTCACCAGCATGCTCTGCGACCTCATGTCCGACCCGGCCCTGCTCGCCTGGGCCAAGAACGACAAGCGCAACCGCCGCTTCACGGCGTTCGTGCTGACGCTGGTCGGTGCCATCTGCGGTGGCTGGATCTCCAAGGCGTCGGGCGCAGTGCAGCCGTCTCTGTGGACCGTCGCGGGCATCAAGCTGGTTCTGGCCATCGGCTGGCTCTTCTGGACAGAGAAGTGAGGTGACGAAAAGGAAAGGGTGCTGTGGTGCCCCGGTCTCGACGCATCTCTTGCATTTTCCTTAGCGCTGCATATAGAGTAATAGAGTCAGAAAGCGCAAAAAAAGGCGCTCTTGCATATTCCGAAAATTTCCTCTGCATTTTCACAACTGCGTTGACAGAAAAATCCAACTGCAGCCATAGATATTCAGTGCCAGAACGAGCATGCGTGAGGCCATTGCATTCTTCTTGCTGCCTCGCTTTATGATGACAGCCGGGTCTTTACTTCATCACTGAAGCCCCCAGAAATAACAAATAGCAGTGCATTCTGCCTTTTTTTTTTTTTTTGTGTGTGTGAAGTTTGTTGAATGTTGACGCGGGTTGCTCCAAAACACGTGCTGAGACGCAATCAGCGGGATGAACGAGTCTTCTCACAGCAGGGAGCGACCAACCAGCTACGTTGTCTATTCTCTCCTGGCATGTGAAACGCACAGATGGTTGCTTGCACATGCCTAATCAGGTCGAATCTTGGAAATTCTCTCTCATGATTGGTCTTGACCAACCCGTCTAGACACTTGCCACGAGGTGTATCCGTCTTCACATGCAAATCGAGGACAATACATCACGCCAAGCGCCATTCCTGGTTGGTCGAAACGTCATTGCATGAAGATGTCGGAAAATAAACCCCAGATTTTCCTGCCTCGGCGGTTCAGCCGTGGGGCTGGGCGGGCTCTCGGGACAACGAGTCAAGGAGACGCAATGCCGCCCCAACCAATCGTTAATTTTAGTAAAGAAGAATAGAATTGGTCGTGCATGATTTCTAGTCGCAATAAACTTGTTGGGATTATGCATTAAACTGTAATTATTTTTCCCCGCACTCTATGGCCCCCATGCCGTCCGTATCCTAGTGAGGGTGGTTATAAGCCCCGTGTATATAGCTGTATCTAAGTCCCAAGTCCCCCCCCCCCTTCCAGCTTTGCTTTTTGTACCGACATTTCCATCGCAGTTCATCTCCTCCCTGCAAATAGTATCGATTATCAAGGCAACTTCCATCATGACTGTACCGCCGGCAAGCGCCAAAGACTCCATGAAGTCCACTTGGCGCACCTGGGACCGGAAACGCTGGAACCACAACCACTGGAT
Organism: Cordyceps cicadae; assembly: GCA_002968875.1. NCBI lineage: Eukaryota > Fungi > Ascomycota > Sordariomycetes > Hypocreales > Cordycipitaceae > Cordyceps > Cordyceps cicadae. The sequence continues at coordinate 750,391 of MWMN01000003.1, read as the reverse complement.
TCTCTATGCCATCAACCCGTTCCATCGCGACCTGGACCGGGAGGTTCCTGTCCACCCCATGACGGACAAGGTTCCCAACGTCAGCACGACCGACCAGCACATTTGGATTCTTCTCCACGCAGCAGTCGTCCTGGCCGTTCACCAGACCTGGCTATCAGTGACTGGGATCCAGCTGCCTTTCCTTGCCGCCGTGGGCTACTACACCACGGGATTTCTGTGGGTTGTCGTTCGTCAACTGCACATTATTCGACGACTGGGGCACATGTACGGCTTCCTGGACGGAGAGAGCGAGCGTGATGGCATTCCCGACTCTGGAGTCGCCCGAGTTCTTGGTGCCGGTTGGAAGACGGCAGGCGGACGCATGCTCCTCGCCGTCTACCTGACGTACGACCAAGCGTCATCGCCGCTGCAGGACATGAGCTCGCTGTCTTGGTGGGCCTGGCTTCCCTTCCAAATCGGAATGTACGGCGTGATCCTGGACTTTTGGTTCTACTGGTACCATCGGGCCATGCACAGCGTCGGCGGGCTCTGGCAGTTCCATCGCACGCACCACTTGACCAAGCACCCCAACGCCATGCTGTCCGCGTACGCCGACGACGTCCAAGAGTTCTTCGACATGGTCGGCATCCCGTTCCTGACCTACCTGACCTTCCGGGCCTTTGGGATCCCGCTCGGGTTCTACGACTGGTTCGTCTGCCACCAATACACCGCCTTCACCGAGGCAGGCGGCCACAGCGGTCTGCGGCTCAACATCCAGGCCGCCTCTCCGTTCAGCCCCATCCTCAGCTACTTCAACGCGGAGCTGAGGATCGAGGATCACGATCTGCACCACCGCAAGGGCTGGAGGAAGAGCCACAACTACGGAAAGCAAACCCGTGTGTGGGATCGCCTGTTTGGTACTTGCCACGACCGCATCGAGCTGAGCAATGACAACATTGACTACACCACCCAAGTTCGGATTCCGATCTTCTGAGAAGATTGAGATGAATAGTATTGGAGAAACGAGATCATGATACCCTGCATTCATCCAACGAAGTGATGATGGAGTAGGAGCCGCTTGTACAGCAAGGCGCGGTTCCCAAGGGAGCTACGAGAGACTAAATAAGAATTAAATGTTAATGTCCAGAATGAAAATGAGAAATTTGCTGTTTCCATTTTATATATATATTGAAGCATCTGATAAAGAAAAAAAAAAACTCACATCCTTCTCTCTGCGAGCGATAATTTCAACATGGCCATGCGGACTAATAATACAGCCAGAACAGACAGTTTCAGGTCACCACCACGAGCACAATCTGTGTACCTACTACTTTGTGCACTCGGTATGCCACGAGCAATCCAGGTAATGATTTACCGCGAGGGCGGAGCGGCTAATTTACACTCGAAAACAAAGTTATTATGATACATTTAAACTACAAAGTTGTCTGCCATTTATAAAACTAGACGACATCCAAGATGGTTGGTTCTATTCTGGTCTCTTTCAAGCGCTCGTTTTAGTGGCCAGTTAGCGCAGCGGGCGCTGGCTGAGAGCCTATAATCTTACCGGGCATTGGAATCCCGCCAATGAAGCTGCAACGAGTTGGAGAACAGCAGGTCGTTTCGTGCATTTTCATTCAGGGATGTATTTTCAGAGTCTAGAAATATTTCTAAAATAACATGGATATTCTTACATAAATCGAAATGCACTCCCGCCATAAAAGTTGGCGAGACCAAAACGAGTCTGCCACCATCAACTATTCTGGGCATCACCATCACCAGTCTTCACCACCATGGTCGTCGCTATTGAATTCCCCAAAATTACTGCCTTGGCTGCCTTGGGCTTCGCTGCACTTGCACAGGGGCGACTCGATAAGCCATTGATCAAGCCCGAAATTCCTTCCTTGGATGCCGGCCTCTTCAAAAACCTCAAGCCGACTCAATCCACCCATGATCAATGGGAATGGGGTTGCATGTGGCAGCGAAATCACTCATAAGAAATGGTGTCTGGATAGTTGGACTGACCAGAATAGGGATCCCTGACCGCTGTCGCGATGTTGCAAATGCGCACAATCTTAGCCCGTATGATATTGAAGTCTTCAATGTTCATTACACCGACTGCAATGACGTCTGGATCATGTGTCGTCATCACAAGGCTCAAGTGAGCCAGGAACAAATGATTGATGTCTTTGGTCGTCTGCCTGTCAGAATGCGCGACTGGGTACGGACCACGATCGGTAAGCTCCGACAGGATGGTTTGTTATAGCTGTTGAAGAGGTTGGCTTGACTGACAGGTTGCATTGAATAGCTCTTCCTGGTGCCCGAAGCGCGTATACCTAGTAAGGGGTCTGCTTATACTACTATCTACAAACTCATGCTCACCCAAAGCAGTTCAGATCTCGGTGATAACATTTACTTTGGCGACATCCAGAACTACCCGACGCTCTGGGCTCATGAAATCGGCCACACCATGGACAACAATGTCGTGACCAAAGGCAGTGATTTTTCTGGTAAAATAAAACTGCCTAGCCACCCCTTCCAAGTAAAACATTCATAATACTGACTCGTCGCAAAGCTTCCTCTCGCTGGATCGACGCCTACAACCAAGACCTGGCCATTTCGGACAGCTATGCCCAGACCAGTGAGATCCCATAACCCATCATTGAGAAGGAGGCAAGCCGTTCGGTTCTAACAAAAGTACCCCTTAGACCAAGCCGAGAACTTTGCCCAGGAGACCGTCATCGCGCTCTTCGACAAGGTCGTCCCGGGCGGCATCGGCACCGTCGAGCCGAATTGGAAGGCCATCTTCCACCAGTACGCGACGGCCCAGGACGCGCTCGGGGACAACATCATCCCTGGCGGGCGCTGCCGCAACCGTTTCGCGAATGCGTGAGTGAGGCGATGGTCAAGGGAAGACGAACCTAGCTAATAACGAGACCTGCAGCGGAATTGTTTGCATGGGGCCTGCGGCGCCTTGTGGCAAGAAGAGGGACGCGGAACCGTCGTTCAACGTGACGCTGAGTGGCGAGTTCAGTGTAATTCCGGTCACGAGCAATTCCGGGCGCAAAGTTTGCGGCCATTAGAAAAGCCCGGGGGTGGTTTAATGTCAATGGCAAAGGAATGAGGAACTCTGTCCCCGTCCCTACGAAGCGCTATGCTTGCCCTTGCAGAATGACGAACTCTTGTAAGCCGAGCGGTCGATGAACCGTGTGGCTGTTCCCCTTCTCAGGGTATATGTAAGCAGTCACTACTGAGAGACTTGGAGAAGGTATAGCAATAGATTGTCTTTGAACAAGGACGACCAAGAAATAAAGTGACATCCTGGTGGCGGAGGGGAGTATAGGGTAACTCGGCGAACTTGCTATATTAGGCTGGCACTTGATATTTCCCCCGCACTCAACCCGCCTTGGCGATATAAATACCTTTAAATTTACCCTTTTTATTGTCATCTTTCGTCATATCATACTCCCCGTCTTTTACTTGCTCTGGCATCCGCAATAAGCCCTCTGACCCGACTCTGCCGTGGCCCCTACAATGCCTGTTGAATCAACCGCACTTGTAGCGAGGGGGCCCTTCTCGGAAGGGAAATGGGCGCTGGAACCGGTCAAGCTACGAGAACTGCGCGACGACGAGGTCCTGGTTCGAATGGTTGCCTCTGGAATCTGCCATACTGATCTGCATTGCGGAAACACGGCGGCTGACGCCGGGGTGCCCGCGGTTTACTACCCCCGTGTGCTCGGTCACGAAGGTGAGATGCGCCTTTCGTTTTTTTTTTCGGTCGCAACTTGCTGAATCTTGGGTCCATCTTGATAGGCTCCGGCTATGTAGTGCAGGTCGGGAGCTCCGTCAAGAACGTGAATGCTGGCGACCCGGTTCTCCTGTCATTCTCGTGCTGTGGAGAGTGCCACGTCTGTCTCTCCGGAACACCGTCGCATTGCGTCAAGGCCTTTGAAATCAATTTCATGGGAGAGCCGGTATTTGACGGCGGCATCGGGGGCAGATTCTTTGGTCAGTCCAGCTTTGCCCGGCATTCTGTCGTGAGTTCCAAGAGCGTCGTCAACGTCTCCGGGCTGGGTCTCAGTGAGGACGACCTGAAGCTTCTGGCGCCGTTGGGGTGCGGCCTGCAGACGGGCAGCGGCACAGTCGTCAATGTCGCCAAAGCTGGTCCGCAAGACTGCCTCACGGTCGCCGGTCTCGGAGGTGTCGGACTGGCTGCGGTCATTACAGCCAGGAACCAAGGGTGCAAGGTGATTATTGGGCTTGACAGGGTCGACAGTCGGCTGGAACTAGCCAAGTCACTGGGCGCGACGCGCGTCATCAACACGACAGGTCTCAGCATGAAGGATCTCGTCGAGAAGATCAGGGAAGCGAGCGAAGGGCTCGGCTCTACAATCAGCATCGACACGACGGCGTTTCCTGCCCTGGTCTCTGCACAGCTGGAAGCCACGCGATACCTGGGCAAAGTCATTCAGGTAGGGACGGGCATGCCTGATTCGCATCTCTCGCTCCATATGCAGAGCTACATGGTGAGTGGTAAGCAGTATTTCGGGGCGATCCAGGGGCAGGTGAAATCGAGCGAGCATATTCCTGAGATGATACGGTGGTGGCGTGACGGGAAGTTCCCGGTTGAGAGGCTTGTGACATTTTTCGATCATCAAAACTTTTCCCAGGCTGTGGAAGCGATGGGTAGTGGTGAGGCCATTAAGCCAGTGATTGTATGGTGAAGACGGGCTGTATGAGACTGCGAATATGGGTTACGAGGCATGGCGTTGAAGAGGCAAAATGAAGCTGGATAGGGGTTGAATTAGGTAGGGAATGGAGTTGATGTTTTTTATTATTTATTATGATGAGACAGTTTACAGTAGAGTGACCACTATTCTTGCTATTTTCAGGGGCTACGATCAGCTTGCATGAGACACGGAACAAGACCAGGGAACCGGAATGAATTGGAGAGATTAGCAAAGCAGAGAGAAAAGAGAGGGGGAATAAAGGGGAAAAAAAGAGAGAGAAGAGAATAAAAAAAAAAAAAACTGCCAGCACAGCACAGAGAGAAAGCCGGTGCGCTAGAAGCCTTGCAGATTTGAATCTCAGGTCGTCAGCACTAATAAAAGCTAGTTTTGGGTGGGATTTGGGGAGGGGAGGGATACAGGGATACTTGTGATGGCATTTTAATTGCTTCACAGCCTGAAAAATACGTCCGTCCTCTCCCCAAACTCCCCGCGACCTGCCCTGCCCTGCCCCGACTTGCCCTCCCTCCGCCATGGCAGACTCGGGCACTCCGGCGACAGGCTCTAAGCGGCGTCGAATCGCTCTGGCTTGCACTTCTTGCCGGACCAGAAAGTCAAGGTAAGTAGAGTCTGACTTTACTGACCCGAAGCATGACCGCCGCCTGCTCACCTCTTGCTTACCCCTCCCTCCTCGGTGGATTGTAGGTGTGATGGGCGACGACCCACGTGCTCAACGTGCACTCAGCTGGGGTTCGAGTGTCAATATGACGCGCCGGACTCTACGACCAACATTATTGTTCAAAAGGACTATGTCTCGGGCCTCGAGCAGCGGTTGAAGAAGGTGGAGCATCTCTTGCAGCGACACGACGACTTGCTGACGGGACACCTGTCCGCGTGCGCCCCGGCCCGAGATGGACAGTATCGGGATGCCTATGAGGAGGGGGAGGGGCGGCCTCGGCTTCCGGATCCGGAGGGGTTTCCGGAGAGTACGTTGCCGTTGAGGGACGGGCCTGTGAAGGACGGCATCGAGATTGACGCCTCCGTCATTGATTCCGGCGAGTCGGAGAGCGAGCCCGAGGCCCGGACGGACGGGCTGGCCATCACCTTTGTCGACGAGCGGGCGGCGGCCTACTTTGGCGAGTCGTCCAACATTGGCTTCGTCCGCTACCTGCTCGCCTCGGTGTCGTCCATCTGGGGCGTCAAGAAGCCCGAGGGCCCGCAGCTGAGCAAGGGCGACAACGCCGACGGCGGCGGCGGCAAGCGCGGCGCCGTCCTGTCATCGGAGCACTCGCCGCTCGGCGCGCTGCCGACGACGCCGCAGTCGCTGGCCACGTCGTCCCGGCTGCCGGCCGCCGGCGACATGGAGGTCATGATGGACCGCTACTTCAACACCATGGGCCTGCTCTTCCCCTTCCTGCACGAGGCCACCTTCCGGCGCACCTACGCCGCCTTCAAGGCCAGCGGCTTCAACAAGGTGCGCCAGACCTGGCTCGGCGAGCTCAACCTCCTCTTCGCCATCGCGAGCAACATCAACCGCAAGCAGGGCAAGACGTCCAAGCAGTGCTTCCAGGAGTCGCTCGTCTACTACCGCCGCGCCATGTCGCTGTGCGGCGCCTCGTGCCTGCGCACCGTCAGCCTCGACATCGTCCAGTTCCTGCTGCTGCAGGCCCTGTACCTGCAGGGCACGCCCCAGGCCGGCGAGGCCTGGAGCGTCCACGGGCTGCTGGTCCGGAGCGCCGTCGCCCTCGGCCTGCACAGCGACAAGGTCGGCCGCCAGCAGCTCGACGGCAACGTGCAGGAGATGCGGAACCGCACCTGGCACACCATCTACTGCCTCGACACCGTCCTGAGCGCCACCTTTGGCCGGCCCTGCGCGATCCCGCCGGCGCACATGACCATCCGGCTGCCGCAGCCGTGGCACGTCGTCGCCGTCGTCGTCCCGGAAGAAGATGGCCCCGGCACCGGCACCGGCTCTGCCCCCGAGGGACTCGCCCAGGTCGCCACCGACTTCCTCTCCATCTCGGTCCAGCTCTACCAGATCATGGGCCTCTCCCTCGAGGCCCAGTACGGCGGCAACGTCGGCGCCGACCGCAACGCCGCCAACGCCGAGGACGAGGTCGCGATGCTGCAGACGGCGAGCACCCTGCGCGGCAAGCTCCGGCGGTGGGCGGACGCGCTGCCGGCGGCCTTTGCGCTGCTGCCGAGCGGCTCGCCGGAGCTGCGGCACAGCTCGCGGACCAACAAGCTGCGCGCCATCACGACGGTCCGGTACCACAGCGTGTGCATCCTGGTGCACCGGCCGCTGCTGTGCGTCACGCTCCGGTACCTGTCCAAGATCAACGGGCGGCACGACGCGGAGCTGCCGTACACGACGCAGCTCGCCATGGCCGAGGCCTTTGAGTGCATCGCCTCGGCCGAGGAGACCATCGGCATGGCGGCCTCCGTCTTTGGCGGCGGGCCGGTCGAGGACAGCAACCTCGGCGTCTGGTTCTTTACCCTGTACTACGGTGAGTTTGGGATGGGCATGCCCCGGTTTTCCTTTCCATTTCCTTTCCTTTCCTTTCCTTCTCCCCTTCTTGTCCGGCTCCGGTCGGGCTTTTTTAGGCTAATCTTGTCCCGTCGTCGTCGTCATCGTCGTCGTCGTCAGTCTTCACGGCAGCGCTGATGGTCTGTGGCGGCATGCTCTGCGCGAGACACAGCCATCCCATGAATGCCCAGACGGTGGTCGCCGAGGGCCGCCTCAACCTTGTCAGGGCCGCCGACGCGCTCGAGAATCTGGACAACAGCAACCCGCTTGTCAAGCGGTGCGTCAAGTACATCCGATACCTGTCTCAGCTGCAAGACTACCGGTGTAAGTGGCACCCAACCGCTCTGTTCACAGCGACTGCTGCTCACATCTGGGTGACTCTTTCGTCATCTTGTAGCCGATTCCGACCTGGCCGACCTCCCCCCGGAGGACTCCAACCCATTTATCCAGCCAGATGGCGACTATTTCATGGGCATGGTGGATCTGCTGGACGATCAAAGTGGCCTTGGTCCTTATTTGGCTGCTGAGCTATTTGACGCCTCGACGTTTGACTCACTAACATTGCCACTGTAAATGTAACACAGAGCTCGTCTCATCATCATGTAACATACACTTCAACTCAGCCCATCCTCAGCCTTGCAGCCATCAGATCTTGCTCTTCCAGCGCGCATCCAACAGCGGGTGGCTGTTGTTTTCTTGGTGATGCGCCTGGCGCTGCATGCTGTCCAGCACCATGGATTTGACGTCCGGATCGCGAACCGTGGTTCGGTAGAACAGGGAAAAGAGGCTCTCAAACTCCCATGGCTCCAGTCTCTTCCACATCTCGAGCATCGCAGTGGGCCCAAGGGGGATGAAGTTTGGGTATGCGTAGTGGAAGAAGAAGGTCTGGTGTCGTTTATTGTGGTGAGAACGGACCAAGCCAGACTGGTAGAGAATCAAGTCAGCTTTGCACAGCAAATTTTCAACGGGTTACGCATGGATACCTGCGAAATTCCGATAGAGTCACCGACAAACTAGGAGAGGTATTAGTATTTGGGGCAATCATGTCGGGGACGAGTCGAGAAGAAAGTCCATGATTGCTGACGCCTCGACTTACAAGATTCTTGTTCCAGTGGAGGGCAGAGCTTCCCGGAAAATGGCCACCCAGCTTGACAATGTTCACCCCAGGCAGTATCTCGAGCGTCAAGCCACTCACGAACCGGCGCCGGCCGTCGACATCCTCGCGGTTGAGCCACTCCCGGTCCTCCTCGGCCAGGTACACCGGGCAGTCAAACTCGCGCGCCCACTCGAGATGGGTGCTGTAGAAGTGAGGGTGCGAGATGGCAATGGCCCTGAGCCCGCCCCTGGACTTGACAAAGGCGATGGTGGCGGCGTCGAGCAGGCTGACGCAGTCCCAGAGGACGTTGCCGGCCTCGGTCTCGACGAGGACGGCGCGCTGGCCGATGGCGAACTGCGGGCTGGAGAAGATGGACCAGATGCGGCCGTCGACGGCGTCTTGCTGGATCTCGTTTCGGTAGGAGGACTGCATCCGGGCGAGCGTGGTCCAGGACTGACCGGAGGGCGGCACGAACTGTCGTGGTTCCTGACAGAGAGGGTTAACAGACGGAAATGTAGAAGGATTGGTGCTGGACTCAGGATGAGCGTACATCACACATGCGACAGGTCGGGGGCCGCTGTTCATACGGAATACCATACTGCGTGCCGCAAGTCACACAAACGCAGAGGTTGCTGCTCGAGGAGGCCATGATGAAGGTGAAGTCTCGGATGGGTGGGTTATGCTTGCTTTATTATTGCCGGAAGCCTTTCCCTTTTGTGTATTTATAACACCATTCAGTTCATGAATCCTTCTTCGTCATGATTCCCACCGCACTGTCGTTCCAACAGAGCTTTCTCGTCCAACAAGGCTTCGGGTCGGATGTCTCCCCGATCTCCCCGCTGCAGGCCGCCCAACTGCAGGCCTCCCACTGCAGGCCGCTGAACATCTTGGGTCTCGGCTCGGCTGAGCAGGGGAGTTCCGAATAATGCATGTGTATTACCAATCTTGATAGATGTGGAAAGATGGATTACTCGGTAGAGAGCTGCTTTCCCTCTACCAGACAGCTTGCCCCGGGGAGACCGGGGAGACCGGGGAGACTGGGGAGAACAGGGAAAAGACTGATTTGCTTTCACGTGACGGGCAATTGAGAGAAAGGGTTTCCAAAATGTAGAAAAGAAATAAAGGCTTTTTTTCAAGTATTAATTGCTCCGGCAGTGACAACCAAATCTTCAAAGTACCAGCTGATTATGGCCCCTTCGTTTACCGCTACCCTATAGTTGCGACACTATGGAGCGGAAATTGACACGGGCGGGAATCCATGCGACAGACCTGGAAACGGTTTAAAATTAAAAATTAAATGGTTGAGAATATTAAGAGCCTGGGAATAGTCCCTTTTAGTTTATCCGACACGTCGTTACAACGAAATTAACATTTGGTGATTGACCTGCCTCACAATGACCATTTTGCTACAAAGCTGGCCACGACAGTCTTGGAAACACAAGTTTACTAAAAACTCATCATAATTCTATTTTTTTTTCTATTTTTTTCAAGTACAATTTAGCATCTCTTTTACCTTGGCTTGTGGAAACCGCACTCGTCACACCCTCATTTACCTCTGTTTTCATGATTAGGCCTATAGTTAGTTGCCCATATAACCTGAACCACCCCCTACAAACCCTAGAGACCGTATGCTGGCTGTCGATCAGCGCTTTGGCTTTCTAGAAAGGGAAATGCTGTTTTGATCGGCGTGGACATGAATTCATCTGACTGGAAAGATGGAGCATGCATTCCAGCGTGAGAAAGGAGATGAGGTGATCCGTTTCTATCCGTCTTTGGTTTTCTGCATTGCCCTTTGATTCCTTGCAAGTCAACAAAAAGCAAGGGCAGTCAATGATGAATACCTTGGATACCTACCTGGTCTGTCTGCAGATTACTTTGGCAACCCGGGCGTGTTGCACCCTCCCATGTACCTACCTAATAAAGCCAAGGTAGCACTCACTAACACTGGCCACTGGCCACTGGCTACTGGCTACTGGCCACATGTTGTAAATGGATCAAGTCAATATATTGGAGAGAACAACGTGTGACCTGACTCTGGAACCGGACCCTCCTCAGGAATACTACAACATGGCTTGGCTTCTTTAGGTCACGACCTCGGTCCAAATGTCCAAATGAAGCGGGCGCGGGCGCGGGCGCGTGGCACCGGGGCGGAGGGCTCGCCGGAGAGTAACAACGGACTTGGCAAGTTGACATGCCCGGTCTTGGTGTGTCTTGTGTGTGACGCGGGACGGAAGTTGCTGTAGAGGAAGCCGCTGTAGAAGAGGCCGCTGTAGAAGAGGCCGCTGTAGAAGAGGCCGCTGTACGTACGGATAAAAGCGAGAGCGCGGGTGCCATCAAGGAATGAATACGTAGATCCATCCATCTGATTTGATTGCCCTCTTCAACAAAGCCAAAGCCGCAGCCGTCCGGGTTTCAGACCAGGCAAGCTAGACTGGGAACGTGGCATGAACGTCACCCCGCAAACGCTAATTTTTAATCCAAGGGGATAACTTGAATGGATTCGACCCTGGAGATTCTTTCAAGAGTGGAAACTAGGCAATCAAGCCCGACGCCACTTGTCAAAAAGCCACCGGGGCTAGCGAGCTGTTGCTACATGCCTCTCTAGGAAGTCGGATGGCACATCAATCATCACGAGGCATGAGGCACTCTGCGTTGAAACGTGATTCCCCTTGGATGCAGAGCTCATGTGGGGGGGATTGCTTGTTGTTTTCTGCTTTCCAACGAGCTCGTCCAGCGAGACCAGCTAGGCTGCATGATGATAATTCCGCGGCGTCATGCTATCCCGGCCGGCCCAGGGATCCCACGTTACCTGCCGCCGTGGCCTTTGTTCGGCGGTACTGGACCAACTAACTAACCGTGTCCTGTAATTTCCAAGACAATGAGGAATGTGACGGCTCCCCGGGATGTTTCTAGTTTCAATCCAGATTTGATAAATACCATGGGATCGTCGGCTTAGGAGACGACGACGATGACGACGTTCGCAAGCATCGCCTCGCCTCGACTGAGACACAATAACAGATAGCATACCGCACTCATTTTTTTCCTCTCTTTTTCCTTTCTTTTCCTTTCTTTTCCTTTCTTTTCCTTTCCTTTCCTTTCCCCCCATCTCCTCCGCAACTCGTACATACACACACAATGGCTCCGTTTCTCCAAACAGGCCTCACCCTGCTTCCGCTGCTCGCCGCCTCGGCCATGGTCGGCGCCTCACCTCTGGCCCCCCGAGCCGACACGTGCGCGACGACCGGAAAGCCGGCCGGAAAGGTCCTCCAGGGCTACTGGGAGAACTGGGACGGCGCCAAGAACGGCGTCCACCCGCCCTTTGGCTGGACGCCGATCCAGGACCCGGAGATCCGGGCGCACGGGTACAACGTCCTCAGCGCCGCCTTTCCCGTGATCCTGCCCGACGGCACCGCCCTGTGGGAGGACGGCATGGAAACGGGCGTCAAGGTCGCCTCCCCGGCCGACATGTGCGCGGCCAAGGCCGCCGGCGCCACCCTCCTCCTGTCCATCGGCGGCGCCACGGCGGCCATCGACCTCAGCTCCTCGGCCGTCGCCGACAGGTTCGTCGCGACCATCGTGCCGATCCTCAAGACGTACAACTTTGACGGCATCGACATCGACATCGAGGCCGGGCTCACCGGCAGCGGCAGCATCACCGACCTGTCCACGTCCCAGACCAACCTGATCCGCATCATCGACGGCATCCTCGCCCAGATGCCCGACAACTTTGGCCTGACCATGGCGCCCGAGACGGCCTACGTCACCGGCGGCAGCGTCACCTACGGCTCCATCTGGGGCTCCTACCTGCCCATCATCAAGAGGTACCTCGACAACGGCCGCCTGTGGTGGCTCAACATGCAGTACTACAACGGCGCCATGTACGGCTGCGCCGGCGACTCGTACGAGGCCGGCACCGTCAAGGGCTTCACCGCCCAGACCGACTGCCTCGACAGCGGCCTGACCATCCAGGGCGTCACCGTCAAGATCCCCTACGACAAGCAGGTGCCGGGTCTGCCCGCGCAGCCCGGCGCCGGCGGCGGCTACATGTCCACGGCCGACGTGGCCCAGGTCCTGTCCAACTACAACGGGAAGCTCAAGGGGCTGATGACCTGGTCGCTCAACTGGGACGGCTCCAAGGGATGGACCTTTGGGAACAACGTCAAGGCGGCTCTGGGGACCTCCTAGAGCCAAGGGACACCCGGTGACGATGACCATGGCGAGAAACACACATTTGACATGAAAGCAAACTCGCGCGATACATTCTGACTGTATATATTTTAGTCGTATATTCTGTGTATATATATATATCTGTGGATGCTAGACAAGCATTGCATAAATCTGACTCGTACGCGTAAAACAGCCCAGTGGATGCGCATGATGTCGTTCCATACAGACGCTGCGGCAACCCGAATTGCTTCAAAGAAGAGGGAGAAACATTTTTGTTTTGAATTTTGAATTTCAAACTCACATATATCGTCCTTTTCCCAGAACATTGTCGACTGATTCATATACATTCTCCTTTCTCATTGTACGCCGATGCATCCGAAATCTAGGCCGATGCCTTGATAGTCTCAATCATGTTTCTAAACAGCTCATCCGAGTCCCCGTACAGACCGGGATCAGCCGCCGCAATGGCCTCGACCGCATCCGTCGGAGGATAAATCAGAGTCCCGTTGATGTAATTCTTGACTCGCTTCGCCAGGGGCCCCTCGAGCATCACCTCCCGCTCCCACCCGCGACAGATGACCGCGCCGTGCCCGCCCAGGTCCAGGCAGCAGTTGTACGCCGCCTGCGCGTACTCGACCTCCTCCACGCCGACCAGGCTCGCCGCCGCGTTGTGCCCGGAGACGCGGCCGAGCAGCAGCGCGTGCTGGCAGCACATGAGCGCCGCGCGCCCGCCCTCCCGGTCCGCCAGGCGCGTGCGCCGCGTCGCCCCCC
>MWMN01000003.1:669152-736887 GCA_002968875.1 Cordyceps cicadae | reverse complement strand
CACGCGCATCCTGCTCCTGAGGCGCCGTCGAGGAGCAGGATGCGCGTGGCGTCGTCGTCGGGGTTGGGGATGCGCGGGCGCAGCGCGGTGGCGAGCTCGAGGCCGGTGAAGCCGCCGCCGCAGACGACGATGGTGTCGCGGGCGGCGCTGGGGGGCAGCGCGGCGAGGTCGCGCAGGTGCAGGTCGAGCTTGGAGGCGGATGCGAGCGAGTCAATGTCGAAGGCGTGCTCGGACAGCCCATTGACGCCTTGAGGATGGACGACGGAGCTTCCCGCGGCCAGTACCAGGCGGTCGTAGGTGATGGAGGTGGAGGCCTCGGAGGTGCTGGATGTGTTGGATGTGTTGGATGTGTTGGATGTGTTGGATGTGTTGGAGGTGTTGGATGTGTTGGAGGTGTTGGAGCTGTAGGTTACAGTCTTGTTCAGAGTGTCTATGGTTGTGACCAGGCCCTGGATGAATCGAATGTCGGCCGCCTGAAACAATGGTCCGAGTTGATGCACCATGGAAGCCGGGTTGTCCTCGTATAGCCTAGGCCGCACCACCAGCGCAGGTTCCGGGGCAACGACAGCGATCTCGACGGCATCATCCTTGTTGTGAAGTTGCAGGAGACGTTTCGCGGAGAGGGCACTCCATAGCCCTGCGAAGCCGGTTCCGATGATGAGGATTCGCTGCGGCATTGTTGGTGGTGACGAGGGTGGGTAGGGGGGATGAGACAGAGGGAGAAGGGATTGGATTGATTGATTGTTTGGGTGATTGTTTATTGATTTATTGATTGCTTGACTGATTAACTGATTGACTGATGAAGACGAGACGACAGAGACTACAGGTCGATATATACCAAGAACCGGGAAAGTGTATTGCCTATGGGTATTCCCGGTCTACGGGAGTTTGAGTTGAAACTGCCAATAATAAAACAAGCCCGGGTTGGATGCCCGCGGTGGGTGGCGGGTAAGACTGGTGGTAACTGGTAACTGGTGACTGGGAACTGGTGACTGGTAACTAGTAGGAACCAACTGCCCAGTAGCTACTCACTAGTAACTACCGACTAGTTGGCTGGCTGGTCTTGAAGAAAGTCCCTTGGTATTAGCTTCAACGGGTTATGAGCTAGATGTATTGAGGTTGGTGTGAAGATTCAGCCAGGTAGGTAGGTAGATGCATACATGATGCATACAGACAGACCTGCATGCATGCACATCCATCTCAGCAAGCTAGTTGGTCACCTACCCTCTCTTCTTTTTCTTTTTCTTCTTCTTCCTCTTCTCCTTCTTCTTCTTCTCCTTCTCCTTCTCCTTCTCCGCTTCCCTCACCCGCCCATGTACCGCAGGCCATCGGACATTGCCGCCGCCTCCCCGCTATTGATCCATACATGGGCAGATCTGGGGATCGGGAAGGCTGTCGTGACTCGGACACATACCCGAATACCCGATACCCGACAAGGCAAATCGCGGTAAACGAACCAACTAAGCAACTAGTTAGTCCGCCGACCCCCACTGCCATCACCTCTTGCCGCAATTTGTTGAGCAATTCTTTCACATCACATCACATCACCTATCTATCTGCCTGGTCACACATCACAGTACAGCATCATGTCGCAGGTGCGGAAGCAGGTCTTGACGCGGTCCTCCCTGGCCTGTCTGTCCTGCCGCTCGCGGCATCAAAAATGCGACGCCAAGAAGCCGCAGTGTACGCGCTGTACCGATGCAGACCGGCCATGTCAGTACACCAGGTCTCGGCGCGGCGGCAACAAGGACGGGAGCCAGCAGAATCAGGGTCAGGGCCAGGGCCAGGGCCAGTCACCGCACCGGGATCAGGATATTCAGCCTCAGCCTCAGCCTCAGCCTCGGCCGCGGCCGCAATCCCAGCCTCACACCCCTCACCAGTTCGATGAATACATCTCCGCCCTCATCACCCCGCCGGCCATGGACGTCATGACCCCGGCCACCGCCGGTGTCCTGTCGCAGATGTCACCCATGCCGGCCACCTCTCGGTCCGCCTACTCACCCCATTCGGACCACCACAGAGACGAGGGGGGCCGTCCGAGAAGACGCTCCATCACCTCCGCCACCACCTCCGCCGCCGCCGCCGCCGCCGCCGCCACCGCCACCAGTCACGGCGAGTCCGGCAAGGATCCCCTCATCGAGGCCTACTATCAAACCTTTCACAAGTACCACCCCGTCGTCCTGCCCCGGCGCCACCTCCTCGGCCTGCTCAACGACGCCGGCTGGAGGCCCCGGCTGGAGCCCCTCGTCGCCGTCATCCGGCTCATCGGCAACCTGTACCTGTCGCAGGAGTGGTCGCCCGGCCTGCAGGCCGACGCCGAGAGCCTCATCGAGTGCCTGCCCAAGGCGGACCCGATCCGCGTCCAGTGCCACCTGCTCTACTCGGCGGCGCTCTTCTGGCAGGACCACCGGGACCGCTCGCAGTGCGAGATGGGCAAGGCCGTCGAGCTGGCCATGGCGCTCAAGATGTTTGACGGCCAGTTTGCCTGGACGCACAGCAACATGAACGCCACGCTGGCCGAGTGCTGGAGACGGACCTGGTGGACGGTGTACCTGTTTGATGCCTTTTACGCCGGCACGCTGGGCACGCAGGGCTTCTCGGTCGTCTGCGTAGACACGACGGTTGATTTGCCTTGCGATGAAGCCCAATACGAATCCGGGGTAAGTGTGCTGCACTCTACTGTGCTGTGCTATGCTGTGCTGTGCTTCACTGCACCGCACTGCACTGCACTGCACTGTACTGTCTCAGTCTAGATGCTTCCATCCAGCGAGGCCGAGACCAGACGCCATAGTCGCTAACAATGACCCGACATTAGCACATCCCAGAACCAAAAACACTGCGCGAATGGGACTGCAGGGAATTCGACGAGGAGGAAAAGCCCTTTTCGTCCTTTGCCTGTCTCATCGGTGCTGTCAGATGTGCCACCTTGGCCAAGGACGCCTCGTTGAAGGCAGATCCTCGCAAGCGACCAGATGATCTATTGCATGTCGCCGATTCCATCCTGGATAGCTGGATGCTTCTTTTACCAAGGGCGAAGAAGCAAGTCATGCTACACAACGGCGATATTGACGAGCTATTATTTCAGGCCCATCATCTTATACATGTGTAAGAAGACGGCTCCAGGTCTACCCTCTCTCCCATCTTCTATTCTATATTCCCTCTCCCAGACTCTCTCCCCTATAATCTGTCTCCTAAATCCTCTCTCCCAAATTCTCCCAAATTCTCCCAAATTCTCCCATCCCCTCCCATCCCCTACTAACTCCTCCCAGCGTCATCATCGGCTTCCATCGGCCACTCTCCGATCTCAAATTCAACGCCGTAGAGGACATCTCCAGCTGTGCCCGGGATCCCGCCCCCGACGGCCCAACGCCGGAGCACATCAACATCCACACCGTCCGGGTCCTCCGGTCCGTGGAGTCCCAGATCCGGCTCCTCGCGCTGCCCTCGCGGCCCTTCAACCACTCGCCCTTTTGCACCTGCATGATCAGCGAGGGCACGCTGGCCCTGCTGTCCGCCTGCAAGTTCCTGCTTCGCGGCAACGAGCTCGCCATCGCGCGCGACCAGATCCGCCTCACCATCGGCTGCCTGAAGCACCTCGGCGACCTGTGGCCGCGCACGGCCCGCAACGTCGCGCAGATCCAGACCATTGCCAAGCACGTCCTCGGCATCGAGAGCGGCAGCGACAGCGGCAGCAGCATCGGCAGCGGCGGCGGCGGCACAGTCAGGGGGGCCTTGTCCGCTTCTTCGGTGCACTCGGGCACGCCGATCGAGGACGGAGGGAGCTCGGGGCCGCTGACGAGCTCGTCGAGCAGTGATGTGTTTTCGGCGATTCGAGAGTTTGACGACATTTGTGGATGGTATGATATCGGAGAGCTGGACTCGACCTTTTCATTCTGGCCGCCAGATCAGGGCACCTAGAGGAAGGGGTGAGTTGTGGATGGGTGCAGGGTAGCAGCTCCGGGAGAATGAGGTAGGGAAGGGGGGGGGGGGGGGGGGGGGGGGGGGGGGGGGGGGGGGGGCTCAAGGGGTATAAATCTGACTTGTGGTGTACCAATAAATTATAGACAAAATATAGAGATGGATTAAATATGCAGCGAATTATATAGAAGTTATAGAGAATTTATTTAGAATTTACACGGCCCGTATACCATCACCACTATCATCGTCACGACACCATGTTCCCTCGAGAGAGGAGGCTCTCCAATGGCGACGTCTATCCTTGCCCCAAAATACCAAAGCATAGCCACGGCCCTTTTCAGCTTGACAAGCTACCGTTTGCACTCAGATGGTCATTCAATCCGGCGCCAAGATCAACGCCACGAGGCCGGGCCGGAACCTCCTGCATCGGTGGCCGCCACTCAACCTGCCAAGAATCCAACCAGGCATATTCCGCCTGACTGACTCGGAATAAGTCAGCCATGTATGTAGTCTTGACTCGAAACTACCGCCAAAGATCTGGAACCAAAGCGCGCTTTACATGGCAGCCTATCGTAACCACCTGAAGCTGATCAAGCTTCTGTTAAAGGCCCGGGCCGCGACGGACACGACAACCCGCGCGAGGGGATCGATGAACGCCTGCTACGATTTCCGCTGCCAAGGGACACACGGAAATTCTCCAGTGCATGGTAGAATCTGGACATGATACTTTCAGTGAGCACTGCAGCCTTGGTACTGTGATGCAGACTGCCGTGCACGGCGAGAGGCTCTCAGTTTTCCAGTTCCTGGTCAAGGCTCTCTGGAGCAACAAGGATGTCGAGCGTAGAAAAAAGATTATCGGGGGGACTCTCTTTACATTCGATCTCAGAAGCTCGGTGGGAATAATCCGCCATCTCTTGAATTTGATCCCTTTCAAGGACGAATTCGTTGGGGCGGCGCTCACCTCTGCCGTTGAGGTATCCTGCTACGGCGGCGCATTTATAATTGTCGCCGCTGCAAATCGCGGTCTGGATGTCAATGTTCGAGTGCGTCCGGCTGATTTGGTCGCCGCGGGAGCGGAAACGGCGGCGAGGAAGCGGGAGCACGGGAGCACGTCGGTCTCCCTGGGGGGGGGCGGGAGTCGCAGGGCGGCCGGGTTGAACAGGCAGCGGGATGCTAGCAAAGGTCTACCGGGGGCGCAGCAGGAGTCGTCTCTGGATCCGGGCAAAGATTAACTCGCAGTAAAACAAGAGCCCGCTCTTAATCTAGCCAACGATCAAGGGGGAGTCGAAGACAGGGAGCAAGCGTCGACACCCGACCCTTGGCTCTTGTATTGGGCAGGAGTTGCTTTAAAAATCTTACAAGAATTACCAAATAATTTCCCTTGATTATTGTCATTACGTGAACCGTTTCCATCCCTTTACTTACCTATATCCACCGCTCTAACTCACTAGACTCGCCAAGAGCGTGGGGTAGCTTATGCGTTCGTTAGATGGAACCAGCGTAAGGTTGCATTAGCTGCATCACCAGAAGCAGGAATATGGAACTATATCGATAAATCAACAAGGCGTCTCCTTTCCATTCAATTCAACTACTTGGAGTCTTTCTGCTCAAAAGACACTCTTGGATACTCAATAACTGGCTCGGCGTAATAGGGAGGCCGCTGATTAACCATAAGCATGCTCCCGGCCCTGAAAGCACCCTGACCGGAACTACTGCAACTACAATCCGGGGTGCTGCTCTGGCGTGCTCCTTCAATGCAAACCTTTTCCTGCGACTACAAGCATATATCGCTCATTCTGACCAGCTTGTCATGGGCTGGGCTGTGACGAGGCTCTAACCGGCACCGAATGGGAACCGTGTGCCAAGGTGGTGGCGATGAAACCGAGCCGTCCCTTTCTGGAGAGTTGCCGAGAGGTTTCGAGTTCTATGAACAAATCCAGGAGCCGCGTCAGTAGCCATGATAAAAATCAGCAGAACGATAGCATCGGCATCACATCAACACACGCGCACACTGGATTGTGTCGAGGTTGCAGTAGGGCTCAACAGCAAGTCGTGCCTAGCTATAAATACGCCAGAGTCTGCAGACAATACCGATCAGGTCGCCTCTATTGTCCGTCAGAGCCAGAACGTCCTCGAGCATCCATCGCATTCGTCTGGAGCAGCCGACAGCCATGTTGTCGAAGCCTCATTCAGGCCTGTTAGTTGCGGTCCTCGCTGCTACACCCTCTCTGGTCAGCGCCGGGCCGTGCGACATCTACCAGGCTGGCGGCACTCCCTGCGTTGCGGCACACAGCACTACCCGTGCTCTCTATACGAGCTTCAACGGCGCGCTCTACAGCGTCTCCCGTGACTCCGACGACGCCAGCACGGACATCCAAGCCCTCTCTGCCGGCGGCGTGGCGGACGCTGCCGCCCAGGACTCCTTCTGCGCCGATACTACCTGCCTAATCACGACAATCTACGACCAGTCCGGCAGGGGAAATCATCTCACCCAGGCTCCCCCGGGCAGCGCCGGCCGCGGCCCGAACAAGAACGGCTACGACTGGCTGGCGAGCGCCACCGGCGCACCGGTGACCCTCAACGGACAAAAGGCGTACGGCGTCTTCATTTCCGTCGGGACGGGCTACCGAAAGTCCATCGGCGAGGGCACGGCGAGGGGAGACGAGCCCGAGGGCATGTACGCCGTGGTCGACGGCACCCACTACAGCAACGACTGCTGCTTCGACTACGGCAACGCCGAGACCAGCAGCAACGACACCGGCGACGGCCACATGGAGGCCATATACTGGGGCGGCCCCCGGGACAGCCCCTGGGTCCTCGCAGACCTCGAGAACGGGCTGTTCGCGACGGACCGGCCCAGCGAGAGGACCGAGTCCAACCTCACCTCGCGCTTCGTCACCGCCATCCTCAAGGGCGAGCCCCGTCACTGGGCGCTCCGGGGCGGCGACGCCAACTCGCCGCGCCTCGAGACCCTCTTCGACGGCGACCGGCCCCCGGGCGCGTACCGGAACATGTCCAAGGAAGGGTCCGTCATCCTCGGCATCGGCGGCGACAACAGCAACCGCGCCCAGGGCACCTTTTACGAGGGCGTCATGACCGCCGGCTACCCGGCCGACGCCACCGAGGACAAGGTCCAGGCCGACATCGCCTCCGCCGGCTACGCCACGGCCCCGATGACCAGCGGCCCGAAACTCACCGTCGGCTCCGCCGTGTCGCTGCGAGTCACCGCCGCGTGCTGCAACGGCAGCTACGTCAGCCAGCAGGACGGCGACGGCGGCGGAGGTGGTGGTGGCGACGGCGACGGCGACGGCGACGGCGGGGTCGAGGTCAGGATCCGGGCAGTGTCGGCGTCGAGCCCGGACGCGCTCAAGCGGCAGGCGACGTGGGTGGTGCGCGCCGGCCTGGGCCAGCCAGAGTGCGTCTCGTTCGAGGCCCGGGACGCGCCGGGGAGCTTCGTGAGGCATCACAATTACGGGCTGCGTGTGGACCGCGACGACGGCGGGAAGCCGTTCGCCGAGGACGCCACGTTCTGCCCGCAGACGGGATTGCACGGCAACGGCAGCAGCTCGGTCCGGTCCTGGAGCCAGCCGACGCGGTACTGGCGACAGTTTGACGGAAAGGTGTACATTGCGAGCAACGGCGGCCCGTTTGAGCAGGATGCCAAGGACCTGTTCAACGACGATGCCAGCTTTGTGGTTGTGGATGGATGGGCGGCGTGAGGGGAGAGGCCGATGGGGAAGAAAAGAGTACCTCGAATATTTGCAAGAACAAGGCATCAATCAGCATGAATAGAATTTGCATAAATATAGAATCTTAGAGATTAGACTGTCTAGAGCTCATCATATCAAATCCTGGTTATATATAGAGTGGAAATATCCAAAAAAAAACATATCTACCAAAAACTGTATACACGAAGATGACTGCGCTGCATGGAACAGGTACATGGGACCCGGAAACCGAACCCTACGCTTTAAAAGCCGGCCGCACTGCAGACCTGGTTGGCCAGCGGCAGGCGCTGCGCGTAGAGGTTGCCCGCCTCGGCCCTCTGGACAGCCTGGTCCAGCGCCGAGACCTCCATCGTCTCCCATCCGGCGACCTGCTTCATGGCCTCGAGGAACTGGCGGGTGCTGCCGGCCGCCGACATGTCGGCCGCAATGTCCGGGTACCACTGCGGGCGCTGCTGGAACATGCCTATTCCCCCGTCAATCAGTACAAAAGGGGCTTCTCTCTCCTCGTCTCCGGTCCCCGGTGTTTTCCACTTACCGATGCTGTCCTGGTCGCCGCCGACAATGTCGTGCGGGTAGTTGAGCGACGCGGGCACCACCGTGTTGGCGTAGATGTGCAGGGTCGACTCCTGGAGGGCGGTGCTGATGACGGCGAGGCACGCCTGCCGGTTGAGGCCCTGGGCGCGGACCTCGCCGATGGCCGCCGCGGCGTTGCGGCTCTGCGTCGCGTCCAGGCCCGGGTAGGAGTCGGAGCCGCCGCTGGGAGGAGGAGCCCAGAACGGGGGCGGGTCGTTGCTGGGAGGGGCCAGGCTGCCGGGAGGAGGAGAGGGGGGGGACAAGCTACCGCCGCCGCCGCCGCAGTACTCGGCGCCGGTGCCGCAGTAGCCGTACTGCGAGCAGCAGTACCCGGCCGCGCAGTCGGAGCTGCTGGAGCACTCTCCCCAGCGGGCGACGAGGTCAAAGGGCACGGCCGCGGCCGCGGAGATGAGGGAGAGTACAAGGATGGAAGGAGTGTACTTCATCTTGATGGATGTGGATGTAAATGAGTGACGGTTTCTGAAGATGAGAAAAGAAGAGGTTGCCTGGTAAAAATGAACTCGGAGTCGTATAGTAGTATAGCAGAGACGAGGAGAGGAGAGGAGCTGGCCCTGCTTCTTTATACATGGCAAACTTGACCGCTCCTCGCCCTCGGCACCCAGTCTACACTACACCGGCCCAGCCAGAACCGGTTCCCTTCAGGACGCCTTCTCCGGTCTTTGCTGCGGTTCTAGACGGGTCTCCTCTTCCCTTGACCATGTGCCTAGCCGTTGACGGTTCCAACAATGGGGTGGTGCCTGGACCCATGATAGGCATCGATGTTGGTCAGGGACCATTTTCAACCTCCAGGCCGGATCGGGCAACGTTACTTGGCCGTTTGCTTTGCGCGAGCTGGCGGGCGCTTTCAATGGTAATTGTCTAACTTTATCCTCTAACTTTATCCATCCAAGTCAATTTCAGATAGGGAAGGTGTAAGTCAATCTGCGACACCCGGTGAGATTAGTGTGAAATCGCGGTGTCGTGCTTGGAGCAGGCACAGGCGAGGATCGAATACAGTTGGCACATCTCACGTCACCTTGGGCCTGCCGAAGCTATGCAGCAACGCAGGCACCACTGCTGCACTCAGACTCGGATGCTCTACAGGGAGGTTTTTAGTTGTTGGCCTCTGAATGACCATGTTGGCCTCTGAATGACCGTGTTGGCCTCTGAATGGCTGGACGGGCGTTCCTCAATGACTGCGTTCCTCATCGCTGTCGCTGAGAGCGGACTGGTAGGAGGCGTTCCTGAGTGGCTGGTCGAGGGATCCGGGGTGGACTGGGACAAGCGAAAGCGTCCCTAAATGGCTGCTTTCCTATTTGCCCAGGAGACTCAGAGTGGACTTGGGAAAGCGTTCCTGACGGACTAGCCTCCTGCCTACTCCAAGGATCCAGAGTATCCAGAGTGGCTTGAAGAGGCGTCCGCGTCAATGACTAGAGGAACAAAGCCGTGTGGCACTCGGACCACGGATCCGGGCTTCGGCCCAATGAGAGGAACTAACGTGGCGGATCCAGGCACAACTCAACGGGGGCCGGCTCTAAACCTAAATGGTACCCTCGGCCGGTGAAGACCTGCCAAGATGACAATAGAAGGTTGGCTGTTGAATGCAGGGCTTTGTGCCCGTGCATTTGGCGTTCCTCCACCCCGGCGAGTCAGCTGTTGGCCATCCTGACAAACAATCCGGGGATAGTGTCTTTTTCCTCCTCATCCAGACCAAGTTTAAGAACTTTTGAGTTGGCCTGAGACTCGATGAGGATTGGTAACGTTACTGACTCAAGCCCAACTGCCGGGAGCGGGCGCACCGAGGTTGCTGTCAAGATTGCTGAACCATCTCATCCTTCCTTATCTTCCTGCACTCCTTTTTCGTCCCTTTGGGCTTGGCGATGAGAAGCCAAGAAATCCTCCCTACCCGGCAGCTCAGCGGACGGCGCAGTTTTGCTGACAGTGTGACAGTAGATGCAACCGTGCATGCCATCGCGGGGTATGCTGTACAACGATGGCATCATTCCGCATCGTATACGAGGTTGCACGAAACAAGAATTTATCGTTTTATTATAGCAATGGTCACCCATTATTCTCATTCACCAAGTTGTACGGGCGGCCCATATGAGTTGACGATCCCGAGCAGGCGGCTTACACGACGGATGCATCAAAGGACCGACCTCGTCAGTGTCCCTCCATCGGAGAATACAGTAGCCAGAAGCCGGACTGTGAAGGACTAGAAAAAGGCCGAAATCGAAAATAGAAAAAGAAAAAAGAGGAGGAACCCCGGATGAAACAGGTCCCAATAAATTCTCGCTGCTTGCGTCATGGTGCCGTGCCAACTGTCGCGCCCAAGGAGTACGAAAACACACAGTTTTAGTAGAGCACATTCCTTTTGATGTAAGACTAATACCAGCTGCTTCTTTCCTATTTTTTTTTTCTATTTCTTCCTATTTTTCTTTGTATTATTTTTCAGAGTGTTCCGCCTCCTGCTATAGTACTCTGTCATGTCGGCGCCCCAGGATGCATTGGTCATTAATTGATGATAATTCTTGCCAGTCTGCAGGCATTTGACTCTGTCTCTTCATCGCAATCATCATCAGTCTTGATCATTTCCCAGACTAAAATACTTGGCAAGGGCGACGACGAAGAATGTGCAGGCGCTTTTAGCGGCAAACTATGCCGCTTGCATGTTCACGATTCCAGTCAATAATACACCGTGTCTCGGACGTGTTAACCCTTTCGTTTTTTTCTTTGCCAAAATTAAATCTTTGTGCTTATGTGGGATTTCTTTTTTTTTTTTTTTTTTCGAAAATTCTTTTTTTTCCATTATCTGTAGACAACAATGAGCGCACACCAAACCTGCAAACAAGGCGCGACCCTTTCTAAGCTAAATGCCGCATGCATCTCAGAGGAAAAATGTCAGTGATTAGATGAACAATGCAGTGAATGACTGGACGAGAAATACAAAGCTATTGATTAGTTTCAGCAGTCATCTTCACCACTTTCACTACCAAGTACCAGACAACATTTCGCCAGTGACCCTGGGAAAGGGCTTCGACAGTAGGAAGCTACCCTAGACCAGCCACCTCAATTAAAATACATCACCGCTTGAAGTCAGTTTCAGGAAGCCAACATTCATTTCCTCCACTACTTTTCTTAGTAATGCGAACGACCTGTCACTATTGTTCGTCTATGGATTTCAGTGGTGTTGTTGTTCTATAAATATGCTGCCTAGTATTCCAGCTACACGTCTTGGTTGTTTTTTACATGCACCAAGTACCTTGCTGTACCTACCCTATACAAGAACATGCATGCTTCTATGATGAAAGTGCCGAGCAGACTCAACCACGGGCGCCCACGATGCCGCCAATAAAACTATCGATTCCTCGCTATATTTTCGATCTGATGGCAAGTTCTGACTTACCCGGGCCCCTCCTTTACAAGCGGCGAGTCCAGGATAGCCAGGATATCAACCCGTGCGTCTAACCGCTACCCTGGACGCGTACCCGGATGGAAGCGACGGCCAGACTATTCTCCGTCATCACTTGACTATACGAAACAGTCACTTGGGTTCTCTTCATCTTGCAACAAAGAAACATGAGCTACTCTAACAGCACACTCTCCATCAACGCTGCAGCCCGAACCCCAGGCCTCAATTAGTGCTGACGATCGGCAGCGGCGGAAGTGTCGGGGAGTCGAGAGTCCGTAACGTCGGGTTCGGAAGGCCTTGCTTAGCATCGCCTTTATCTGGCAGTTTTTTCGACATTGGTGATTTGAATTCATGCTTCATCTACGGGAAGCAGGAACAATGGACATTCCGTTGTAAGAAAAATCCTTAAACAGTCACAGATGAACCTCCATGCCGAGGTCCCTCTCGGGCAGTGGGGAGCATCAGGCAATATTTAGTCATGTATTTGGTTCACAATATACCCAGCGGAGACCAATATCCATCAAAGTAAGCTTCTTTCCACCGAGGACAAAACACAGATCTCGATGTGCTGCAATAAATCGATGTTGCCGGGCTGACTTTATGTCCGGGGTTGCCCTGATTCGGCAACTCGCCGACCAGTGGGCAAACTACCTGGACCATCCCCATGGGTTACGCCTTGCTTAGCTTGTCTTTTTATTTCCGTACATTGAGGCTCGTGCTGACGTATGACGTAGAGGAAGTAAACGCAGATCGCGATATCCGAAGTGTCGGTAAGTAGCAGCCGACACCGGGAGTTGGCGTGCGAGTGCGATTTCTGGCAACAGCAGGGCCGAGAATGGGATCATTTATCCGATCAAAAGTCTGATAAGGCTGGGAGAAGCTAGCTACGATACCAATCGCAAGGAATTCGCTGTAGCTAAGCTGCTTAGCCCTTCCGTGCAATTCTGTGGGACAGCTTTGCACTGGCAACGGAGCTGAAGATTTCTGCCCAAGACCACGGACGGCATCCAGTTGTCGATCTAGTCTGAAGCAAATAAGCACTAGTATTTCTTCTTCTTCATTGGGATTCACCCGATGAATACAGAAACCTTGCCAGAAGCTGCCAGTACGTCATAGACTCCCAGTGAACATGGAAGATATCGTCTATAAAGCCCTCTCGGTTGCCGTCAACAACGAGGGACGTTCTCTTCATCCCACCCCTCAAGCACTCAAGCACTCAGGGCAATTCCACCTTCCTCCAGCACCATGCTCACCACCTCCGTCCTATCCCTCGCCGCCTGCGGCCTCTCCGCCTTCCAGCTCGTCGCCGCCGACGCGCACGCCGACACGCGCTACGGCACCAAGCACTGGATCGGCCCCTTCTGGGACCCGGACCAGTGCGGCAAGGGCAACTACGAGAAGTGCTACCCCAAGAAGGAGGACACCATGAAGCTGCTGTGGGACCAGTTCGACAAGGCCTTTGAGGATCTGTGCAAGGACGTCTCCTGCGAGGGCTCCTTCGACATCAAGTTCCCCGGCGACGGCTGCGACTCCAAGCACACCGGGCCCAACACGGCCTACTCCCTCAAGATCGAGGCCGAGTACACCCACGGCGACCGCGACGGCGTCAAGGAGGCCTACACCAACACCATCCAGAAGCTGAACAAGCAGAGCACCGACTGCGGCTTCTTCGACACCAACGGCGTCAACCAGGTCAAGGTCGAGATCCCGACGGACATCAACATCGTCCGGGACACGGGCGACCACGGCCTCCGCTCGACGATGCACATCATGCTCGACACGGGTGGCGAGAGCGCCTGCGGGCTCGTCAATGACATGTGGGGGGCTGTCGGCGGCTCGATCCCCGGCGGTTCCATCTTTGGTGCCATCCTCAAGGGTACCTGCAAGTAAAGGTAGAAGTCGAAGATTTGTAAATAATGTTACCTACTAGGCATGGAATGCATCAATACATACTGGGGAGGGAAAGTCGGGTTCTCTTCCACGTGGCTTCCTGTGGTGTGCTGTGATGTGCTGTGATGTGCTGTGATGTTGGAATAGATGTCCTGTGATGTCGGACTATCTCGTGGCGCTCGCTGTACACAACTTAGCAGGGGAAGAAAGTTGTAAAAATTAACTTCAACATTTGAAGGGCTTGGTTGCATCTGCGAGATATCAAGCCAACAGAGATACAAAACTTCCTCGTCCTACAAAGCATTCTTCTCAAACAAGTAATGGGATACTCCCCATACATCGCCCCCCGCGTACGCAAACAGCTCTGAGCAGGCCATGTAAAAGATCTGCCAGCGGTTATACCACGTCCCAGCATCCTTTTCCCCGTACGTCTCAATCAAGTGCGGCCATATTTGTCTCTTATTTTTAATCATGAGAGAGAGCCAGTCCTAATGATGCCAAGGGTCAGCCGCTCGATCCGCACCACGTCAACTCGGCGGCACGAAAAACTCAACGACAACTCACCTCGCAAGTCTTGGAATAGTGGGAGCCGTTGATCCACCATTGATTCTGGATGACCAGGTCGCGCTGAAAGTACAGCAGCAGGTCGGCAGAGGGCATGGTCCCGCCGGTGAAGAAGTGCGTGGCCATCCAACCGTCCTGAAAGTGGTAGGGTGTGGTGGCGTGCGCAAAGATATGCACGAAGAGCTTGCCGCCAGGCTTCAGGGCGCGAGAGATCTTGCCCATCAACAGCTCGTAATTCTTCATGTGCTCAAACATCTAACAGAATCTCGTCAGCCGTGCCTCTTGGCCGAAGATGAGCTCGTGTTGGGAGAGCGGGGTATGTACTTCGATGGACACGACGCGGTCGAATTGCTCCGGTTCAAACTCGTGGTCGACAACGTCGCCCGTTACGACCTGGAGATTCTTCAGGCCCTTCTTCTTCGCTTCACCGTCTATGTGCTCCTTTTGCGTCTTGGAGTTGGAAAAGGCCGTGATCTTGGCCGAGGGTAGCTTTTCCGCAAAGTACAACGACGCGGAACCCCATCCGCAGCTAATTGAGAGCATTCGTCAGCCAATTCAAGGACACAGGCGTCGCGATGCAACGCCCATAGAGGTCTCACTCGTACCCCAGGTCAAGGATGCGCATTCCATCCTTCAGCTCCGCCTTGGCAATGTACTCGTCCAGCATTGCGATCTCAGCCTGTTCCAGCGTCTCCTTGCCTGTCGGGTAGCGGCAACAGGAGTACTTCATACGAGGTCCAAGGGAGGCGGCCAGCACGCCGGTGCCGACCTCGTAATGCTGCTCGTTGGCGCTCTCCGTAGACACGGCAATGGGTAGCGTTTTGAGCTTGGCGACATAGTCCATCTTTTCTTGTGTGGCGGCCGTGGTCGACTGGGCCTGAATAGAGGCTAGGCGGTCCCTTAGCAGGCGCCGGATGCCGGTTCGGATCACGACGTGCGGGAGGTAACCTCCATCGAGAATCCATTCTAGGGAAGTGGCATGTCAGAGTGATGGCGAGTTGGATTTGCGGGAGTGGCGGTGGACTCGGCGACTCCAGGCTCACCAAAGTTCATGATTGCGCTTCTATCGATCGCCGTTTGCGATAGCACTGCCGAATTGTGCAGGGACAATGAGGGTCAATCTGCAGTGAGGTGAGGCCAGCGCGTTTGAAAGTGCAAGAGCCCTGTTTTATATGTTCTTGGGCCGTGCCAAATGCTAACCGAATGTAGCACGTCATTGTTTATCTGTGTAATGCTGTCTGTCTGCCGTAAGATGCTAACGCTAAAAAGTGCCGCCACATGGGAGCTCCCAGATGGCGATTCCGCACCTGAAACACGGGTGGTGTTAGCAGTGTAACATTTTTGTTCGGGTGATTTATTTCACTTGTCCAGAATTTTTCTACAGAATTCTTTTGCCATGTAGATTAGCATTGAGGTACGGAATCTGCATACTGAGAGTTTCCGTGTCAATATTCCATTGCATTATGGACGATCTGGCTTCCATGACGCTAGATGGCTGAATCGAATCGCCCCGCCAAATCGGGCTTGCTATTCAATGATGCTGTACAAGGATTACAAGTCCGGCTGTGCCGTTTGTATTGAGTTGGTTGATTCCACATAGTATCGTCATCCTCTAGTGAAAAAGCTCATCCCGACTCTCCATCCGCCGGCTGTCTGTGCTTAGAAATCGTTTTTGCAATCATCCTGATCTGTTTTGACAATGTCTTGGCGGGGTGTGCCGAGCTCGACAGCACGATCGATCCAAGTCTGCGACCGTTAATAAGAAACATATATTCACGGGATCCGTACGTAATACTTACGTTGAGGCTTTCCTCCTGGATATGCTGCTCACGGCTCAGGATAAAGAGGTTCGAAAAGTTTGCCGACTGCACAATGGCAATGTCACCAGTGTATTCTGCAACGACTGTATCAGCACACAGGTCAGGAAGCAGCATTCCCCCACCAACCTTGCACAATGTAGTTTGGGCCATCGCAGGAGAGAGGAGGCTGTCCTGGGAAACGGACGCGAAGTACTCCCGCCTTTCCATACGCCGCGTCGGCGGCAACCGCCTTGCCCTCGATGAACGTCTGCTTGTCCCCTCTCTGACAAGTGTTGTTCACGTACAAGCTCCCATCATCCTGTTTTCGAGTCAATGCGACTTGGCCTGTCTAACGACGCTGTACACAGCTTTCGCACTCACGTTAATGTCATAGCGCGCCGAGATGCACTTGCAGCCAGCCGTGAAGCGAGCCAGGGTTCCCGCAAGCTGATACCATCGTCCGGGGTATGTCTCAAGCTTGAAACCAGCATCGGCCTGGGGATAGAAGCACTTTCCATCCCACAGCGCGGGGGCGACGTCTGTGTGGGAGTGGTTGGGAGCGGCAGTGGCGCCGAGGCTGAGAAGAAGCTTTTGAGGCTTCATGCTGGGCGATCGGACGGTGATGAAACTGCGTCGAATCGGTGTATTGGCAGTCGGGAGGATAAAATAGAACCGCGGATTCAATAAGAGTTGGTTGTTGAGGGAGGAGAAAGCTAGAGGGAGCTTTGGGTGAAAACTTACAGAGGTACGTGCACTAACAATTCAAGGTTCGGTCGCTGCCGCGCCGATCTGCACTAAGAAAAGCGATGCATGCACACCGGTGAGATCGGTGTTCATATTATATGCTCTGTTACTAGTATAATAATACACGACATAGAGGTGTAATGAGCCTTGTCGACATGTGACAAAAAAAAGATAAAAAGTATTAATTCTGCTGTAACTTGTGGGAACATTCTACAATGAACGACCAAGCCAAAGGCCCTTTTCAAAAATTGACAGCACTAGCTTCCCTTGTTACCACGACGACAACACAGAGGAAAATAGGTGCATTTTTTCTTCTGCAGACAAAATGTTTCCTGTGCAAGACTACAAGTGGTGACGGAATGTACCCGTTGTCGAGATCTATGGCCATGTCCAATCATGTCAAGGGGCTTAGAAATGCCACCTGTTGAGCGGCCATCAAACAGGGAATGGCATACTCGATCTGGTGGTGCAGTTGTACCATCACCACTTGTATAGAAGCTGATAAATAAGCATAGTTTAATCAATTAGCATCAGCAAACCGTCGCAGGATTCCTCTAGCACAAGTGAATTGGAAAGGAGACAAGCATGGGAAGAAGAAGAGAAGGAGGAAAACCAAAATAGCTTCAGCTGTTGCTCCTTGGCCCGCTCTTGGTCTACCCCACCAAATGTGAATTATGACCATCTCCTCCTCCTCAAGCCAGCCTTTCTCTCCTCTCCTATCACAGCTGTCCATCACAGTTAGATTCTCAACGGTCCCCCATGCTCCCGCTCTGGACCCTTCGTTAGTGTATTATTAGGAGCTTCTCGATTCTCGATTCTTTTCCGTCGACCCTCCCTCCCCGAGATGGCGACCTTTCGAGACCAAACTACACGGTGAAGCCATCCATCTTCCCGCCACAGATCAATTCACCCATTGTGCAAAGATCAGATGGCCTGGCTCGCGGTTTCCTTGGCCGCCCTCGTGCTCGCCTAATCACCTCCCAGCTCTACAACTACCACCGCCTTCGACACATCAAGGGTCCTGCGCTGGCGTCGTGGACCAATTTCTGGCTCGTCTACGCCCAGCTCACTGGCCGAATCCACATCATCCGCCATAAGCTCGTCTCCAAGCATGGTCGGTTCCCGCCCTCCTCCACTTCGGCGCGCGGAGCCGCTGTTCCCAATTAACATTCTGTACAGGTCCCGTCGTCAGAATCGCTCCGGACTGGGTCGTCTGCGGCGACCCGGCTGAGATACGCAGGATATGGGGTGGCGATCCCGATGGACCCGGGCGTGGTGGTATCGCGGCATGCGCATCGACCCCTACCAGGACAGCTCCCTTTCCACGCGCGACGACGCCCTACACAACGCGATCCGCGGCAAGCTCGTGCCCGGCTACAGCGGCAAGGACGTCGACAACCTGCACGAGCTCGTCCAGGTCCAGGTCCAGGGCCTGGTCCGCCTCCTCGACAGGTACGTCTCCGATAGCGGCGCCCCGGGTTCGCACGTCGTCGACATGGCGCAGAAGATCCAGTACTTTGCGCTCGACACCATCTCCTCGCTCGCCTTTGACGCCCCGTTTGGCTTCATGAACAGCGACGAGGACAAGTTCCGCTACATCGAGACGACCAGCAACACCGTCTACATCCTCGTCGCCACCGCGCTCATTCCCGGCGTCATCAGCCTGATCCAGTCGCCGTACGTCCAGTGGGTCGCGCCCAAGATCAAGGACATGGCCGGCATCGGCGACGTGATCAAGACCGCCGAGCGCTACGGCTCGGACCCGCTGGTCAAGCGCGACATGCTCGGCTCCTTTGTCCGCCACGGCTTCTCGCAAAAGGACGCCGAGACCGAGCGCCCTCATCCAGATCATCGCCGGCTCCGAAACCACCGCCACGGCCATCCAGGCCACCCTCCTGCACGTCATCACCTCGCGCCGCGTCTACGCCCGCCTGCAGGCCGAGATCGATGCCGCCGAGGCCGCCGGCCGCATCTCCCGACCGGTCGCCAACGCCGAGGCCCAGTCGCTCGAGTACCTGCAGGCCGTCATCCGCGAGGGCCTCCGCGTGTTCCCGCCCGCCGCCGCGCTGTACCCCAAGGTCTGCGACGCGGACGAGGTCGTCTGTGGCGTGCCCGTCCCGGCGGGAACCAACGTGGCCTGGTCCCCGTGGAGCATCATGCGCGACAAGGGCGTCTTTGGCGAGGACGCGGACCTCTTCCGGCCCGAGCGCTGGCTGGGCGCGTCCAGGACCAAGACTATGGAGCAGACGGTCATGATGGCGTTTGCGTCGGGGAGTCGGTGGGAGTGTCTCGGCAAGAACATTGCGCAACTGGAACTGAACTTGGTGTTTGTTGAGGTATGTGGCTCGCTTTGTTTGCTGGATCTTCTCCCAAGCTCTAACCTAGATCCTCTGTAGTTGTTCCGAAGGTTCGACTTCACGCTGGTGAATCCTACGGTGCCCTGGAAATCGTCAACGCCGGCATGTTCTCACAAACCGATCTGAATACCTGCGTGGCACGGAGTACCGCCGCATAAGTAATTACAAGGACATGCATGAATGACAAATTATTCAGTATTCGATTTCTCATTCTACTAGCAGCGTCTCCAGTCCTACGGACCAAGCACGGCAAAATTGAACAAGGGTTAGTTAATTATCAAGGCAGAAGTAAATTAAATGTAGGTATCTCGTATCGTCAATCAGTAACATAGTAGCCCATCCCGTATATCCCTATTTTTACAACAGTCGCAGAACCCGCCCACGAAAGAAAACCCCGTCCGTCCCCAGCATTTCAGTCTCAGATAATCACCTGCTTGCGCATGCACAGCGACAACAGCTCGTCGACGTAGATGACGCCCTGCCGCTCACCGTTCTGCTCCGCGCGGAACGCGTCCGCCGCGTGCCGCGAGTGCGAGAAGACGGCGTCCCGTGGCGGCGGCGACGGCACCGGCGGCGGCAGCGCGTGCGAGTCACTGATCTGCAGGTCCGCGTTGTTGCCGCTGTCCGGCGCGGCGGTGCTCCGCGAGTCGCTCGACGTGATGGTGTCGGGCTGCTGCCGGCTGTGCGAGATGGTCACGGCGACGCCGGACTTGCGGCGGCCGGCGCCGTACGGCGGCAGGCTGCTCGGCACCTCGGCCGTCTCGACGACGATCTCCTGCGAGACCATGATACCGCCAAAGGCCTTGGTGGGCGAGGCCAGCGGAGGCGCGATGTTGAGGGAGGCCATCTCCACGTCCGAGGCGCGCCGCGCCGCGGCGCCGCCGTCGTGGATGGACGAGCCGTTGGGCTCGGACTCGGTGTAGACCTCGCTGAGCGCGTTGAGCGAGGTGTTGTCCTCGAGCTTGCCGGGGGAGAGCCGCGCCTGGCTGGTCGAGCGCTCGCCCCGGGGCCGCCGCGCAGCCCGTCGCGGCCTCGCCTGCCCGACCTGGACGCCGCCGCCGCCGCCGCCGCCGCCGCCGCCGCCGACGACGACGACGACTGCCATGGGCAGGGCGTCTCTCGTCCTCTGCTTGAACCGCTCCAGCACGACGCGCAGAGGGTTGCTCGCGCTGCCCTGCAGCACCGAGGACATTTCGCGATGCACGGCGTGGGAGAAGTCGAGGTGCTGCGGCGCGTTCTCCTGCGCGAGCTGCTTGACCTTGAAGAAGCGCAGCGGGATGAAGGTGCACTTGGGGATGTGGATGACGTTGTGGATGGGCAGCACGAGCTGGAACATGATGACGGTGGCGCTGAGGGACCTTGACGCGCGGTCGCGGCCGTGGTAGGGGATCTTGATCGGGTGCTGCATCAGCAGGGCGCTGTCAAAGGTGCCGTCGTCCTCAAAGGTGCTGCGCAGCTCCTTGATGCCCTCGAGGAGCGTGGCCGCGAACTTGCCGAGGTCCGAGTGCTGCGAGACGGACAGGGCGAGCCGGTCCGCGACGACGGCCATGGTCTGGTTCTGCAGGTGGTTGAGGTAGCCGAGGTGGCGCTGATCGAGGTGCTGGAGGGGCAGCGGCACGGTTGGGAGGAGGTCCCGTGCGCGGCGCCGGACCAGCACGTCGAAGCCGGTGTGGTCGACGCGGGCCCGGATCGCAAAAGCGCCGACATGGACGCCCGGGGCGAGGGCCGTCTCGCTGTCTTCGAGCGCCGCCATCTGTCGGAGGCGCGTCCCGAGATCCGGAGTCTTGATCTGCATGCTAGATCGCATGAAGCCGACAACCTGGTCCAGTTCGGCGAAACGATATCCGGCAGATTCGAGCTGCTCGGCGACATGTCGGCTGGGGACGTGCTGCACCAACACCATGAGCGAGCCGCGGCCGTATTCGACACGAGATACCTCGGCCTTTTCCGCCAGCGAATCCGAGTCGGCCATCTTGGAGGTGTGCTTGCTGGTGGCTCCCAGCGCCTTGTCCTCGCCATCGAGTCCTTCCATTCCGGGACGCGATCGGCCCGTGGCGAAGATCTCGTCCCATAGGACACCAATCTCGGCCAGGTTGACTCTCAGCTTGGCGGCGAGGGACGCGGCCGCAAGACTGAACAGTTCGCAGCAGACGACATCGTAATCGGGGATGGGGCTTCCGTCTTCTTGCATGAGATTGACGTTGTTGCTGTACCGCTGGCGAGCTAGCTGGCTGACGTGGCCAGCCATGCGGCTGATGAGATTCGAGACGCTTGACCAGTTTCTGGATGCGCGGTAGGCCCAGTGGAACAGCGGATGGTTCGTGTCGAAGATCTCGTCGTTGGACTAGGAAATCCACGTTAGCATGGGAACGCGGGAGAGGTTGGTGAAGGGAATCAAGCAAGTACCCGGAGGAGGAGAGATTCAGTCACAAGTTCTGTCGGAAGCAGACCTTCTTTTGTGACGAGAATTCGGCCACGCTTGTCAAAGACGGCCGCACCGAGAACGACTTGCTGAGCCCTGCTTGCGTAACTTCTCTTGATGATGATGGAGTATACAGCGCAGGCGCCTGTGACGACAAAGGCTGCGATGGCCTAGAGAAGTAAAGTGCGTTAGTCTCGTCTCGTCTCTTCTCGTCTCGTCTGATACTCGAACATGCAAAGATAAGAGACGGCATACCAGACAAATGACAATGATGATGGTCGTGTCTCGGGACATTCCACTACCGCTACGCTGGCCGATCAAGGTGTATTGTGTGCCGACAGCGGCGCACCAATGCATGCCCGAGACGGCACCTGCGAGCACGGCAGCGCAGAGGACTCGCCGCCACCAGGCCGTTTTCCAACTAGACTCGAAGACGAAAAAGACGGCGAGGGCGGCCGTGCTGGCGCTGACTGCGATGATGGCGGCGCCGATGACATAGGCGACGGAGTAGGTGCATCTGTAGTTGCTGATGGAGGCATTTCCGAGATAGTGCATGCCGCAGATGGCTCCTCCGGACAGGACGCCTGCCAGGGACATTTTCCACCATTGCACGCGATCGTTGTTTGTGACGGCGAGAAAGGCGAGGAGCAGGACGAGGATGGGCACAAACAAGGAAGCGACTGTTAAACCGGTTGAGTAGGCAACTTGGAGATCTGACTGGCCATCAAAGATGAAGAGCGCTCGGTTTCCGATAAAGTGCTGTATGAATGGAAAGGGTTAGTAATTAATTCATCATGTACCGATAAGCCTGCCTGTACTCCGTACAGGGACAGAAATACCTACCATGGACCAGATGGCAATTCCACCCATGCACATGGCTGCTCCGGCCAACAAGAAACTGTTCCGAGGTCAGCGGCTGTGACGAAAAGACCAAGCCAAGAGAGGAGGGGACTCTCTATTGTTCTTGGTTTTTTTTTTTTTTTTCTGTTTTTCTCTTGACGTACAAGTTGTGAAGTCCCTTGTGCGATGTTCTTCTTCTCATCAGCTCCAGCGTCGAGCCGGCACCTACTAGACTGACGGCATAGCTGAGACATACGAAACCCGCATGGAAGGAATAAGGCACCGTCTTGCCCGAGTACTCATCAAAGAGCTGGTCTACCGACGACATTCTTGCGACTTGGAAAAATGTGAGACCCAAGACGTGCAGATGTATTGGTTTGTGTCTCGGGAAGAGTATTCGTAAAGTCCAAGATGGGAAGGGAAAGCAGAATCACAGTCACGCCGGGGGGGGTGCACATGTAGCGTGTATATAGAGAAGAGAGCCTGAGCCTGAGCCTAGGCCCGAGACTGAGCTTGGTGTCACAACCCAAGACGACGACGACTACGACTACAACGACGACGAAAGACTTGGAGAGCGGGTACGGAATACTGCACGAGCTTCCCGGGCTGCGGTGGCTGCTCAAGCCCCTCCCCCCCTTGCTCAGACGAACGTCCAAGCACCACCACCACCACCACAAGATCAAGCTGTGTCTTTTTTGTTTTCCCATCTAGCTTGGCCGCCCCTCGGACGTAGCAGGCAGACTGGGGGATCGCCTCAAGCGGGATGCATGCCAGGGGAGAGGAAGGGGGAGGGACGTTGCTGCTATCCACAATCACCAACTAGCATACGGTACAGCATGAGTCGAGAGGTCTAGCGATATCGTTTGACTGCGCAACTAGTTAGTTACTAGCGAGTACTAGCAAGCCAAAAAGGTGGGAAAAAGCCTGGCGCAATGCGGTGGCTTCTGCCGTGACTTGGCTTTTCCAGTCCCTGCCAAGCCACAGAAGTTAGTCTCGCCTACTAGGTGGCAAAGAAAGGGAAAAGGAGCCCCGATAAAAGTGCCTGAGCGGCCCGGAGCCCTCCGCCCCGGTTGTGGCACTCTAGACAAATCAAGACGAGGAGGGAAAAACAAGAAAGAAAAAGAAGAGAGAGAGGAGTGTGTTGGGCGGCGGGCGGGCGCCACAACTGGCTACTTGCAGCTGAGAATCAAAGTTCAATCCAAGTGGCTTTCGGTGTTGGGCGGGTGTGCTCCCGTTAATATCAAGTAAATTAAAGAGCAGCGGTAAGGCAGCCGGGTTAATAATGATATCTGTGTGTAATATATCATACATACATGCATGCATGCGGCGGGGGTGCAGATCCCCCTTGCAATGCATCTTCCCGAGGCTCTGGGCAGACCCGACCTGCTTCCCAGCCAATTGTCAGTGATTTTTACTACTACAAATTGGTCAAGATGCGCACCAGTCAAGAGTGCAGGAACAGGAACAGGGTTCAAGGGGACTGGAACGAAAATTGGCCGCTTGGGCAATCCCCGAGTCACCTCAGCAGCCAGCCAGCAACCAACCAGCAGCTCTCTGGGACATCCTTGTCAAGTAATCCATGTCAACTACTCCAAGATCCATCGCTTTTCCAGCAATCGGGTCTGGCGATAGGGCCCACTGCAGAACATCAAAGCGCACGCACATTCACTGGCACTGGAGCACATCTTGTCTCCCCCTGACAGGAGGATACAAGATACAAGATGCCAAATGCCAAATGCACAACTACCGAGTCAAATTCGCCACCCTCGCCCGAGGGACTGGCTCGCTGTCACTCACTCGCCAAAAGCCTGCTGAAGAAACAACGAGGCCTCTTCCCGCACAGACTGCGTATCCCCTCCCTGGTGTCTCTTGGGTCTTGGGTCTCGCCAGACTAACCGAAGCGAGGCAGTCCGTTGCGACGGTATCAGTCTCTAGTCGGAAACTCCAAAGGGCGCCGGGGTTTTTCTCCTTGCATAAGTTCGTCTCTGCCGTTGCTGATTTATTTCTTTTGTCTTCTTCTTATTTTATATATATATATATATATTCAGTGTTTCTATCAAATATCACTTTTTTTCGCTGCCTCGTCAGCTTTTGTCTAGCATGATTGCGTCACACACAGAGGCAAAAGAAAGAAATGATAAGCAAAAGAAACCAAGGCATAATTTTACCCCGATGAAAAATTAATAGTCCTGAAATGCAACGGAAAAAGGAACCCCGACAAAGAAAGAGACACGGGAAAGAAAAAAAAAAAACTAGTAAAAGTGGCTGATGTGCATAAAAAAGTAAAACAGAGAACCCGCTTCTTCTCGCAAAAGCAATAGGAAGAAGCCATCCAATCCGCTGAACAGGTTCTGGACTTTGAACTTTCCTTTTCTCTCCTCCATTCCGCCCTTGCTTGTCCACCTGTCAAGAGGAGATAAAAGTACCTCCCCGTTCCTGGCAGCTGAAAGGCTCCAGGCAGGTTGGCTGACTTTCGAATTAGACTTTACCCAAACAATGAATAGGCCCAATCGCCAGGCCCAATCGCTCCCTTCAGCTGAGCTGGTCGTAGGTTTCGTTAGCTCTTCCAAGCCAAAGTCCAGTCACACGATGACACCAAGTCCCCCCGGCCGATCCGGTTACCTATCGAGACAATGTTCAAGACATGCCATCTCGAACAGACTATAGGCTTAGGCTGTTCGTGCCTTGACACGCTGCTTGCTTGCTTGTTGGTCAAATCGCCATGAACTAGTCGGCGAAACAAATTCACAACGCGGGAGATGACACTGGGTGCTCTCTTCCCTTCGTCGGAAGAGGCTGCTGGACATCAGACTTTCCGCTTTGACTTGGCGCCCGCCCCTCTCGACGCCCGCGATTGACTTTTTCTCGTATGGCATCAGTTTATCCACCGAGAGAACGGGGAAGCCTCTGGCGCATGGCGCGGTCTGATCTCGACCGGTCCTCCGTGACAGCTTGCCACCCACGCACGCACGCACACCAGCCCAGCCGCGACTGGCTCACATGCGCGTCTCCGAGGTGGCCTTGTTCTTCGCCAGCTCGTCGTCTGATGATGGGCGTCTGGCGAGAGACCAGGGTTCGGGTACGGCTGCATGCAAGATTCTATCCCAAGTATGAGCCAACTTATCGACCATGGCGTCCTCCCCCACCGCCCACCGCACGGCACATTGACAACGGATGGCCGCGGTCAACTGCGCCGCCGCCGCCGAGCTTGTCAAGCCTCGTAAGCTATCATCGGGCTTGCCAGTTGCCCGCATCGCTGGACTTGCTGCTCTCCTAAAAGCTTAGAAGTTGACATAGGCTGCCTGAAGTTGTCAAAGAATCTACGTGGCGTCTAGAACGAATCGGTGTCTGGGAAGAATCGGGGTCTAGAAAGAATGTGATTGTTTTGTATTCGGTTGAACAACGCAATGAGAAATAATAGATCCAAATTATTAATCATGTACCCAAAAAAAAAAAAAAAAGCATCTTTGCTCTAACCGGTAGAGCAAGATCAGTCAGAAGAAAAGTACCATTCCTCGTTCCCAATCAACTGCTCTTTGGCTTTATGCCTCGACTCTGCTCCCACTCGTTGGCCAGTGACATGAGCCCGATGCCCATCTCTGCGCTCGCTCCGTCTTCGACCTGCTTCGTCCAAAATTTCTCATCGCCCGTCACAAGAACCGACTTGCGGCGCTCCCGCTCCGCCACGCTGAGGTGCAGGCCGGCGCGCTTATTCGCCTCAATCTCCTCGAGATAGGCCAGCCTTCGGGCGTACCGCTCCGAGCGTTCGCGACGAATCTGCTCAGAGCCGAACCGTTCGAATACCCAGCGCGTCACGGCGCGCAGCAGCAACAGTATGTGCTCGCTGATGAAGATGGTGACTGGGAGCATCATCCAGTTACGGTTGACGCCTTCGGAGCCAAAGATGTGCACAATCGCTCCGGTTGAAATGCTGCCGATCCAGGTGAGGATGTCGAGCGAGAGAATCCAGGGTCCGACGCCGTCGGCACGCACCGGGTGCGGCCGCTGATGTTCCATGCAAATCTTGGCAAAGTCAGACCGCAGCTCGATCCAGTTGTTGATGAGGAACCCGAGCGGGATCAGCGGCCACACGGGCGAGAAGAGCGCCAGGTACCCAAACTGCAGGACAAGCTCAGCCATGTCGTCATGCACGTTGTACATCTCGAGGGACGATTGCCGCCGACAGCGCGCCAGGAGCTCGGCCTCTTCCTCGTCGTCCTCCACCATGGTGAGCAGCATCGCGTGCTTGGGATACGCTCGACGGTACAGGCGGTACCACTCGGTCGCCTTGCGCTTGAGATACGGCAGAATGTTCTCTTCGAAGAAGCTCGACAGCTGGCCCGTCAGCGTCAGCGCAATCACCTCGTTGCGGAGCTTATCCGCATCGGCTTCAAAGGAGTGCGTTGCAAAGGTATTCTCGAGGCCCGGCAGTACGGAGAGCACGATGTTCTTGAGGTGCGGGATAATTTCGTGCCCGAACGGAATATACACGAAAGCGGTCAAGAGAATCGGGAGGTAGTTGGTGATGATACTGAGGATAAAGAGCTTTTGTGTGTAGGAAATTTCATGTGCGTCGGCTGTGCGGTGGTTTTCAAAGGCAGTCAATGCCTCAGCTACGCCCTCCAGGGACGAGTTAATGTATGGAATTGCGACGGCAAGAATGATCGTCGGTAAATATTCCTACATAGTTGTTAGCCGCGGTGCTCCAACCCGGTGAGTTGCCGGGGCTTACCAGGTAGAATTGATAAGGGCCGGTGTAAGTTTCCGAAATGAGCACCTCGACACCAAAGACGACGCAAATAATGGCGCCCAACGCAACGGTCGCGACTGCGATAAATGGGATCTGCAGAAGCTGCCTCGTGATTTGCTTCCATTTGGGGAAATAGTGAATCTCCTGTCCGTTGGCGTCGATGATGATCCGGTCGTACTTGAATTCGGGCCGGTTGATCTTTGTCTTGTGAATGCCGCGAACGTCCCAGCGGATGCTGAGGTCGACCTCCTGTAGCTTCCAGTACTCGAGGAAGACGGTGCACCAGACGCTCGTCATGACAGCGTACACGAGCGAATACTTTGGGAACCAGAGCCACGCAACAACGCCGGTCGCGGCGGGAAATGTTAGGAAAGTCAGGTAGTTCTGGATGAAGGCAAAGTAAAAGGCCACCTTGGATCCAAATAGGTCGCGAACTTTGTCAAAATCCTCGGTAGTGAGCCACAGACGGCTGCTCAGGTGGCGGAGCAGCGCCTTGTTGGCGGCCTCGTCGTGAATCGGGAAGCATGACTTGACGTTTGACCATTTATCGAGGCCGGGATAGATGCCGGCGCCGCCGCGCTCCTTAGGCCACTGCACCAGATGGTACATAGTAAGTAGCTCCTCAGCCTCGAACCGGCCCGAGACCACCGAGTCCTTGTCACCACCGGGGTGGATCTGCGTCACAGAGTAGAGCCAGTCCTTGACTCTGCGGAGGGACAGTGGTCAGGAACTGTGTATATAGCCAAAGGGAGTTTTGTAACCCTCGGGGTTGCTCACCTCTCTTTATAGACCGAGTTTCCGAGCAGCTGTCGCGGGGCCTTG
Source organism: Cordyceps cicadae (assembly GCA_002968875.1). Classification (NCBI taxonomy): domain Eukaryota; kingdom Fungi; phylum Ascomycota; class Sordariomycetes; order Hypocreales; family Cordycipitaceae; genus Cordyceps; species Cordyceps cicadae. Next base: position 709,068 of record MWMN01000003.1, on the reverse strand, counting down.
ACAAAGACCAGAATCGAGCGGTCGTATCCGGGTCGCACTTCGGTGTGGAGGCCAGCCTCCTCGAGGTCTTGGAGAAGCTCTCGAAACTCCTTGACGGCGGCATCATAGTCTGGGAATCCAAGGCGGAGTCTCGTCAGCATGTATCCCTTGACGTAGTTGACCGTGGTTGTTTCTTCAAATAGGCCGTGGATAAAATTCGCATACCAATCTCTGAAAAGTCGTAGACGATGACGTATTTGTCGTTGCAGCGCAGGTTCGACTCGACCTTCGCGGGCGGAGGGGCAGCCAAAGCATCAACCCTGAGCAAAGGAACGGACGTCATTGCAGCGACACTCTCGACTGCTGCTGCGATTGTCGGGATGTAATGGAGATTTGGAATTGAATCCTGTCTTCACTCTCCTATCTCTGATCAGGATTCCTCCCCACGCAGTCTCCCCAAGCGGGCGGTTGCAAGAAAACGAGGGGCTCGAAAAAAAAAAAAAGCTTCTGATGGAGTTGGCCGTCGATTCCGTAGCTCCCGAAAACCGTGCCAGTTAGTGGGAACAAGTTCGGCGACTCGCTGGCCATCCCTAGCCCCCTGTACGTCTTATTTCGATGGTCAGTTCATTTCGGGAACGACGAAAGCAAATGACGTCCGTCTCGGACACAGCCCCCGTCCTTTCCTCTCCTATCCATCAGGATGGCATCATGGTCACTGCGTCTTTTCTTGGTACGCCTTAGCACCAGCGCGTATCTTGATGCAGCACGCAAGTTGATTCGTCGCAAACGAGACGCCGTTGTACCGCTGTTGTGTCAAAAGCTGGAGTCGCTCCACAGCCAGGCTGGGGAGATGAGCCGGTTTCCTTGGCCTGGCGTCAGCTGGGAAGAAGAAGCCACTGTGAGGAGTCAGCGGCCAACCAATGATCTACTGCACAACGTGGAAACTTTAGACACCGCCATCCCAGTTATTATTTGAATTACTCGCACAGCGATAACACATTTTGCTTCTAGATATCATCACTGGCACAAATCCAGACAACAAAGGCACCCCTCCTTCCAAAGCAGTTGCAGGGCGCTCCGCCCCGCCCTATGGTATGTACCTTGGGCGGTCGGCCAATTAAGGCGGATCTGACCACCCGGTACAAGGCACAAACAAGACAACCTAGTTAATAAGATGGACAACTTTTATATGTGGGACACTTTCTCTGTTTGATAATCACTTGCGCGGAAAAATAACATCATCATTGTCACAAAACGTATTCGTCGACCACCTCTGCCGAGGCCATTCTTCTATTAAACAGTCCTACAGCCCATTCGCTTAGTTGCCCTCAACCTGCTTGAGAAGACCAGCTAGGTTGATGCTCTTGGGACGCTCAATTGGCAGGCCCAGGGCACGATCCCAGATGAGCTGCGCCAGGGGACCCAGTCCGCGCGAGACACCGAACGTGGCGGTGTAGTACAGGGTCTCGTGGAAGCCGTAGTGGTGGAAGAGGACGCCGGAGCTGCTGTCGACGTTGGGGTACGGGTTCTTGGTCTTGCCGTGCTTCTTGAGGACCTCGGGGGCGATGCGGCTGTTCTTCTCGACGAGCTGGAAGACGGGGTCCTGAGCAATCTCAGGGCGGGCAGCGGCATAGTCCATGAGCGCTTCGAACCGAGGATCAGGCTTGCGGAGGACGGCATGGCCGTATCCAGGCACGACGCGGCCAGAGTTGAGTGTGGCCCAGAGGTAGTCCTCGACGTCCTTTTCGGTGTGCGATGCGGGGATATTATCCTTCATCTGGAGGATCCAGCGCAGGACCTCCTGGGCAGCGAGGCTACGGAGCCAGGTTAGTCTTGATGATTCATGTCTTTTGTTGATTCGATTCGGAGGAATTTCCGAGAGTATCGAAACTTACCCGTGAAGGGGACCGGCGAGACCCTGGAGACCGGCACTGTAGGAGAGGAAAGGATCGCTAAGCGCGCTACCCACGAGGTGAGTGGCGTGGGCCGAGACATTTCCGCCCTCGTGGTCGCCGTGCAGGGCGAGGTAGAGACGGAGCAGATCCTGGAAGTTCTCGTTCTCCTTGCCGCCTTTACCGAGGAGGGCGGCATAGTTGTACGACCAGTCCTGGTTGAGGTCGACCTCGGCGGACAGGGCACCGCCGCCCTTGTACGCGTTCTGGTAGATCTTGGCGGCAATGGTGGGCAGCTTGGCGAGGAGGGAGATGCTGTCGTCAAATGTTGGCTCCCAGTAGTCAGCCTTGTTGAGGCCCTTCTCGTAGGCCTTGGCAAACTTGGACTCGTAGTTGAGCGCAGAGACAGCGATGGCAAACTGGGTCATGGGGTGCAGGTCGCGAGGGAACTCGTCGAGCATCTTGGAGACGAAGGCAGGGATGGCGGCCTTCTCGGCGAGCTCACGGGAGAAAGCGCGGATCTGGCCGACCGAGGGGACCTTTCCGGTGAGGAGCAGCCAGAACATGGCCTCGGGGAGCATTTCGGTGCCGGATGTGCCCTTGGGCAGCTCCCGTTGGCACTCCTTGATGGTGCGGCCGTGGAAGCGGATGCCCTCGTTGGCGTCCAGGACGGAGCCCTCCCAGACCATAGCCTTGAGGCCTCGCATGCCGCCAAGCGTGTTCTCGACCTTGACCTCGCCAATGACCTTGTCGCCGTGGGCGCGGACCTTTTTGAGCAGCTCGCGCTTCTCGGGGATGACCTCCTTGAGGGTAGCCTTGAGGTCGGGCTCGGCGGTGGCGTAGGAGCGGGCGCCGCCAACAGCAGCGCGGGCCAGGGGCTAGACGGAGAGGTGGAAGGGTCAGCAAAGAACAACCGCTTGAGCAACCACTGGTGTGGCGATGCCGGGCACGGAGGCATCGCGGATGCGGCGGCTTGTTGTATGTCGGGTTTGCGGATCGATGTCACGATCGTGCAGCGGGGTTGTATGTACCTTGAACGAGCCAATTGCCCGGGTAGAGGCTCTCAGATTCATAGCCATGATGTGTTTGATATGATGTTGATGGTTGAAAGGCGAGAGGTGGTTGCAGCTATCTATCTCGATCTCTGGAGAGAGATGGAACGTGGGGTTAATAGAGGTGGTCGGTGCGAAGCACAGGCCGATACAAGGCGAGCACAAATTGCCAACAGTGTGGGTAGTGGGACAACTCACAGAGAGAGGCGTGTTACTGTGCAGGGTCGGCGGCACACACACACACACACTCGAGGACGGATAAGGGTATGTAAGGGGAAAAGAGGCGAAGATGTGTTCAGACACCGGATGCGAGACTTTTCTTTTTCTGCCTATGCCCTCCCGTTGCTGCGGAATGCCAGTGACCGCCGTAAGCTTCCCCCCGGCCGAACCACAAGCTGGGGTCGGCTCGGCGACACGGATTTTGCTGGGGCAGAAGCTTTAGCCAGAAACAGCCGAGGGAAGCCGGCTTGAGCGACGCCAGCCATTGGCCAATGGCGCAGCTCCATTGTGACCGAACAGCTTGCGCCAGATACATTTGCTCGGCTTATGTTTATTTCAATCTCTTTTTTTTTTTTTTTTGGCTTGGTTCAGAAAGTCGATCGTTTCTTTGGCAGAGAGGCCCTTGACGTTCACTCGAGGAATTTCATCGCCAACATGGCAGATGGATATGACGCTGTCTAGGCTCACGAAATACGCTCAACTCGACGTTTGCAACTGGCACCTTGACATGTGCTACATTGCCAATCCACTCACATTGGCTGGCAGAACTGGCCCAACGGCACCCAGTTCGAACCGACTGCCGTTTGGTTATAGCCGAGTCAGGCCCAGCAGGCAATCCGCCAGGCGAACCCCAGTCTTTGCCGGATCCAGCGTGGGTTGGGACAAACTCTCATCGGTACCCGAGTGATGTATGTAGGGGGAAGGAAAGAGGAAATCAAGAAATGGTTTGCGGTAACGGCGTTCTGCCCCCCCCGACAAGTATTTTAATAGCCTCAGCTACTACCAAGATCTATGCCACTGGGTCAGAGACGAGCGTAAGAAAAGAAAAATCGGCGTGTTTTGCAATGTCGCGCTGCGGGCTATCGACATGTCCTTTGACTTGGGTGATTATCATGAGAAACCGGTTCCCCCCGGATCTTGATGCGTAGATGCCAGTTTCCGGACCGAGTCCAGTGCCGAGGGCATTCCTTGAGTGCTGCCTTACCCTGGAGTGATGACGGTCACTGTACGTGGGGTGATCTGTTCGGGAATGAGCCGGGTATAGGGTTGAATAGAAAGCAAAACGGCGTCTCAAATAACGGCACAAGGTGTTTGGGGGAAAAGGGGTTTCCAAATAGAGATGCGAGAGAAGTGACGGAATATTACAATAGAATAAGTCAGTGATAATCCTATCCAAAGGTGTTTCACCCCCTTCTGCCACGTGCAAGCATGTCGGATTGACAGACTCGGCCGGAACAACCAGGATTGCTTATATAATGATATCATGCGAAGAATTGCGTGAGAATCGAGGTTAAGATTTTGACGCGTGTACCTTGTTTAGCTACTTATTTATGCAGGCTTAGTAACCAGTTCAAAGGTGCCAGCATTCAGCGCCGGGGACGACTTAACAGGGTACCCCAGGGCAAGGAGCGGTGCGCGCCGTCAACAGAGAAAGCGCGGCTCGGGCTGCAGCGCGGCAATGGAAAGGTACATGTGCCGCACAGGTTGGCGCAGATATTACCAAGCCATCTATGAAGTATCATATTGAGAGATGCCAACAGGTTCCCTAGCGGGTGCGTAACTACTACTGGCAATATTGCCCGTGAACTGCGGGACAGTGGCCATGACAGTTCCGGCTTCGAACCTCCAGCGCGCGGAGTAGTTTGGGATAAGGCGGGCCTGGGGCGCTGTCCTGTCCACCTTGGGACCTCAAGACCTACTAACTACCTCTAACCTACCTACCTATGTAGGTACCTGTTACGGAGTACTGTACATACATACAGCGCGGTCCCCACCCCCCACCACGTGTGTCTACCAGGTGCTAAGGTACCAGTAAACCGACATCGGGCAGAACTACCTACTGATACACGATAAGGAAGGCACATAGGTGCCAGCGAGCTTCGTACGAAACTCTTCTCCTCTCCGCACTGGCATCGCCAAATAGAGTACGTATTCTAATTTAGGGAGCCATACAAAAGATGTATAGCATTTATAGGGCTTGTCATAATTACCTTGATGCCAAACCTGCCACGTCTCTGTCATTCTTTCACCTGCTTGTTGTGTTGTCATCCTGATAACACGTACTGGGGAAAGTGGACCAAGGTCGCCTCCAACCGGAGCTCCACCCGGCGGACCGCACTTGCAGTCACCTGCAGGGACTTGCAATCGCAACGTGAATTGACAATTTGCCTTGTCGTAGTTCATAGTTAGTTAGCACTGCGTATTACGAATACATACCTGTGCTCTGTGCCGAGTAGAAATTTACGCTTATCAGCCAAGACCCCTAGTTCGTCAGAAGTACTCTCAGTAGCGACTCGTCAACAGACCCCGTGGACACCTCCCTAATCTGTTCAACGTTGGCGCATGAGGTACTCAGGTAACTCACTCGGTTCTTATGACGTACCCTCCAGCCCTGGTGCCTCGACCATTTACCGCGCCGCCACCAAGAGCTCCTCCTCATCAATCTATTATTATCCTACCCTTTTGTTATAAAAGCAAGGCGCAAAATGCTTTTGATGTCCGGTCCCGCCTTTAGAATGCGCACCCCTGCTGCGACACAAATTATGCCAATTGAGCTACCAACACTTTAGTGTAACCTTGCATCCCGCCCACAGTCTTCCCCGCCTTCTCCAAAATCCCAGCGTCCATACCAACAACTAGTTAGCTTTCCAGACAGCTTACCTGGGTCCCGGTCCGACTTCGCCTGGTCCTACTACCTTATTTCTCAATTCATTAGCCCCCCCCCGTCTCTACTTCTTCTTTTCATCTTTCCATATCCTCAAGGTCACCGAGTTTCTTCTTCGTTCATTTCATACCTCGACTCAATCCTTTTACTCCCCTTGCCAAATCCTGTCGCGCTCCCGTCATCTACCGCCCCGCCACCTCCACGGACCTGCCACCCAAACCATGACGACATCGAACTCCAAGGCCATTACGGCCCAAAATCTGCCGCAGCTACTCGAAAACGACAACCGTGTCAAGCTTGCCGGTCTCGATGTTGACGGAATCCTCCGCGGAAAGGTCATCTCCAAGAAGAAGTTCCTCTCCGTTGCTGAGGCAGGCTTCGGCTTCTGCTCCGTCATTTTTGGATGGGACATGCACGACAAGACCTACATGCGCGAACTCAAAATCTCAAACGCAGAAAATGGCTACCGCGATATACTTGCTATCCCCGACTTGACCACTTTCCGGAGGATCCCCTGGGAAAACAACATTCCCTTCTTCCTCATCAGCTTTGTCGACCCCGAAACTAAACAGCCTATATGCGCGTGCCCACGTGGCCTGCTGCGGTCTCAGCTCGAACGGCTACGCAGCAAAGGTTACGGCGCAATGGCTGGAGGTATGCTATGCGGCCCCTTTCCCTCCGGGAATACATGATCACGATGCCCTGAAGTCATGCAAAACACTTTCGTCTGACCACATACTGCCGTAGCCGAGTACGAGTTTTACACCTTCAAAACGCCCGATGCCTCCAAGTCCCCGGCCTCCTTCTTGCAACAAAATCCTCACGACCAATTGCCTTCCCTCACTGAGGGAATGTTTGGCTACTCTTTGAACCGTCCCGTCCACAACAAGGACTACTACTATGAAGTCTTTGATAGCTGCGTCGACTTTGCCTGCAATATCGAGGGCTGGCATACAGAATCGGGCCCAGGCGTGTTTGAAGCCGCCCTCGAATTCGACGAAGCTTCTGAGATGGCCGACCGTGCCAGTCTCTTTAAATACGTCGTGAAAAGTGTTGGAACCCAACATGGGATTATTCCCTGCTTCATGGCCAAGCCTAAGCATGGGCTGCCCGGAAACAGTGGCCACGTGCACATTTCTCTTGTGGACAAGGATGGAAAGAATTTACTTGCCCGCGAAGCCCCCGACGAGGACGCTCAGTGTAAAGACATCGCTCATCTTTCGGATCTCGGGCGCCACTTCCTTGCGGGCGTCCTCGTCGGCCTGCCCGATATCATGCCCCTCTTCGCGCCTACTATCAATTCCTACAAACGCCTAGTGGAGAACTTCTGGGCGCCTGTCACCGTCTCTTGGGGACTTGAGCACCGAGCCGCCTCCGTTCGTTTGCTGTCACCCCCTACGTCAAAGCCGTCTGCTACACGCTTCGAGGTTCGCGTTCCCGGCGCTGACACGAACCCTCACTATGTCATGGCCGCCATACTTGGATGCGGCTGGCGCGGAATTGAGAAGAAGCTCGCCATACCATGCCCCCCGCTTGCTATGGGCCAGGACGTCGGTGGTGACGCTGATATGGGCGAGCGTCTAGCCAAAAGCCTCAAGGAAGCTACGGACCGCTTCATGCGCAAAGACAGCATTGCCCGTGAAGTCTTTGGTGATGATTTTGTCGATCACTTTGGTGGCACCCGCGAGAATGAAATTCGCCTATTTGATGAGGCTGTAACAGACTGGTACGTCATCCTGCGAATACCATTTGAATGCATCACCGGCTCCATCAAAATTAAACTATTGCAATTGCTGACTTTATACACACAGGGAGATGAAGCGTTATATCGAGACGATTTAGAGAATGATGATTTTGATGAAATGGGGTGGCTTTTTTCATTTTTTCGTACATTGAGCTATATTTCCCCGCCATCTGCCTTGGGCCTGGCTGGTAAATAAATATATATGTTGATGCATTTTTGAGGCCAGCTCTGCTATGATGATGCGCATGTCTTACCGCTCTTTTGGGGGGGGGGGGGGGGGCATTTTTGGGTCCTGCATGATAATGCGAATGAACTACGACTATATAACCACGAGGGTTTACTGCCGTGAAACGATAACTTGCACGAGACATGTAGGAGAAACGATGGAAGATTTGGCCAGTCTATTGTAGAATCGGAACATTCAAGCTTGCTCATGTATTACAAAAAAAAAGAACACTCCCACCATGTAGCCCCGGAGCTGCGATATGCATGCAACCCTTGTTTCAGCGCCGCCGCCGCCTCATCTGCGTGTGCAATCACAGACGCCACAACAAAAAGGAAAGAAAAAACGCAAACGCCCATGTCTTGCCAAGCCTGCTCGATGACCACGGCAATGCATATGCTAAAAAATTCCGAGACAATTTCTTTTTGCTTTTTCCTTTGCTCTCGCATTCTACGTTTCCTTGGCAGCGCTCCCGCCCCCCTTCTTCTTGCGTGAGCTCGAGCCACTTGCTCGGTCGTCGGCGCCGCTGTCATCGCCTGGACGCCACTGCTCGGGGCGAAACTCGGGGTTGCCAAAATGCGCCCTGTTCCATATGCTGTTTTTGAAGGTGTTGGTGACGACGTTGAACGGGAGAAGGCCAAGATGCGCCGCCCTGTTGGTGTCCACCTCATAGTTCAATTGCATCTTGGTGAAGCGAATGTTGCATTCCGCATTGGGCGCCGCGCTTGCAACATGTGAAGGGGGCAGCGAAGGCCTCGCACCGGGCACCTCGGAGCTGGGATGCGGCCGGCCGTGCACAATGCTGCGTTGTGTGGGAAGCGGCGGCATCCAGCCTCCGTCTAGGGTAAATGCATCGCACGACGACAGCAGCGGCGCATGTGTGTCGGTTGGCGAGGAGAGTGTCGACATGCCTGGTGGCGCGGCTGAAGGTAGCGATGTCAAGAGACTACCAAATTCAGTCGTCGCGAAGGATCCGAGACTGCCGTGCGTGCTGTTGATGGGAGTATGTGAGTAGAAGCTGGTGGCCCGATTGACTATCGTGGGACCAGGCTGCCGGCGATACAGAATGTCGTAGTGGTCCGGTCGGTAAAGCAAATGGATAATGGGACCGAGGGTAGCCGGGTTCCTACCGTTGGCCTCCTCCGGGAAGCGGTAGGTGTTGACCGCGGCCCCAGGGCTGCGGTCAAGATAAGCAATCTCAAGGACGAATTCGAGGGGCTTGAGGAGGCAGTTGCAAAGAGCCGTGATACCAAGCTGATCAATTTCACGATCGGGGAGTTCGATAGTCTGAGCGCAGTAGGAGCGAATTCCCTGACCGTCAGGCACGAAGGGGTCGTACTGGTCCGCGTGGCTCTTAAGGTGCGTGGCGGCGAGGAGGCGGAGGTAGTAGATGAGGGCGCTGCTGGTCGCAGTGTCGGTCCACCGTGTGTGGACGAGGGAATGCGCCGCAGCCGCGTCAGTGACACAGTCGGCAAGTTCGCGTAGTAGTCCAATTGCTTCGTCGGCCCAGTCCTCGTAGAAGTCATACCCGCCAACTGTGCCGAGGAAGTGGTTCATGCTCATCAGGCGGGCCGCTTCGCCCTCGACTTGATCTGGGTCACCGGTCTCGACGAGCTTTTCAAAGTAGGAGAAGCCGATTGCTGGAAGAAGCGGCGAGTGTTAGTATGGGGGGCAAAATCCGAGACGGGAAAAGAACGAAATATGCGAATACTGACCTCTCCATCCGCAGTTGCCATCGCCTTTGATGGGCCGGTATGAGACGTAGGTTTGAGGTAAGGCCTGTGTTATCGCAAGTTAGAAAGGACACAAAACAGAAATAGGGCCAGAGAGACGGATAGTTGGAGATGGGAGCTCCTCGCTGGGTGAAAATTGGTGAAGTGTTACGTGCCATTGTCTTTTCGACGTATATTGAGTCTGCCTTGGCGTACTCATCTACAATGGCAGCGATAGGTGTTCTATCGCCGATGGCGGGACCCTGTGGGATTGGTAGTTAGCAAAGTTTTCGGCTGAGGAATAGAGAGAGAGTGGCGGCTATGGAGGCTGTCACGACGCCAGCTTACATCAAGCGTTGGTTGATAGCCCATGGCAGCGTCTTGCTGCGCGGCCATGCTGTGCTCGTTGGGGCTCGCCATGGTGAGCGGGCGGCCGGAGAAGCGGTCGGCGGGGTGACTATGGAGGAGGTATGGGGGATGGAGTTGGTTCTGGGAGTGAGGGCGTGGATGAGGCTGGAGAGGAAGATGACGATGGTGATGCTGGTGCTGGTAATCGAGTTGCGGATGAGCCGCTAGCAAGGTCGTGGGCAGCGGTTGTGCAGCTGGGGGAAAGTTTTGGCGGTCTTGCCCGTGGCGGATCTGATTGTGGCGGTCGTGGCTGTGGCGGTCTTCACTACCTCGAACGCTAACTCCCTGGTCCCCTCCAAGCGCTATCGGCACTGGAAGGACTGGCCCTGGAGCTGGCACTGGTACTGGCACTGGCACTGGCACTGGCACTGGCGCTGGCACTGGCGCTGGCACTGGAAGCATCGCTGCTGCTGGCACCGGCTCTGGGAGCCCTCCCTGCATGCTAGGCTGGACCGAAGCCGTGACCCGGCCATGGCTCAACGGCGAGTACCCAGACACGGATGAGTATTCTCTGTAGTCGCCTGCATCGCCGTCGAGGAAGTAGAATTGGCTAGGCATTTGTTCTCTGGAGTCGCTGAACGGATCTTCTTGTGGTGGCGGCCGTTGATGACCCATGGTAGGGATTTGGCAGCGTCGCCCAACGCGAAGGACCCTTGATTTGATGGCTGCGGATGGTTCTCAGCAAGTGTAAAGAAGTTTCGAGTAGTTTGACGAATTTTTTTTTTGGCGATCTGAGGATCTTCTCCAAACTACGCGAGACACGCTGTCGCAGTCTGCCAAAAGATCGTGTTGCCGCAGGAAACAGCTCGTGATCTTGGCACTCGCGGATTTTCGCCTTCAAAGGCGAAGGAGGTGAGGCAGTGAGCAGAAGAGTGTCTGTACTACAAACTCCCTTTTTTCAACAACTTGGTTGTGATGTCCCTGCCCGCCCTGGTATGCCCCCTCGCCAGCCTGCCTTCGGATAACAACACCACCACCTAACGCTGCCTTGTCGTCAGCGAGCGGGCCGACCCAGGCAAGGCAACCCAGGCTTGTTGATTACCTTAGTAGCGGACGATCGCTGGCGAATCTGCGTGTGGCCGGGGCAAGTTTTATTTGGCTAGCGTCCACCGCCAAGGCTGCCGCTGCCGCTTCTGCCGATGGACACTGTCTGCTTGACTGCTTGACTGCTTGTTGGCAATACTGGGTTGCGGCGTTGTGGTCCTTGGTCAAGCGGCAGGCGAAACTACCGGATGGGCTGCCGGTGATGCGATCCAATCAAGAAAGAGCGGTATTACTATCGAGGACAAGATCGTCTTGTTTTGGCGTTCGAGTCAACGGGTTTTTGCTTCCGTTCTCTGAGCCGTCTGCCACGGGTAGATGATGTACTTGAAGACCTATGGTATCTGTCGTAGAAAATTAGCTTGCACACTCATACAATGACGGACGCCACAAGGCTTCTCGGGTATTCTTCAGATGTGAATAAAAGCGCCAGACTTGCCTTTGAGACACAGGGAAGGTTCAAGATAGTTTGGCCAGTAAGACCGGCAGTCGAACACGGGGGAGATGAATGACAAGATGTCAAATGCGACCTTGACAAGTTCCTAGATTTGCAAAGCCAGGGTGCAAGAAATAAGCACAGATATATAGATGTGGATTGTGTACAAATCGTTGAAACGCCAACATGTGAGCGTGATGCAAACAAAGCCCTGGAGTTTATCCCTCCAGCGAGACACGCCATCTTTCTACCAACACACCAATGCACAAGCCGAAAAGCATTCCCCAAGGTTTTTCAACATTATTGGTCAGCGGCCGTCCGACCTTCTATTCCGGCATCAGACATGCGTTATTCATGTTGGCACAAGGCGAGCAGCCGGGCAGTCCTCCTCCTCCACTAACCTCCTCCGCAAAGTCACCTGCGTACGCCTCACAACGTAATAATAAGCGGGCAATCCGCCGACGCTCAACAAACGACGCGCATTCCACCTTGGGCCGTGTTCACTATTCCTATTTTTGTCGGGTGCTCTTTCCTTCCCCTGCATCTTTCATCCATCCTGAGGCAACCACAGCCACCCTCAACTTCTGGCTTTCTACAACAAGGCTGATCTACGAACTGGCGCGACAAACAAGGAGAAGAAAACAACCCCATCCACAATCCATGCACCCTCCGCCGGAGATCAGGCCACACAGCCTTGCGCTGCACTACATCGCGGCATGTCTAACAACGAGGCTTGGATACGGTGCACTGCAGTCACATTGCATCCACTCCTCACAACTGCCGCTTCTTCTGGTGCGCAGGGGCAAGAAAGAGGAGGGAGATCAAGAGGAACACTCCTCCAGCCAACCAATGCCCGAAAGCCAAGGCACGATTACTTCAATCAGGACGTAGTTGCGACGCGGGATCAATCGACCCAAACCAGAACCAGAAATACTGCGGCCAAGGAGGGCACATCCGAATGAGAGCAAGTTCGGCTTGTACGCTGGAGGCTAGATACCGATCCATGGCTGCCGACCGGCGCTCGCGCCCGAGAGTCGCAGACTGGGGGGGCTGCCGATTTTACGAAGTGTGAGAGGCGGCTCCGAAGCTTGGCTGCGCGCCTCTTTTTTTTTTGTCAGCCCTAGAATCTGTGCTCGACGAGTGTCACGGCCTTGGTGGCCTGGTCGCCTTGGTCATGGTTCTGAAGCCCAGCAAGTTCACCTCTTCTTCCATCCCTTGTCAATGCAGCAGTAAACGAACAAGGACCCTGGCTGCTCTAGATCGTGTTGCGGCAGGCGCGTACAAGGGTTCCGAGAATATGGTTCTGTGGTTTCCTTTACCCGTCAAGCATCCGCCACGACGCCACCCGCTGCTACGCAGGCAAGCCCTCAAATTCTGGGCGGCATCTCCGGCAACTAGCATCTCTTCTCGCTCTTCTCATCGATACACACGAGAGAGCCCTGCGAAGAGCGTAGATAGTGAAAGATTGATTCTCAAGGCCAGCCCTTCCTATCATTCACCGTTGACCGGGCTTCCCTTGCATCTCGACATTCGGATACAAGAAGCAATGGGTCCAGCATCAACCAGTCTTGACAACCCAGGCCTTTTGCTGCAGGATGCAAGGAGGGAGGGGCTTACCGCACCGAATAAAGTTGTGCCCCCTGGCCCTTTGCAGACACCTGATGGATGGATGCCCAAGGCCATCTCGTTGACATGGTTGGCTCGCTTTTTCTCCGAAGGAATGCCAAGGACGCCCTGAATAATTCGTCATCGCCTAGGCGGCATACTCGCAGCACTTTCACATCAAAGTCGAAAACAAGCCACATACACAACCTTTGCACCGCGCATGCCGAGAGAAACCCACCCGCTGTGACGCCTGCTTTGCTCGCACTATGATGTGCGACTCGATCGACTCCAGACCTCGCACCATCCCAGACAGGCAAACAATACGAAAAGAGACTCACGTACCTCTTCCAAAGCCCGAGAAAAAGAAATATGACCGAAAATGCCATTGACGAAATTCTGAGGAGAATATTCTTGTCCAGAAAAATGCAGGGACATAATTGTTGCACGCAACGAATGCCTTGTAGGAAAAAAAAAACAGAATGCTTCTCACGATTGTGGCTCTGTGTACACAACTTGCCACGGCTGAATCATTGTCAAAGGTGGCCACCCAGCACATGTCCGTTAACATGCCGCCCCCACGACCAAGTGTTTTCTTTTTTTACTAGAGACATGTTCATACCCACACCTGCGATCAAGAGCTTGGAATGAGTCGCACGATGCGCAAGTCGTTCTTTGCGCGGTACCGCATCGTCGTTCCATCCAACCTCAGCTGCACCTCTGCACCGGCGTACAACTCCGCGCAGCCACCCGCGTATACTCGGCAGCGGGAAAATGAGGAGAGATTCGAATGCGGTGTATCATGAAGACGCAGGGAAAGGTAAACAATAAGCCCGGTAGCCGCTTTGAGGCGGCCGGCCCTGTCTCATGGTTCTCCTATATCGATTCGTTTGGACGTGCAACAAGATACGCTGCTTGCGGGTTCTGACGTTATGTTTGCATGGTGATTTTCGACCTCCAGAAAGGCTGTGCCCACATTCTTCATCACGCCAAAAAAAAAAAAATGAGACACTAATTATTACTCGGTTGCGATGACCTGGTGGCTCTGGGTCTCACACAGTTCGTGATACCACGCTGGTCGCCGTCTTGTGACGGGCCTAACGCTGGTACGCCGACGATCTCCGACATTATCCGTAACAGTGAGGATAGATTTACTTCTGTGTTATCCTTTATTTTAATCATGGCATTTGTTGACAACGCTGAGGTCAACGTCATCTGCTGGAATCGCCGCGCAACATCTGCCACCGTACGCTGGTGGTCAGCTTCCCACCAAACCCCCCCCCCCCCCCCCCCCCCCCCCCCCCCCACACCACGACGCCAGCGACGCCCGCAATACCTAGAAATAGAAGTACAGAAGGCTGGCGGTGTGCTCATTCAGCACATGAAGCTCTGCAGCTTGGACACAGCGCAGGGTAGGGGTGAGGAGCCGGACACGAGCTGCCAGCCCAACCCTGTTGTCAATCCATTCGATGCGGGCTTACCGTGGCTCCATGGGCTCGCAACGACTTGCCGGGCAGCCGCGGCTGATTGCAGGGAGGGGTGCAGGAGCAAGACGTTCGAGGTGCCATGTTTCTCTCTCAGCTGCCTGCTTCGCACATGGGCGGTGGTGTATTCGTACGCAGTCCGTTGCGTACAGGGCGTATCCTGGCTCTGCAAACATTTGCTGGACGACATGGAGCAGTTGCACAAGCACCTTGGCGGCAAGAGACTGACGTGCGAGATTATGCATGCATGGTAAATGGTGTAGGGACGAAAAGGGTTTGATAAATCAACTACCGTCATTCTTTTCGGTTCTGCAACGGAGAGCGCGGAGGCACGCAAGCCATCCTCTCGTGTGTCAAACAAGGTCAACTAGAGTATCACTGTTTCTAGTCTAGACTGTGTACAACGGGCCATCGTAATACGCTTGACGTGTAGGACCTGGATCTGTGCATGCCTGTAGTATGCAAGCCACCTGCATGAAATGCCGTGGCTGGCATCTCCTTGCGAAATAGTCGGTCATCTTCAAACATCAGAAAAAGAACTTGCACCCAAACTCCCATTATCCCTCATGATGACGGAGATGTCGCAAACAGAGCGAGAAAGGAAAGCAAAAGAGAAACAATCAAGTCCGCTGATCAAAAACCTTGCGTGGATTGCGCCTTTAGCCCCAAACGTGGGAGCCCGGCTTGGACCTCCGACTTTGGAACTTGCCCATCCTTACCGTTCCATCGGTATCGAATTTTGACCCATCAGCACCGATGTTCTGATCGTTGTTTCGGAAGCCGTCGCCGTCTTGGAACACGGTGGTGTACAGGTCAGCTACAGCGTCAGTGAGCTTGCTCATCGCCTCGGTGCGTTCCGCGTCGGCGGTGGACTTGATCTCGAGGATGCCATCGCGCTGGTCAATGCGGCCGTTGACTTTGCCTTGCACAATGAGGAAGCCGAGTATGTCCTGGACCTCGTCCTGCGAAATCTTGAGCTGCTCGGCGATCCAGTCCAGCTTCATCCTCGTGTACGGCGCGATCAGTTTCACTATGCCCTTGGTGCGCATGTTGCGAGTGACTTCATCGATATTTTCGGCGATGAACGGGTCGGCGAGGATGTCCTGGTTGCTTTGCAGCACCTTTTCGTATCCGCGCACGTCGTCTTGCTGGTATGCGTTTACGAGCTCGGTCATGGCTGAGATACGAGGATCTGACTGGTACGGCTTGGTCTCTTGCGAGTCGAAAGGGTTGATGTCAGACTTCATAAGCATTGTCGTGAGAAGTAGGTACTTGAGGACTTGTATGCGTTGAAGCGAACCCGCTTCGTCGTAGTTGCGGAATGACTCGAAAAAGTCGCCTTGGGCTTCCTTCCAGTTCTCCTCACTCATGTGCATTTTGCCACCACACTCCCGAATGATCCCCATGATTCTAGGGTGCGGTACAGCGGATTTGACCTTGAGGGCGCGCTGGTACAGTGCCTTGAGCTGCTTGTTGTTCTTCGTCTCGGAAAGCATCTGGATCTCCAGGGCGTAAATCTCGAGCGAGTATGTTCCTTTGCTCGGATCATCCGTCCCATCCTCTTTTTGGCAAGCTTTGTGCAGATCACGAAGCTTCTTGGCAACTGTAGCGTATTCTTTGCGATCGAGCAGTAACTTGACAAGCTTGATATTTGTCTTGAGCCACAGCCGTTCATTGTTCGTACTCTGGAAGCTCTGGAGCGTCAGCGAGTAAAACTTCTCCATGCTCTGAACGGCATCATTTCCATCAGCACCCTTTTCGATGTAGTCTAGCATGTTGTTGATCGACTTTTCTGAATAGTTTCGCGTGACGGCGGACTTGACGTAAGTGAGGAGCTCTTCGAAATGGTTGGCGGCCTACGGGTGTCTTCAATTAGCCGCGAAAATGACATAATCGCGTCCGATAAACAAACCTCATTATATCTCCCAAGCTTGAATTCCAGCTTGATAGCTTGCTTCAAACCTTTGAATCCTAACTCGCCCTTCTCTGGCTCTAGCTGGGGGATTCCAAGAAACTCGTCCACCGCCTCTTCCGGGTTGGTGAGCTTCAGTTGCTTCGCATTGTAGTATTTATTCTCGATATCAACATCGCCGGAGTCTTCGTCCTCGTCCTCTTCGTACTCAAAGTCGTACCTGCGTCATCTCAGTCAACATTGATCCGTCGAGGCGTGTTGTTTGCTAGAGCTCACTGCTCCTCATCCGACTCCTGCATAAAGTCTTCGTCATCGGACATGTTGTGGATACTCTGATGGGTTATAGGGACGCGTGAAAGGACCCAGGAGGGTTGATAAGGCTTGAAAAGTGAGGAATGTTGAGCGCGTGATGGTTATACGGATGATGAAGAAGGTAATGAAGCCGCGGAGCGTTCCTCTCTGCCTTGCCGCCTAGGTATGTACATTGGTACCTTAGCAGCGGGGTCAGTTCGCTGCCTGTGACACGTTATCGATACCCCGGGAATTCTGTCTGTAGGTAGATCTTGTCAACGAGCATTTTATCTGCTTAATTTTTTGTTGCAACGCGCTAAATTTAAAATTAGTCAGACGGCTCAAGAAAACTACGTGTATCCAATGATTATTTTTCTAGAAATAATTGCCTGAGCTCCACGGAGGGAAATACAAGTAGCTCGAGGAAAATGCACTGCGAATACCTAGTGCGCCACGCTGCTGCAAGACATACCAACCTAAAACGAAGAAAAAGAAAAGTAATAACAAGCAGAAAGAGGTATTATGACAGAGAGTATTCAGTTTTGAGCGAAAATTGCAGGTAACTTGAAAGCGAATATTCCCAGAGCCGATAAAGCTGTTAGGAAAGCCGTAAACATAAACGGTAGCCCAATCCAGAGACCACCAAGATCCATTCCGCGATTGAGAAGCCAAGCAAGAGTAGGAGCCGCGACGAGGCCCACGGTCGACTCAACTGTTGCGATGACAGTATTAAGGGCTCCAATGGTGTGCGGCTCGACGATGATGGACATGATTGATCGGAACAGCGGAGAGAAACCGGCTGCGAAGCTGTAAATGATGAGGGCCAAAACACAAATCGAGCCAACAGGCGCGAAGGCGATGAGCAGGGTTCCAAAGAATGCAAATACTGCAGACACGCGCGCGATAAAAAGGTCACGCTGCAGTGGTGAACGGCCGCGCCGATCCAATGCCCAGGCAGTTGCTGGTAACACAATCATCAGCACTCCGAGGGCGGAGAAGTTTTCAATAGATACAATATATGTAGCCTACGCAATGTATGTTAGCGGTCAATCCTACCAAGTTGGCGTGTGCCGTGGGAGCCATACCGTCGACCATGACCAGTGATACCGCTTCGTCATATATTGCAACAAATCCCTGTCAAATACTAGCTTCAAAGGGAATGCCAAAGCATTACACACCATGAGCAGCATGATGCCCTTGGAGCCTAGGAGGAAGCGCCGGATATGAGAAAAGTCACTGCGTGCAGAAGCAAGCGCACGGTGGATGGCGGATTTGGCGGAGACCTTGCCCACTGGCTGAGGCGCGAATTCGGCCTGGATTTCGCCAGAGGGCCTTTGTTGATCAGCCACTTTTCTCAAGTTTAGAGTCTCGGGGAGCAAGAGCGTGCAGCATGTGCCGATGATGAGCAGGCCGATGCCTATCCACAGGGCCATCCACGGGTTCACCCCGAGCAGGAACGCTGCTAGAGGAGTGGCTGTGACACCGACGATGCGAAGCACGGCATTGACCTGGTAGAAGACGATGGTTCGCTCGGCTGCCGGCGTCACGTCGCTGAAGAGCGTATAACACATGGCGCTGGCCATGGTCCCGCCTCCGCCGATGAAGTAGGCCAGGTTGCCCCAAAGGATTGCCCAGATGTCGAGTCTATTGGGAAAAGAGACTAAATCGTTTTGGTGTCAAAAAAGAGAAGTCGCAAGCAAAGACGAGGCGCCATCTTGGTAGTAGAGCGGACCATCTACTTACGGACGAGGACAGTCCAGAGAATCTTGAGGACAGAGCCAAAGAGAGAGGCAAAGATGACGATTCGACGTCCATACTTATCGGCAATAATTCCATAGGGAATCTGCACGAAAATTGCTGGGAAAAAAGTGAGCACCTGCATGAAATCCGAGAGGTAGGGTGGTGCTTACGGACTACCATCTCGGCTGAAACATCGAGAGCAGAGACCATGGACAGAGTCTTTTGCACCTGATTTCCTTTGCAGCGGCTGTCTGGGGGAGCCAGTGTGTTGAGCTGGTGATCGGCATACACATTTCTGCAGATGACGTCTTCCATGATTTCTTGCAACGCAGGACCAAACAGCTTCTGGCTCACAGCAACCAGGATCAAGCACAAGCCTCCGATGATGCTGACGAGGAGGCGTAGTGAGCGTTCTGGGGTCAGCTCTGCGGGCAGATCTGTGGGAAGGAGTGGCGTGTTTTCGGATGCATCATGCTCGTTTAGATGACGGGATCTTGTGTCGTAGGATGCAAGGCCATCACCGCCGGCCTCCAGGTCGGCCATGGCTCAAGATATGGTGGAAGCTGTCCACAGCGGGCGGAGATGGTGGCCGGGTGCGTGCGTCGACGGTGGCTCGGTGGAGAGAAATGCTACTACGGTAATAGGCTGCTGCGGGAATGGGTAGTAAAGCTTCGCGTCGAGATGGCAAGATAGAGAAAAAAAAATAATACAAGATTGGCCGGGCGATTCGCGATTAATAATTATAGATAGAGGGAGTAAAATCCCAAGGAGAAACAGACGCCTCATCATGTCACAAATAGCTGCCCGAAGCGGCATGGCATGGCATGGCCCTGAAAGTTGTTGACGCGGCCTGGAAGGGACAGCGGGTACATTAACCACTAACCACTAACCACTAACCACTAACCACTAACCACTAACCACTAACCACTAACCACTAACCACTAACCACTAACTACCTGGTACCTACTAAACCATTGAATATTAACCATCCATTATGTTGACCTCTGCCCCCCGCCTGGCGCTTGGCGACGCATCCGGAGCTACATGTGTATGTAAGGTTGTCGAACCGTGTTTTACTAGATGCTGTTGTTATTGTTTTTGTTCCGAAAATGTGGTGAGAGGCATGCTGAGTGCTTGAGAAAGAGCGTCTACATTAATAATAAATGACACGAATCCAGACGTTTTTCAAAGAGTACCAGCCAGTTCACCTCAGTACTTACATATGTAGCTCACGGCTACTGGGCCCGCAGGGCTGACGTACATACATACTATGTATGTATGTAGATAGGTACATACAGCCCTACATGGAAAGCGCTGCTTCCAAGAACTACAGACTACCTAGTTCATAATAACTAATAAGCAAATGACGCGTCGTCAGCTAATGCGTTAGTAGGCTTGCTTAATTCCAATTACTCCACGCAGAAACGAGGCGATGATGATGATGATGATGATGGTAGCATGTCTTGCGCACTGAGACAATCCGCAGTTATTAGACGTGGTGCTCCACGGACTGCACACGGAATTAGTATCGCTTTCTTTCTTTTTTTTAAAAGAAAAAAAATCGTAGCTGCGAATATAAACTCCCAAACTGTATACCCCATTCATAGCTTAGCCACGGGTGTGCTCTCGGCACTCTCCTTGTACATTCTCACGATATCAGCCCTGTAGGCCTTGGCCGCCTGTTGCCGCTTCAATTTCAGACTGTAGGTAAAGATCAGTGTTAGCTCAACGCATCAATCATGTCAAAACCAAGCCAACAATAACTCACGTTGGCGTAAGCAGCTCATTTTCAACAGAAAACGGCTCCACCGCTAGGGTCAGGTTTTTGATGCGCTCATATCCCGACAGCTTCTTCTTCTTTCCAATCTCCTCGAGTATCCTCAAAAACTCCTTCTTCACCTTGGGGTGCGCCGCTACCTCCCGGACCACCGCCACGTCCGCGGCCGCCACCTCCCGGCCGAGGATCTTGCCCGCAAACGCGGCAAACGACTCCGGCTCGACGCCAAAGATGCCCACGAGCGTCGACTCGGAGCTGTCGCCATGCACCAGGCCGTTGGCAATCATCCCGCAGTTGGCCGCGTAAATGTTCTCGATCCGCTCCGGCGCCACGTACTCGCCCTGCGACATCTTGAGGATGTTCTTCTTGCGGTCGATGATCCGCACCCGGCCCAGCTCGTCAATCTCGGCAATGTCGCCCGTGTGGAACCAGCCGTCCGCCTCCAGCACCTTGGTGTTCTCCGCGTCGTTCTTGAGGTAGCCCGCGAAGATGGACGGCCCGCGCATGAGAACCTCGCCGCGGGGACGCGGCTGGTCCTCTACCCGGTAGTCGAGCTCAGGTACGGACTCGAGGCAAATCTCCACGCACGGCATCGGCGGACCGACGTGGCCCGTGTCAAAGTCGCCTTTGAGCTGGCAGGTGGCGACGCCCGAGGATTCCGTCATGCCGTATGCCTGGGCGAACGGGATTCCGAGCGCCGCTCCGAGGAACGTCTGCACTTGAGGATCGATGGGAGCGCTCCCGCCGCCCATAGCGCGCAGACGGTCAAAGCCCATTGCCGCCTTGACCTTGGAAGTCCAGAGACGGTCATAAAGCCAATGAGTGTTGTATGCCTGGCCCATTGGCAGCTTCATGCTTGCGAGCTTGGTGTCGATAACATGTCTCGAAAGTGCCCCCTTGAAGCCCGGCGCTTCAATGCTAGCAGCGCGGATGGCGGCATTGAATCGATTGAATACTCTCGGCACGGAGATAAAGGTCGTAGGCCGCAGTAATTTGATGTCGTCTGGCAGGCCAGTCAGATCGCCACGAAAGTATCCGATGCGCGAACCTGAGGCAAAGGCCTCCTGCTCAACTAGGCGCTGCAAAAGATGCGCGAGTGGCAGGTACGAAAGGCCCACGTCGCTGCTCACACCTCCGCTCATAATACGGCTGACGCAGTTGGATGATAGGGCGGACCTGTGCGTGACGATCACACCTTTCGGGACACCGGTGGTGCCCGAGGTGTAGTTGATGGTGTAGATGTCATTGGCGCTGCACGGGCGCATAGGTCTTTGGGATTCGAAGCCCAATCTCTCAACTTCGTCCAAGGAGTAAAGCTGCAGTCCGCGCTGACTGGCCAATTCGGAGAGTAGCGCACGTTTTGTGTACGCTTCTTGCTCTCCGTTGTCTAGAGGATCGATGGAGATGATCATCTTGAGATGGGGCAGACGGGGGCTAATTTTGAGAAGTCCTGGGATATGAGGCAAAGAAGCGACTATACACGAAGCCTCAACGTGATTGAGGATAAACTCCGTTGTTTCAGGGCCTAAAGTCTCGTACAGGGAAACGGTGAAGAGGCCTTGGGACATGCAGCCGAGCTCTAGGACCACAGCGTCAGCAAGACACCGCTCTGAAATACGTACCATGACTGAATTTGAAAAACTCTGGCGCTGACGTACCGACGATTTGCCATTCTGGCTTGTTCGGTGCCCATAGAGGTATCGGATACTGGCTTTTCTTGGCGAAGTTGAGGCGCTCGTGAAGCTCCACGATGCCCGCGCCAAAGTTCTTGCGCCGCTCGGCGACCTCGGCGTAAGTCAGCCAGCTGAACTTGTTGTCCCACGTCTTGGAGTCTGGCAGCCACTTTCGGGAGCCCAGGCACGCATTTCTGGGAAACTGCTGAACCGAGGACTCGAACAGGTCGTGCAGCGTCCTGACGGCCGGGTCCAGAGTCTCGAGCAGCGGCCGGTCCGCGAACTGCCAGTGGCGGTAGATTTGGCTTCGGTTCGGCTTCTCAGTGCCGGGCAGTGGGATTCCATGCGGCTTTCCAGGCGGTGGCGAAGCGCCGAGCTCCTCGATGGCCGCGGCAACTGTGGTCGGGCTATACATGATGCATAGGATGAATCGTGAATCTATCGGCAGGATTTGTCGGGATGATCAAGAACGACTCTTGAAGAATAAACGTCTAGGGAACTAGGTTCAAGATGAGCTAAATAACCGCCAATAACTTGTCTCATATAATAGCAAGTGCTCGAGCACATGCAGGTGCAGTATAACCGCGGGCTAGCACTGCTAGGCTACATCCGGCTATATGCTTCCGGGGAACGGTGCGATCCCTTGTGTGAACGATCCACTGACTGTTAAAATGCGGGGTAAAGCATGGGATTTTCAATAGAATCGCATTAAACGTACCGAGGGTCCTCTTCTAGTGCGGGATGCGTTGTTGGCACAGGAAATTAGGGTGGCTTTGTGGTCGACTTCTTCGCGCCTATCCGGTCAGCTCCGCAGCCGGGAGACTAAAAATAGTCATAGCCTCGTACAAGGATGTCAAATTTTATCCATCAGACGTGGGATTAACTTCTCTTCATGAGAAAGCTGGATGCGCTGTCCAAATCAGTGCATGGTTTTGTAGCTTCGATCCACGCTACCATGTGCACGGCAGAATGAGACGTGTTGATCTCGTGAACATGTTCATTACCAAATATCTTCATTACTATGTGTGGTGTGTCATTGCTCGAGCGTACTGCGTGCTAGGCTATGTTGGGATGAAGTGCTTCGAGTCCTCCTGTTGTTGCGCAAACGATTGTGAGAATGCAGCCAGCCCCGCAACGATGCCGACAGCCATGAACAAGACGGATATGATGGACCAGATGACGCCCCAGCACTGCGAGGAGCCACCGTAGCGCTTGGCGAAGACGCTGGCATCAGATGAGTTGACTTTTCGAAGAATCAGATCGTCGCAAATATCCCACACGCTGTAGAGGGAAGACATGACGCCGATGAAAAGCACCACAAACCGCAGGGCTTCGGCGTGTTTAATGAACCAGCATGCGATAAGGAGGCCAACGGCGAGCAAGACGGTCAGAATCGTCAGCCAGTCCTTCTTCCCCCACCAAAGGGTGAGGAGGAAGCAGACGCCGAGCACGATGCTGGCGACCTTGGATGCAACAATATTGAAGCCGCAAAATGTCAGTAGCGCGCCAATGATGGAAGATCCAAGATAGCCTGCCGGTAGCGTGATTGCGCTGATGCCGCCGACCATTTTAGTGACGCCACCCTCGTTCGGATCAAGGCTGATTGACTTGACGCGACCACCCGTACAGACGGCTGTGATTGCGTGGCCGAATTCGTGAAAGGCAATGACAAGCATCTGCAGCATAAAATGATTAGTGCATGCTACAAATTGGCGAGAACCAAGAAACGGCGGACACATTCATCTTTGACTCCGGATGAACGCCCTGATGCAAACGGAGTGGGTTGGTCTACACTTACTTTAAATGGCCAGAGGACGTTCTTGATATAGGGAACGTTCCACAGAATAGCAATAACGACGACGTAAGCCGCGATGACGCCTAACGTTACTTGCTGTGTGTGGTTCGGATGCTGGAGGTCGCGACCGACGAGAGCCGCTCGTTGAGGCCCTTGCAGTTCCCGCTCAATTTTGCTGAGGAGAGGTGCGCCAGATAGCGACACCAGAGACTCTGGCCAAGCTGGAGGCATTTTGATGACGCTGTTGGATCGATGAGCCGATAATCCGTCCAAGTCCCTTCTATCCCAGATTCGTCCACGCGTCGTTGTCAAACGGGTGCAATTTCAAGTTTGGCGTTAGAGGGTGAGTGTAAGGTGAGCGTGAGAGGTGGGAGCAGGCCGTGCTATGCAGTCACAACAGGGTATAAGAGGAGAAAAGATCAAAAAAGCGCTTCGAGTACAGAGGAATGGAAAGAGAGAGGTCGTAGGTCAGGCGGCTGGGTAGCATTTCAACTTTCTGATGTGCCCACCTTCAACCTGTCCCGTCCCACTGTTGACGCGGCAGATGAAGGTGGCGCAGGGTATGAAAGGTGGCTGTGGAGAGGCTGGTGGCGCAACGGGCATACTACCATTGGCCGCAGCTTTGTACGAGATTGGCGCAAACTATTTTTAGTGCACGAGTACACTTGGATCTGCGCTTGTATTATGGGACAAAAACAGGATGGAACGGAGACGAAGAAGAAAACGCGAAAACGCCATCATCAGTCATCGACTCAATGCTGAGTGACCGTTCGCGCAAAACACCCCAAAGCCATTGTGGCGCTGAAATCACGTGCATGTTGGGCACGTGAAAACGGACACTGCCTTGTCTCTGTCCGTACCACGGCGGCCTTGATCAGCTCATAATTCACATTCAAGTCTCGGTGCATCCCCTGAGTCATCAGTTGACAGACGGCATCAGCAACAGGGAGAAGAATGTTCATTGAAAAATATGTACACTCTAAAGGAAAGAGAAAGGAAAGTATGTACGTGAAATAGTGCCCGATCACCGTGACTGGACTCCTTTATTTGCAGGATGACCACCATTCACTCTGCTTCACGCAGGTGTAGGGAGCCTTGCACACCGTTGGGCCATTGTAACCCTGTCCACCACACTGAGCATACTGATCGAGACCGCCGCCAGAGGGAGGGGGGGTTGAGGTCGTCGGTGGCGGCGTGGTGCCTGGGCTCGTCGGGGTCGAAGTCACGGGAGGGGCTGTCGTGGGCGAAGTCTCAGGAGGGGCCGTCGTGGTTGGACCGCCGGCGATGTCAGCAATCACCTCGCTCAGGAACCCGTTGTTGGAGTAGAGCTGGGACATGTCCCACATCATGACGCCTCCGAAGCTGGGGTACTTCTGCGACCAGTTGATGGCCGCCTTGAGCTTGGAGCCGCTCGTGTATCCGCCGCCGGCACCGGGCGCCGCCGGGATGCCCAGCAGAAGCTTCACGTTGGGGTTCTTGCTGCCACGCGCCCACTGGTCCCAGATGTTAAAGTTGAAAGCGTTCTGCTCGGCAGAGTCCTCGCGGAAGTTTGTCGTGCCGCACCAGTTGTTGTAGAACTGGATCATGACGAAGTCAAAGGCAACGGCATCCAGAACGGCACCGACCGCCGCGTCGGGGAAAACGCACTGGGGGGCGGCGGTCAGGTAGTACTTCTTGCCTCCGGCGGCATCCGCGAGGCTGCGCAGCTTGGCGCCAAACGCGGGGAGGTTGCTGGCGCTGCTCTCAAAGTCAAAGTCGAAGCCATCGATGACGGCGCTGCCAAAAGGGCGGTCAACCGACTTGCCAGATTGCACGGGTCCAAACATGTCCCAGACCATCTGAGCCGCCTTCTCGGCGTCGCCCGTGCTCGACCAACCACCCTGAGAGTAAGTAGCGCCGCCGAGAGACAGCACAATGGTCTTGCCGTATTTGCTCTGACAGGTCTTGATGTCCTCCCTGTTACGCATGCATTGTTAGCAACGCCAATCTCAGGCCGCGTAAACACCGTGCGACTTACTCAATCTGGGGGCAATTCAAAACGTCCTTGTTGTCAGGGAAAGCAGTACAGTTGTCGCCCGCGTTGGCAAAGTTGGTAATCGGGGGGGTGATGCCATTCATGAACGCGAGAGGGATAATCTAAGTCAAGTTAGTATCGTCCAGTGGGCGGTGCTACTCTGAGAAGTGCCCCTTACGCTCAGGTCAGTGTCTATGAGGCAAGTCAGCATCACCGAACGAAGCATTTCAGAGCTGGTTTCTCTATGCTTACTTTGGCAGTAGTATCCGAGACGCTGTTGAGCGAGAGGGCCGGAGCCTTGGTTGTACGAGTTTTGACCTTTTTTGAACTGTCAGAATTTGTCAAGAAACAGTACTTGGACTCGGCTCCCTTACCCCAGTACACAGCAATGTTATTGCTAGCGCCCGGGTTGAAACCTGCCATGGCGGAGGGAAGCATGGCAACCGCGCTGGCGACAGTCGCCACCGACTTGAACGACGCCATGTTCATGTTGTGAAGAGATTGGACAGAACGTTGACAATGAGGATGCTCAGAACTGAGTGTTGGAGTCGCGTGTCATCTATACTGAATGAAGAAATATTGGCAATTGAGGGGCCGGCTGGCTTTTTATCTTCATTTCAGACCAGAGCATGCCAGTCGGGGTGGTGGTGTGTGATGATTGACTTGGACCCTTGAGTGGAACATGGAACAGAGCAGCTGCCCACCAATGTCGGGCCGTGGTCTGCTATGTGACGTTGGACCGCTTACATTGGACATGCTTGGCCATGTTCAATGCCTCTGCTACCTTGACAAGAACCCCCGTGGGACCAAGGGACGGATGCCACTCCGACCTCTGGTCGAGGCTCCTATCCCGTGGTCGTTGTTTTTGTCTCTGCGGGGGTGGGTGTTGGGCCGCAATCTAGGGAATACAACCACACTAAGAAGGACTAACTAACTGTCTAGTAAGCTGGCAGTTGACCCGTTGGGTGAAACGAGGCGGCCCGCCGTGAGACATTGAGACTTGCTAAGTTGTTTATTGAGCTCCCAAGTCGGCAATCCAAGTGGCCAACTGGCGGAGGCTATGTGATGACGACGAAGGCGCATCCAGCACATATCTATTACTCGATGCGTTGCCAGAGCTGGATATCCGGCACCACTGTGTGCACGTTGACGGACATGTCGCTTGCCAAGGGGGAATGTGATTTGTTCTCGGCGCATGAACCGGATAGGAGCTACAAGATGATGACAGGAGTGGATGGGGCCATGTCCGGCGCGTGCCTGAAAGGCCGGCCAATAGCATGATAAGTATCGCCGACGATCGGCTGTCATGGTAAATGGCATGTCATAGAAGGATCCCATTTGCCAGCATGTTGCGTGCAACTGTATGGATAAGCAAAGGCCCATGTCGCCCCCTCTTGGACATATCGCTGGATATGTTCCATCAGGCACGTCGGAGCATCGCATCCAAGCCAAAGAATCTGTCGGGCTGATGACAGTACCTCCGAAGCCTCAGTCAAACCCCGCCCGTGTATTGAGTTTTGATGTACGGTGCTGCCGCATCTTGCGGGCGCAAAGGTGCCGGCGCAAATAATCCCGTTTACAGTGCCGGCATAGTAACGTTACCCATTTGCATGGCTGCTTAGCCGGCTGCCCCGTAGAGCTACAGGCGCGATCGATGATGCGTCTGCAGCATGCTGGAATCAAAATCATGAACCTTCCGAATGAGGAAGTTGATTGTTCAAATCGATGTGGGCTGCAGTTAGGCCAGGGGTGACCACGCGGCCGCGATGAAAGGGGCGTGTCAAGTACAGTGTGGCGTCCCCCGCGTGCTTTGTGGATTTGGGATGTGGGATGGGATGTCAAACTGGAGAATGTAACAAACAGTTCATGACAGGAAAGGTGCCGAGGATCTGGCAGACCGCCATTCCTTTGTTTGGACATGATGACCTTTGTCTGTCAGTCAGTCTTGTGGTAACTAACGTTATTAGACCGCGACAGCCGTTTGGTCCCCCGTCCGTCGTTGCATTTTTTTTTTTTTGCAGGACTTTTTCCCCATCTTGGCCGCATCGAGCTCATCGTCCGAGATCAGCGGCGGGCTAATAAAATCCGATTCGAAGCGAGTTCACGTTCAATACACCACATGAGCGCTACTGCTACTACTGCAGGGGTGTATGTGGTGGGACAAAGCAATGATGGGCACTCTGGCACTCTGGGGAAGGAAGCCCATTGGCTGCTTCCTGAAATCAAAGGTAATGGGTAATGGGTAATGGCCAAGTTGCGCGATGTATGTATGAGTGAGTGAGTCAACGTGGCCTTGACTTGGTTGACGACCATCCAGAGCAACTCGCTCGCCTTCTATCGGCACAGCCGGGATGTACCATCGCATGGAAAGGCCAGTAGTAACGCCTCTGAATGAACCGTTTCTTGCCGTCGTCCGGAGCCCGTCGCATATATACTCGGTCAATAAAAAAACAATCCGTCAATGATGTTGAAGAGACGACAGACAGACAGCCTTGGTGTCACAATACCAACCAAGTCATCGAGTCCACACCATCTCGGCCAAATCTTACTCGACGCCCCGCCGCCTATTGCCACTAGACGAGACCGAAGTTCTGACGGAGTGACCAGAAGTTGCTTGCGTGACATCTCAAGGTCGTACTGCTAAGTTTTGTGAAGAGGAGGGTTCTACTGCGGCTATCGAGCAATGTGTCTGTCTGTCTGTTGCAGGTGCAGCGCTCACCGGGACTGTGCATGCAGTCAGTGTTAGTCACTGCCCATCGTACTGCTGGGGACAAGGCTTCTCCCAAACTAATGATTAAAAAATCAAGATAATAAAAAAAAAACAGTTTGAAGAAGAAAACAAGGACTAACCATTTTTTACCCAGTTTACGAGCGCGTATTTAACCGAGTCTGAAACGCCGCCACAGCACAGAAACAAGAACTAGGGCTGTTGCCTGAATTCTACCTACCCTATAGCTTTCATCTGACCCTGTCCTCTACTCTTACATGTTGCTGAGCGACGAATCCGTCACAGAGGACAGGCAAAACAAGGGCGTAAAATAATAATAACGTTAAGCTTACCTGTTATTGTCTGAGATGACTACTGCAACAGCCTCACCTGAGAACGGAATGTACATGCCGCTGCCATGACTCAATGTTTCATGCGAGGGACAAGCAGTTCATCTCACTCCGAGTCACTCTCACTTTGCTCATTCAAGCGTAGTGTATAAAAAGTCCGCAATCATGTCTCAAGTATATACTCTCAATAAAACTTAATAAAACACATGTACACTAAAATTCCTCGCCGTGCCGTCTTTGGCGATCCAGCAAGCCGTCCGATCAACCACCAATAACACCACCTGCTCCCGGGCCCCCGAGGAAGAAGTAGCTGCCCCAGCTCGTCCCCGAGTTGAAGTGCGTGTCGATCGAGTAGCGGTTGCTGTCGCTGACAATCACGCCGCGACTGCCGTCGTAGTCGCTGTCCTTGCCGTCGGTGCCGGTCAGGCGGATGTTGCGAATGTACGCCGCCCTGCCGTACCCCTCGGCCGCGTGGTGCCCGCTGCCCATGTCCGTCGTCGTCATCGGGCCCTCGCTCTGGTAGATCTCGCCGTACCAGTCGATCGCGTCCGCGCGGTCCGCCAGCGTCGCCGCCGCCGCGTTGCCGCGCGTCACGAACATGCTCGCCGGGTAGTAGCCGGCCCAGCGGCCGTTGACCGCGAGCCACCAGTTGCCGCCGTCCAGCAGGAACTGCACCTGCAGGTCGCGCTGGGCGCCGCCGACGACGGACAGCGGCGCCAGCTCCATCCCCGGGTAGTACTCCGGGTCGTACTGCACCCAGCCGCGGTACTCGGTGTTCCACCCGGAGACGTGGTCGCCGTAGCCGCGGTACGCGTTGGTGGTGAAGAAGGAGAAGAGGTGCGGGTTGGCCGTCTGCCGCGGGTAGTTGATCCACCCGGCCTCGACCGTCTGGATCCCGATGCCGGGGACCTGCAGCCGCGCCACGGCCGTCTGCAGCAGCGAGAAGTCGTCGGCGTTGGCCACGTACGCCTTGAACATGCTCAGCGCGGCCGACGACCCGTGGCTGTCGGCCGCCTGCATCGTCGACGAGTACCAGTGCTGGTTGGCGTACTGCCGTGCCTGCAGCCGGTTGATGTTGTGCGGCGGCGAGACTTTGTTCTGCGGGAGCTGGCCGTCGCCGCGCGGGATCGGCACGGTGCCCGGTGGACCTCGCGTCGTCTCATTGAAGACGCCAATGTTGACTTTGTAGAACGCCTTGTCGTGGACCAGGGAGGCCGGCGGCTGGGCAATATCGCCCTGAATCTCTCTCTTGACCCAGTCGACAACCTGTCCGTCCGGCAGGGTGACGGTCTTTTCCACGGGGAGACCATGGTCATGGACGTAGCTCGCCGTTGCCGTGCTGGTGAGCAGCGTAGCGGTAACTGCGTTCAAGAGTTGCCAACGCATTGCGTAAGACTCAATAAATACCCGTCCTTGTTGGAACTTTTCTTTGTCAATCTGCTGCTGTACCGGCATCTACTCTACGTCCGCACACTCATCCCTTTATACCCCGTCCGACAATGCCATCCTGACAGGTATGTGTCAAAGAATTCGGTATCGTGAACACATTGGTCTTCCCTAATTCGGAAGGTATTCTCTTAATTGCGGTCTTGGTATCGCACGCTACAGCAGCACAGGTCACCATACCCCTCTTGATGCTGATGGCCTCGGCCGTTCTCAAAGACAACACTTACCTGCCTTGTCCGCTTCCGGTTCGTGGGTTTACGGATTCGACCCGTAATCATTGGCCGGGAAACAATCTTCCCTCTTTCCACAGAGACGCAGCTGTACAATTTCACAGGCATGAGATCAGGAGCAGTAGGGCTTGTTTTCCCCAATCTGAAGATTACTCGGCATCCTGGCTTCCTCAGTTCTAGCCTTTTCTCAGTCCCAATCAACTTTCAACTTGGGGCAAAAGCCAGTCAGTCGTCTGGTCAATAGCTGCCCGCAGTTGAGGTGACATTGTTCTAGCTTCCTTTGCTCCACGCCGGAGTTCCTGAGGGTCTCATTCGTTTAATGTCGCGTGGTAGTCTGTCGGTGCCATCAGCGCTTAGCAAGGCACAGCTACTTTATTAGGCAAGTGGCAGGTTGAAATAACTCTCGTGTTGTGGGAGGCTGATCTGGAAGACATTCCTCGACTAGCTCTTCCTTGAAATTCCTCGACCAGTTGCCCATCCCGATCTTCCTGTTGCAAATTATTTCACAATCCAAACTTCTCACTTGGCGACTCGCCATTTGCCATGTATGTAGATGACCAAGTTCGCTAGTGTAGGATGACACCTGATGGTACCAGCAACTACCTGTCTCAGACTAGCATCGCCAAATAGCTCGTGCCAGTCCTACAGGTGGATGCGTAATTCCTCATTATCCCTTGAATATTACGTTAGCCAACGGCTTTGCAAAAATAAAGGGACTAGGCGTTATGATTGTGGACTTGTCCGCGCGTGACTCGGCGGCCCGCGCGATGTTTTCATATGCTCAAGTCAGACATCGAAATAGCATTGCGATCGGCGAAAACCAGTTGAGACAGAGGCATGTGGAGCCTGCATCTGATGTAATTTGCTTGCATCCAATATATGCCGATCCGGCAAGATCACCGCGTTGAGCATGCTCTTGGTATTGAGCACTCGAGGGCGCATGTGTGTCTTTCATCCTCGCCCTGCTTACAGCGTTGCAATAAATGTTCTGGAGAGAAAAAGGGATTCCAAGGTTGCTTGGCCATACCAGGCAGGTAGATACTCCGACTCCATCAAAGAGCTGTCATGAAGAAGGAAACTTGATTGATGGTGACAGGATGACACGGCAACACGGCAATAGCGCGCCTTTTCACTTTGCCTGGTCTGTAAGGTCTGGGGTACATCTATTTCCCACACATTCGGGGTTCCGCGATATTCTAGAACGCCGGGGACTGGTCGCTAGCGACTTTACTCGCTTGGACACACTTGGGCAACTTCCTCCACGTCTCGTTGCATGTAGATCAGATGGTATGGTGATCAGACAACACGCACATGCGTTCGCTGAAGACGGGCCAGTTTGGTTCCTAGTCGCCAAATCAAAGGTAGTAGATTTCTTATTCGCACCTCACCCCTAGTATGAGACTACCATCTCCCTCGTCTTCCCCGGCCGGCGCCTTGATTGTAGCCTCCGTACCCGGCTTGGTTTCCGCCGTAGCCGCCCGCAAAGTTCTGCCCCGCGCCGCCCTGCGCGGCACCGCCAGCAGCACCACCGCCATTCTGCATGCCCGAGAACATCTGGTTCATCTGGCTCATGTCCATCTGTGACGGGTCCATACCCGAGGCCATCATCTGCTGCATCATCTGCTGCATCTCGGGGGGCATGCCGTCCATGCCGGGCATTGAAGGCGCACCTGCGTTGCTATTACCACCCATGCCCATGCCACCCATCATCATCATGCTGCCAAAGTCGTCCATCATCTTCTTGTTGTTCATGGCAAAGGTATCGGCCCCAAATTCGCCGCGAACGGACTCTTGCTTCGCGGCGTACAGCGCCCACGTGAACTCATCGAAGCCATAGTTGAAGTAGTCGCTAATGTCCGTCCCAGGTCGGCGCCATGGCTTTTCATTTTCTGGTAAATCTTCTCCAGGTCAGCTCTGTTCCGCGCCGCAGTTGTACCTCTGGTTCGCCCACCTTCATCAATGTTGACCTGTGTTATCGGTTTGCCTACTGGCGGGTATATAGGATTCGCGTTTATGTCGACGGTCGATTTCGAAGCAGCTGCGGATGCCTTGTCTGCGCTCGGAGCAGCTAACTGGAGTGTGCTCGATGATGATGTTTGTGCTTCCGTTTTCGCTGGCGCGACGGGCGCTGGCTTTCCTGGACTGTCTTTGGTGCCTGACCGTTGCGGGATGTTCCGAATATCGCTATACTTTGCTTGGCTGCCAACAACCTGTTAGAATCGTCCGTCAAGTTCCAGTTTGGCTCGGCGCTGTAGTAAGCGCGCGTGGCAATTCCTACCTTGGAGGTGCTGCCGTTGTGCCGTCTTTTCGTTCTGTAATAATGTCGATGTCCTGCCAGAGAGGTTAGACAATGTTCCGGCAGCGTGCGCGCGCAAAGCATATATTCATACGGAATCATCGTCATCTTCATCCATAGCGCCGCCTTCATCCTCCTCCTCGCCTTCCTCAAGCTCTTCTGTGGGCTTCGTTGCTATCGGTGGTTGCGCTTCTTGGGCGTCCACTTGAGGCTCCTCGGGCACGTAGATGTCATCGTCCTCGTCCATGTCCATGATGCGCCGTGATTTTCGAAGCGATAGAAGGATTCAATATGACAAGGAATTGGCAAGAATGCGACCGTGTGTTCTTGAAGCGAAAGCTTGTTTGGTAAGTATTGGAGCTTGCTTGAGCCAGTCTTCGGACCCGTTGTTTCTCCGTGAGCTCAGCGTCGTGATCTTCGCGCTACACCACGTTAGGCCAGTACTAGGATTCACAGTGCTATGACACTTGTCCCAGAGGTATCTAACTATCTAGGCAGACTCGCAACTCGCAGGCCTCAGTTCCACAGCGGTTTTGGTTGATTCAGCCATCTTCAAAAGTTCAGCATCGGCTCAAGTGAAGCAGCTCAGAGTCTGGTTCAAAGTTTGATCATGTCCCTGGCGCGATCAGCCAGTGGCCCAGGCGGTCTCACAATTAACACAGGCGCTGCAAACTCCCTGTAAGTTGCTGAGGCAGCCACGACCAGTCCCGCTCTTGTGTACCGCACGCGCCACTACCTGGAAACCACAAATATTCACTGCTCACAAACGTCGCGCATCGTCGGGCGGTGACACAAAGGCATCTTCTTGCATCTACTAACCAATTGACTCTCTTTCGCCGCCATCATCTAGTACGCCGTCCTCTCAGCCTCAATCAACCGGCGGACTTTTCACCTCCACAGCCACAGCCACAAACACAAATCCAAGCTCCGCGACCGCGACCGGCGCGATGGCTACAGCAGGCGGACTCTTCGCAGCAGCGAGTCCGCAAACCAAACCAAACCCCTTTGCGGCATTATCCACAGTAAAAGTACCGGCGAGCGGCGGTCTCTTTGGCGCCAGCACGGCGGCAGCCCAACCACAGCAAAGCCAGACGACACCAGCAGCTGGAGGTCTCTTTGGCAGCGCGCAAACACCGTCGAAACCGGCGGCTAGTGTTTTCGGCGCAGCAGCCGCGCAACCTGCGACAAATACAACAGGCTCGAGCCTCTTTGGAGGTGGCGCTACCACTCAACAGCCTGCTCAAACAGGTTCTGGACTCTTCGGCGCCGCGGCAGCACCACAGCCCGCTCAAACGGGCACTGGGCTCTTTGGAGCTACGACGACGCAGCAGCCTGCTCAAACAGGCACTGGGATTTTCGGATCTACAACAACGCAGCAGCCTTCCCAAGCTGCAACCTCTGCGCCTGGCGGGCTCTTGTAAGTACTTGATTGGTGGACTGGATGATTCTCCAAGGCCCTAACTTGAACAGTGGCCAAGGTCAGCAACCGACACAAGCGGCGACCCAAGTTGCCGCCGTTCAGATTAACTATGATAACCTTCGCCCTCGATCCCGGTTCGACGACCTAGCGCAACCGATCCAAGATGAGGTTGCGCTGATCGACAAGGGAATTCAGCGCGTGATCAAGATGAGGGATGAGATTGGCGAATTCATGCCCCAGCACGAAAGAGATATCTTGCAACTTGGTAACGACGTCAAGTTTGTTGAGTCGAAATTTCGTATGGTCCAAGAAGCTCTCAACCGCGACATCCAGACCGTCAAGAGTCTGCAGGACGTGACGAAGAAGAATATCGGCGACGCGCAGCTCTCCTTCAAGGCTGCAGACAACCTGAAGCTGCCCAGCCATTATCACCAGGCCGGTCTCTTTGCCGGTTCCACCCCATCGGCTGCCTCCAACGACGCGGACGCGTCCTCTGCGCACTCCAACGCTCAGGACCTCATCACTTACTTCAACCGGATCTGTGACGACGTGGAAAAGTACAAGAAGCGGCTGGACGAGTACCGCGGCGAAATCGAGCGCGACATGCCTGGCGTTGAGAATGGGCTGTACGAGCAGATTCAGACCTTCCGCGACCGCAACGGCGCGCTCCACGGCAACGGTAGCGCTGGCGGCGTGCAGGACCAGCTCAATCAGGTGCTCTCCGCGCTACGGGAGACTGGCAACGCGATTCTCGCCCAGGCCGGCCAGATTGCGGACACGCGCGAGCGTCTGTCGCGCCTCCAGGCTGGGTTCATTGACAGTGGTCTCTATGCGATGAACTAAGCCAGACGAAGGGATTGGATGGATAGATACCTTGAGCATTAAGTAGGATGAGCGGGATATGGCTGTTAACACATGCATGTACTTTGGAAATGAACCCACAGCGATGAAGGATGTCGTCTTGTCATTTTTATGCTTCATGGAAAAGCAAGGTTGGGTTGCGTCGTGGGCCAGTATTATAGAGAGGCTTTTGCGGATGTTCTTGTTCGTCGCGGCTGGGGTCATGTTCGAGACATGCTACTCCCGGCGTAATGTTTAGATTTATCATATACCAAGGCGGAGAGACTTTTGAATCATGATGACGCCGTATTGGGTGAATAAAGGTCGGCTATATTTGCCACGGACAGGCCCTTCAGTCCTGCACTATGTACATCTGTGGTCAAACATTGCCGTCACCTCCCGTGTTGTTTTTCAATGCTTGAATGTAGAAAACCTGGACGTCAACCGCCAATAATGAACCAAACTCCCGAAGCCGCCGTTAAAGAGACCGAGCCACGCGGGCTGACGGTTAGTAGGTGCCCTCCCCTCCTCCATCATCGCCGTCTCCGTATTCATCGCCAAAGTCCTCGCCGTTGTCAAAGAACTGTTCCGCGTCGTAGTCTCCCGCATCCTCGTCGTCGTAAATCTCATCCTCCTCGTCCTCCTCGCGCGCCTCGTCCTCCTCACCACCCTCCGCCTCGTCCTCGCCGTCGTCACGAAGCGCCTCGAGCCGATCCAAGAGCGTCCGGCCGTCCGCCGCGTCCTCCTCCCCGTCGCCGCCGGCGCCGCCGTGGCCCGCAATGGAGGCCATGCCAAAGGCCTCTTCGGCGTTGGGCATGGCGCTGACGCGCGACAGCTCCAGCCGGCGCTTCTTGCGCGGGGGGCCGTCCGCGCCGGCGCTGCCGTCGACCGTCTCCAGCAGCTCCTGCGGGAAGAGCTCGCGGCAGACGGGCCGGCCGGACCAGTCGGGCAGGGCGCGCTCCTCGCGGACAAACTTCTCCGAGTAGGTGGGCATGGCGGTGAAGGGGTCGAGCGAGGCCTTGTTCTTGACGCCGTAGACGGCGTTCATCTGGGCCTGGCCGTAGGCCTTGCGCGGGGCGGTCGGGTCGGTCAGCGCGGTGCGCTTGGACGTGTAGAGCGGCGACGAGTGCATCTGGCGGCGCAGGAGGAGCATGTAGTGGACGCTGTTGGTCTCGGCCGTCGTCAGGTCTCGGGGCGCAGGGACGGCGTACGGCTGGGGGAGGGGGGCGAGAGCCCAAGGGTTAGCAGGAGGGGCGGACGCGGAGGGGAGGTGTCATCTGCAAGGGAGGGGATGCCTACCGGGAACAGCTCGGATGGTCGCGCATCGGGTTCGTCGCCTGTGTCCCAGGGCACGTTTGGTCGGCCGCCGCGACCTCCTCCGCGGCCACCACGACCGCCGCCGCGTCCGCCACCTCTGGACATTTCGGGGTCACGCGTTGTCGACCAGGGCGTGCGTGGGGGATGCAAGAATTATGGATGCGATATGCGAGAAGAAGCAGCTTGTTGAAGAATCATTGATGAAAAGTTCCGAACGGCCTAGGTATAGAGAGCGGCGCGCGAGCAGGAGAATGAGCAGTTGGTGGGGGAGTTGGTAACTTTTTTTTTCTGCCGCTTCTGGACAGCTGGAGAAGCAATCACCCAATCACGCAGGTGGTTAAGCAGCAGGAGCAGAGCAGAGTCAATACCGAAGATTTGCTGTTGAAACATTTGTTCTTTACTTTTACAATTTATTATGAGCATGAGCATAGGATTTACATTATTCTGATAAAAGCCATTAGAGTTATATTCATCATCAGTGTTGATCGCCTCGGTTGGATGATGGAGGCGGTGAGTGCACAATGACACAAGTCTATCCAGTAAGACATAGTTTCATCTATTACCTACCTACACTGTTTCAAATTTCTGAGAGCCTCTATCAATACCAGAAACTTTCGACATGGGCTGAAAAGATCAACAGTCTTTTTGAGATGGTCCAAATCCATCTCTCGCGTTGGGAAGGTTGGAATGTCCGATGATGTAAGCGGCCCGAGCTACCAGTACCTAAAATCGGTACCGAAGTTCTTGGTGTTTTCCGGGCACCCGGCATCGCCGGCATCGACGAAGCGTCAGCTGCCTGTATCGCCCCATAGCGATGTATTCGAACCCCCCAACACTTGAGCAAACTTTTGCGACCCCGGATGCTACCTATCGCATTGGCAGAAATCGTGCAAACGTGCGCTGTGCCCGTGGCAGCAACTGCCGGTCCATGCGTATTCACTCTCGTTTTAACCCTACACTTTAACCAAAGTCGTTCCTTAAAAGTACATCGAGAGTCCTGGCAAGCCGAACCACAAAGCCAGCAATGCAGCTTTGTCAGATTTCGGGCCATATTTGTAAAGTGCGGTGGAATGGCTCAGTCAGAGATTGGTCAGTTGCACCTGCAGCTGAGCCCGTCAGTGGTGAGGACCAGATGCGTTGAGACATTGCACCTATATAAACACAATGACGGACGATATTCTATCATTTCTTTCTATTCCGAGTAGCCAAATCATCATCTATCAACACAGCCTACCTCCTTACCCATACAGCATCTATGCTGCGCTCTATCCTACTCCTGGTTCTGGCGAGGCCTTTCGCGCAGGCTGCGTCGACGCTGCTTTGGGGTGGCACAGTCATTGCCTTTGGCAGCAATGACGAGTCACTGAAAATTATTCGAAACGGCTCCGTCCTCGTAACAGATGATCGAATCGCCGCAGTCAGCAGCCAGGCCCAGCCGGACGACCTACCCCCTGATACGATCCGAGTGAACGTTACTGACCAGATAGTCACGCCCGGCTTCATCGACACGCACCGCCATGGCTGGCAGACGGCCTTCAAGACAATTGGCTCCAACACGACGCTGCTCGAGTACTTTTCCCGTTATGGTGAGTTCGCGGCAGCTGTCCACTTTCAGCCCGAAGACGTCTATCTCGGTCAGCTCATGGGGCTCTTTGAGGCCTTGAACGGCGGCGTAACGACGCTACTCGACCACGCACACCACACATGGTCTAATGCGACAGCCTATGCCGGCCTCAACGCCAGCATCGAGAGCGGTGCCCGCGTCTTCTGGTCCTACACGTTCCACAACATCACGTCCCTCAACTACACCATAGCCGAGCAAATCCCCAACTTTCGCGAGATTGCCGAAAGCAACGTCGTTGGCGGCACAACCACAGAGCTGGGTATCGCCTTTGATGCCTGGGGCCCGGATCCCAACGTTCGAGAAGCGCAGCAGATCGCCGACCTGGCCCGCACGCACAACGTATCGGTCGTCACGACGCACAGCCTCGGCGGGCCCTGGGGCAACGACAACCTGCCCGAGGACGTGTCGCGCTTCGGCATCCTAAACGGCAGCATCCCCGTCGTCTTCTCGCACGGCACGTTCATGACGGCGCGCGGTGCAGCGCTGCTGCGCACGACCAACCAGTACGTCTCGGTGACGCCCGAGTCCGAAATGCACTACGGCCACACCCACCCGCACGCGTTCGTGCTGCAGGACCAGGCCGCGCTCGGCGTAGACACACACTTCACCTACTCGAGCGACATCCTCACACAGGCGCGCCTCTGGCTGCAGTCGGTGCGCTACAAGTTCTCCTGGGACGTGCTCGAGAAATGGGGCATGCCGACGCGGAACCCGATGGCCGTTGACCAGGCGTTCAAGCTGGCGACCCGGGCCGGCGGTCTGGCGCTGCGACGGCCGGACTTGGGCGTCATCGAGGTCGGTGCCAAGGCGGACCTCGTGGTGTGGAACGCGCGCGACTCCTTGTCGATGCTGGGCTGGGTCGACCCAGTGGCCGCAGTCATGCTGCACGCGAATGTGGGTGATGTCTGGGACGTCATGGTGGACGGCAAGTTTGTCAAGCGCGAGGGAAAGATGGTGGCCGGAAAGCTCGACGAGGTGCGTGCGCGGTTCATGGTGAGCGCGCGCAAGATTCAGAAGTCTTTCCGAGAAACGCCGTATCCTGTAGCTCCTCAAGGCAAGTCGCCGGGCGGCTTTCCATATGTCGTGCCGACGATTGCGGATACCCAACGCGGAAAGGGTAATGGGTATGGTGAACTTTTTGTCTATTAAGAATTGAGCTGCGAAAGACAGTAGGAGTGTACATGACATGATCGACTTGTGTATTTCATATGCACGCACATCTTAGCAAGATGCCACATTCCTACTACTACAATTTCAAGATACCCTGGTATGACCTGCGATTTTTTCTGGGTTCCATTCAAGATAATAGTGATATTTTTAAACCCTAAGAATAAAATCATTCAATAACATATAAAAGGTTACCTGTTGGCCAACCTAGAGATTGCTTTCTTGCGTGTTGCTCCAGCTTGTGGGCCTCTATACTGACCAACTAGCCCAGGCAGGCAGCTTGCGCAACCTCTCTCTCATTCTCCCTCCACCTCCAGCATCAACACTGTACATCCTCTCAGCCCCTCACTTATCAACCCAGCATTACCATTTTAATATGCAAAGCGACAGAGTCATCCCAGAGTCCGATCCGGGCGTCCTGCCCATCGCGCGGCTCGACGAGCTGCACACCCACATTGCCGCGCTCGACCGTGATCCAGACACAGCCATCGACGCCCAACTGCTAGACGAGGTCGAGCTGCAACTCACAGGTACGCCATCCCTGATCCTCTCATAAATCCCCCCTCCCCTCTCCTCTCCTCTCCCATCACACAAAGCCATCGCTAACCCCCCCTCTCTCCTCGCAGACGCCAACATCCCACCGCTGCTGCCCACCGTGCTCGTCCCGCTCACCCGCATCCTCCGCGCCACCAGCGCCCCGGACCCGAGCCCGCTGCTGTCCCTGACCACGCGGCTGCTCGCCCCTCTCCCGCTCACCCGGATCCTCGCGCCTCGCCGACCCGCCCTCCGTGCTCGCCGCGCTGCGCTCACCGCTCCCCGGCGCTAACCGCCTCGGCCTCGCGGTGCTGGCCAAGGCCCGG
>MWMN01000003.1:653799-668931 GCA_002968875.1 Cordyceps cicadae | reverse complement strand
GAGCAGGGGCCGCCGTCGCCGCCGCCCCGCACGGAGCGCCAGGTCTCCCTCGCAGGGCCGCCTGCTGCGTCTGCTGCCGCGCCTCGCGAGGCTCAACCTCGGCGCGCTCACGCGCACGCCGTTCCCGGAGCTGCTGCCGCTGCCGCGCAGCGTCGCCCGGGACGCCGGCGGCCACGGCCTGCTGCAGTGGGCCGCGCTCGCCATGGTCGACAAGTCGGACATGCTGATGCACCTCAGCTTGATTGACTTTTTCGAGACGCTCGTCAGCGTCATGCGCATGTCGCCCTCTGCGACGAGCACCGTCCGCAGTCTCGTCAGGGCGGCCACCGCCAACGATGCACAGCTGAAGGAGGCCCTGCTCGCCCTGCCGAACCGGACAGTAGAGGAGGAGGCCGAGCCATTGCGGATATACATACGAGAGTTGCTGGACTGAGTAGACGATGCAATGAATGATGAATGATGCAATTTGTACATAGTTATCAAAATAGCCACGTGAATGGAAATACCCATCGATGCTCTCATTAAACGTTTCTACAGCCATTATCCTTGTAGAACGACGGCTTACAACTCCATCACCTCGAAACAAGACAGAACAGACTTTTTGCTTTCGCTTCCTCCCTCCTAATAATAATCCGCTTCATATGCTACATGGCATCACAGCATCTTGCGCGCAGCCTGCTCGTGATCTCCGCCCGTTGCGTCAGATACGGTGCTGATAACACTCTCCCGCCTCTTCTCTGCCGAGCTCGCCATGCCCTCAATACCCAGAGACACTTCGCCTACCCGACGCAGTACCGTCAAGAGAGCACCCCGCAGGTCGGCAGTCAAGTCCTTCTGGAGCAGCTCTACTGCAAGCGGGAAGAATTCGGCAATGTGCGACTTGAACGCATCGTCCGGGAAGGTGGCGTATCCCTCGAGCACGTCCACGACCACAGGACGCCAGGCGGCGAGATTACGCTGCTGGCTCTCCTCCACAAGTGTGGAATACCCGGTTATGATATCCTTGCACAGTGGGACAAGAGCTGACTCGATATCCGCTCGGCTATCGAGGCGCTCCGGCGCGTTGTCTGCGAACATGCGAAACAGGATGGACACGTATGTGGCGGCTGCTCCGCTCTCCTGCTTCAGCAGATTCGGTGGTTGCTTCATGAAACCTTCTCGCCATAGCTTCATGCGCAGCTCCTTGTCGTCGTTGAAGCGTCTTGCAAACTGGAAGGACCTCTTGAGGAGTGCCATTAGGCGTAGCAATTCTGTAGATGGTATATGAGTATAGACAGTGTCGTTGCTGAAGAGTTCGTTGACCGTTTCGATCATGAGCAGCTGCAGGACACAACGTGAAATGATGCGATTGAAGAATCTTCGTCTTGCCGCAGTGACAACAACGGGCTGCTGTTGTAATGTGGACGCCGGCTTGAACTCTTCCAAGGGAGCCTGGCTTGTGGCGCCAATGGATGGTCGCCGTGCATCGTCGTCCAGCGGCCGCGGCGAGATTGGTCTATTCATAGATTCACTGTCAGACGCATGCCCATTTTCGTCTCCCCCGTTGATTTTGAGCGATCCATCATCCGCAACAGGCTCTCCACCAGTGCCAAGACCAGTGGAAAAGTCTATCCCATTAGACGGTAAAGACAGAGCTGCCGGGGA
Organism: Cordyceps cicadae; assembly: GCA_002968875.1. Taxonomy (NCBI): domain Eukaryota; kingdom Fungi; phylum Ascomycota; class Sordariomycetes; order Hypocreales; family Cordycipitaceae; genus Cordyceps; species Cordyceps cicadae. The sequence continues at coordinate 667,287 of MWMN01000003.1, read as the reverse complement.
CGCGCCGTTCGCGGCCGTGAAGAGCTGATACGCGGTTGTGCGCTCGAACAGCTCGCAGAAGGCTCCGACAATCTTTGCCCAGTGCCCCGGCGTGAACTTTGTGACATTCTTGAGGATGAGCTGCTGCAAGCAGTTGCTGCCAATACGAGAAATTGTATCGTTTTCTTGGCAAATGCAAAGCTCAAGGAGTTCCAAGAAGCGATCAAGCATGTATTCCAGAGACTCAAAGTAGTGGGTAAATAGGGTGATCATGTTCCTCAGCGCCTGGATCATGGTTGTTGAGAGCCATACAGACAATTCCTCGTGGTGCAAGACGTTTGCCATCTCAGGGCGTGATCTCAGTACCATGAAAATAGGATACAGCTGTTGTCTCCAGAGAATGTCCCAGAATTCAGGGGTGAAGTCGCCGCCATATTTGATCAGGGTAGCAAAGAAGTACTCCAAGGCATTAGACCGTACTTCCAAATCCTCGCCTGTCATCAGCACATCATGCAAGGCGAAAAGGACCGGGAACCAATATCCCTCCTCGATCGACGTGCTAGATTTCGCAGACGACTTCGTTTCTTGTCGAATCTCCGGGGGCTGTGAGAGAGGGCACTCTGGCGTCTTCAACATCTTGTGAATAATAGATTTCAAGAGTTCTAGCGCGGCCAGACTCTTCTTTTGGAACCTGAGATTCTTGGAGAACTCCGTCAGGCAGACGATAAGGTCAGTAAAGGCTCCCTGAGTGACAACGACACCAAACTTATCCTTGTAAACTTGGCTAACATTCTCATAGGCCAAGTTTACGATACTCTCGGAGCTCTCGCGAGCTGCGACTGTAAAGACACCAAACATGGTTCGCCATCCAGAGCGAATGTTGCCTCCTCGGGCCTGAATCATCTGAATCAAGCATCTCAGCACCAAATCCTTGACCGTGACGTTGTCTGAATTGGCCAGGACGTGCTGGAACGGTTTGAGGAAGTCCTTTTGAAACTTGAAACCGGCCAGCTCTTCAATCTCCATGAAGCGCATCGATAACTGTCGTAGGGAGTCTAGAGCGAAGAAGACAATGTTCATGTTGTTGTGACAACCAACTTGGTTGAAATGCTCTCCGAGAACTACCCAGATGTTGCTCCATTCAAACCTGACGCGATTCATGTTGTAGTAGCTGATCTCCACAATCTTCTGTAAACTGTATGTGCGAGGAGAATCATTGGAGCCGGAAACTCTAATCTCATCCCACGAAACCTCTGTGAGTGCCTTGGCAAAATGGACCATCGCGTCGCCGGATAAATTAGCTGTGTTTGTGAAGATTCGGTCGACGCCTCGCACTACTTCATCGGAGCGACTTTCCAAGGCAATCTCATGGGAGAAGCCACGAGATCCCGTCCCTGAGCGCTGGCGGTTGCGTGGCCGCGAGGATGTCGACGCCCTTGAATCCGAGGTTTCGGTTCTAGGCGGGGGCATGAAACGAGCTTTCGAGACATCCGGGATGACGCTCTCATCCACGCCGCCAGAAATGAGCTGTAGTCGGTCCAGTTGACTGATGCACATCAAAATATCCTTCCACGACTCGCGAAGCACATTGCCCTCGGTCTGCCCAAGATCGAGCATAATTTTTACGGCTTCGATATTCTTTGCCGTCATCTCCTGGGGGTTATTCAAGCTGGTAGTATTTCTCAGCGCGGAGATGAAGGCCTCTCTTGGTGTTGATAGTTCAAAGGTGCATGCAATCTTGGTTGCAAGCTTCATTCCCTCGAGACACAGCTTGCACACTTCGAGGCTGTGGGCCTTTTGAAGTTGCGACGACAGTGCTGAGAAGAAAGACATCCATGTCACGTCAAACATGGAGCCAACGTGCTTGAAGGAGGTTGCGGGAATGAATTTCGGGCCCGTTTTGGTAGCACTTCTGCGCTGGCTCTTGAACAGGTTTTTGAACAACTGTTCGGATCGCACAGAGATTTCCTCGGATTGCTGCATATATGCTTCTCTTTGAAGATCACGTCCAACGCCAGAAAAGGCTTGGCCAAAGCCCGCAGCGAGACCAGTGGACTGCGAAGGTGCGCTGCCGGCGGCCGCGGCAGCCTCACGTTCACTAGTGAGGACAATCTCGTTGCTGGCAATTTCGTCATAAATACCGATAAGGTATTCGTCTGGAAGATCAGCATTGTCGTTGATGCCTCTGTTGTTCTTGATGAACTCCTCCTTTGTCATGCGCTTTGCAATCTTGCTGCTGTGTTGGTCGGTGTTGAGGAGAATGACCGAGTAAGCGAGCACATAAGCAGTGTCGGCATTGGCAAATGCATTCGGATTACCAAGAACGTAACGTTCCGCGAATTTCAGCATAAATCGATCAATTTTCTGTGCTTCGCCTGGTAAACGAAACGACTGCAGAAAAACGCGGAGAGCATCGACAAACCGCCGCTTGGTAAACTCCATAGAGTCAACAAAGGCGTGCATGATGTCGATATTCTTTTGCTCTCCTTCGCCCAGGTATTCTCCGATCTGGGCCTTGTCGAGCTTGTCTTCCTTGAGCAGGAATCTAGCAATATCATCCGGACTATCGCTCGCGATGAAGCCCTCGGCGATGAGAGCCTTGATACCATGCTTGGGCTTGAAGTTGAACTTCCGAATTGCGTTGGTCAATGCCGTTTTTCGCGCCTTTTCCTTCTCCAGCTGGGCCGGATCGTCGTCAAGCACAGGTGTTGAGGGTGGCAAAGGTGTCTCTATCCGCGAGGGTGTCTCGCTCATACTGGGATCGATGGATGCCCGCAACTCATCAGTAGAAAATTTCCTGTCTTTTTCCGCACGTGCGACACTTGCTTCAGGCCGCACCGACGCCGACCAATTGACGAGTGACTTTAAAGCCTCGACCAGGCCCTCTAGAGCCATACGTTTCAGCGCATATTCTTTCGGGTAGTCATGTTCCGGCTCTGGCTGTGGGATAATGTGAGCTACAGTCAGCGGAGGTGGCAGGATAGTTTTGAGTTGCCATTCGCCCGCTGCTTGCGTTTTGGCTCTTGTATCCTCGTATACTTGTTCGTTTACGGCGGTCACCGCAACGGAAGCCGTAGAGAACTTGGACAGATCTTCAATAATGGTTTGGTAAATATTGTCCACCGTCTGGTCGCAGTCGTAGTTGAGATAGATTTCAACCAGGGCCCTCGGATCCGCACAAAGGCGGTTGAGAATTGTGATGAAGTAAAGCTTTTGTGAGATTGGGGCATTTCTCTGGGATAGGAGAGCCAAATAAATCTCATTTAGAATAACTTCAATCTCCTTCTTGAAGGGTGGTCGCATGAACTTGAGCATAAGCCAGAAAATCTCGCTGCAGACCTCAAAAACCCTGTCGACAGAGCTCGCGCCATTTCTCGTAATGCTGAGGCACAGGTAAAACTTGATCGCCTGAAGGAAGCTTGTCGGTTCATTGCTCTTGGAATTTTTGATGGTACAAAGCGGTGACGTAAATACGGAGATGTGGTTATTCAGAACGGTATGGATGAGATGGAGCGAAACGAGTTTTGATCGCATCGGTTGGCCGCGGATATCGAAAAGCTGATCTGGCGGAAGCACCTTGGTCGACAAGTTGCAGAATGATCGGAAAACAAGATACGCATCGCGAATGTAGACCTCATCCTCGGCTTCGAGTTGGTCTTCATCATCGGCAGTATTCGCGCCATGGCTTGAAGACTCGGATTCGCCGTTGGTCTTGGACGGCTTGATATGTGAAACCATAGTAGGCCCATCACCAAGTGCAGAGTCATCAAAGCTCTTTCGATGCTCCAGATCTTTGAGGGTGAGCTTTGCGCCAGACTCCTGCTCGGCGGACTCGTCTCCGGGGGCGTGGTGGTCGTCGTCGTGATCGTCGGCACCGTTGGTTGCTTCTTGGTTGTCGAAGGTGACATTGCTAGAGCTGTGCTTGAGGTTTCTCAAGTTCAACCGAGCCTCTTTCATATGTAATCGTGTCTTGACGCGCTCGAAGACTGTGCCGACCATTTGGGTCAAGGTGCCTTGAGCGACTTGCTGATTTGGGGTGCTGCGTGAAAGAAGGAACACATTGTAAACCTGTCGCACAGCCTTGAGCAGTCCAGCACCGTGTACGACAATCTTGTCATTGAGGACGGCGGCGAGGAGTGATTTGACAATCTGCAATTGGATCTCAACCTCGGTAGCTTCTCCTTGGAAGCAGTCGCATATTGTGTCGATGGCGCGCTCGATGAGCGGGGACTGTGGTTGGGCGTCTCCTTCGGCGGGCTCCTGTTTCGCTTCGGCCGAGAAGTACGAGTACGATATTAGCTTGCCGATGCAGTCGAGGGCGGTGGTGGTGAGCTGGGAGTTATTGGTTCGGGTGGCGAGTTGCAAGGGCGCGAAGACAATTTCTGGGTCGGGAAGCTGCTCCTGTTCCTTGATGGCATCGAGAGCCTTCTTGGCCGACTCGCCTAGCTGCTTGATGCGCTGTGCATCCCTGGAGGCAGCGATGGTGTCCAAAGAGGACACGACAAACTTGATGGAGCTCATTGGGGAGCGTCAGGGGACCGAGCTGCCATTCGCGGTGTTGTAAAAGGAGCGCGTTTGCTGAGGGGCGGGAAAGACGGGATATGACTGCGGGAATTCGCTGTCAATCACACCTTGCACAGCTGGCGAGAGCTGCGTGTAAAATATTGGTTGCGACTCAAGTTTGGGATGAAGTGCCAAGCGGCAACGGATTGGTAGGGGAGCATGTGGCAGTGACAGGAGAAACCCCGGCACATGCGGCTGCTTGGACGCACGTACTTTGCTGGTACACGCGGCGTCAAGCTCACGGACAGGGGTGCCAGTTAGTTGGTCAGGAGAGCTACCCATAGACCGTCAAGAGAAAGTAATTGAAAAAAAGACGAGATAGGTATAGTATTAGAAACACGTTTGTTGGGAAAGAGTTGGGTGGTATTTTATAGACTAGACTTTTATTTGATCTCAATAGCAGCAACCCCTCCTCTTTCAGTTGTACGCTGGCACAAGCTGACAAGCTGACAACGGGTAACTTTGTATCTTTGTGTGGCGCATGGTAATGTGGCTCAAAGGGCAGTAATGACACGACTCATTAGCTGTGGCTAGTGCGTGGAAAGGTGACGAGCCCCTGGGCCGATAAGACCGTGGATCCGTCAAAGATTAGGTAAGAATCGCTGGGTTAGGTGCAGCAATTTCGTGCGCCAAACAGGTCCACCCAGACCCTCCCGATATGCCTGTAGACGGGATTATGCACTGTCCGAAGTCGCTCTTTCTCGCCAAACACGGATTTTCTAGCGTCTCGCAGGTAGAGTCCGCTGAGAGCCCGCTGAGGCAGCGCTGAGCGCCGGCAGCCGTCCGTCGAACTAGTCCCAAGATAGTCTAGCTTGTAAGCTCCCGCTAGCGATACCAGCCAGCTCAACGCAAAACTGGACTTTCAACCCCAAGCATTTTGGATTCTGTCTTTTTGAGTCTCCTTGCCAACAATTCCCGCGAGCGCGACGCCTGGTTTTTCCTCTTCGCCCGAATTCCTCCATTGAATAGGCCGCCAATTGGCATCATTGCACGTCTCCCTGTGCACCCGCCATCCTCGTTGCTCATCCTCTCGCTCTTCCCCTAGCGACATTTTCCGTCTTATTTCCCGCCAGGCTGTCTTGTTGCGAGCCATTTTCACACACATCCATCATGCTCAGCGCCGCTCTCCGGAGGCGAGTTCTCGCCCCTACGCACTCTGCCCTGCGCAATGGCTTCGCTGCCCACGTCGTCCGCTGCTATGCCTCGTTTCCCGACCACCAGGTCATCAAGATGCCTGCCCTATCGCCGACCATGCAGGCCGGTAACCTGGGTGCCTGGCAGAAGAAGCCTGGTGACACTATAAGCCCTGGTGAGGTCCTCGTTGAGATCGAGACTGATAAGGCCCAGATGGACTTTGAGTTCCAGGAGGATGGTGTCATTGCAAAGATTCTCAAGGAGGCTGGCGAGAAGGATGTCGCCGTTGGCACCGTAAGCACCTCAACCAAACAGACAAGATTCATCACGTCTTCCTTTGCTGTTTTCGCTAACGAATACGCAGCCCATCGCTGTCCTTGTCGAGGAGGGTGCCGACATTTCCGCCTTCGAAAAATTCACACTCGAAGATGCCGGTGGCAGCGGCCAGCCCGCAGCCCCTAAGACCGAGAGCAAGTCCGACGCTCCGGCCCCCACCGAGTCGAGCTCCCCAACCCCCGAGCCCGAGCAGTATGCCTCCTCCGGCAAGAAGCTCGAGACCTCTCTCGATCGTACCGCCAATGCCAGCCCTGCTGCCGTCCGACTTGCCAGGGAGCAGGGTGTCAGCATCGACACTCTCAAGGGCACCGGCAAGAACGGCCAGATCACTGAGGAGGATGTCAAGAAGGCCGGAAGCGCCCCCGCTGCCGCCGCTCCCGGTGCTATATATGAGGATCTCCCCGTCAGCGGAATGCGCAAGGTCATTGCCAGCCGCCTTCAGGAGTCGGTCCAGAGCAACCCCCACTTCTTCGTTACCAGCTCACTGTCCGTTTCCAAGCTCCTGAAGCTCCGCCAGGCTCTCAACAGCTCGTCCGAGGGCAAGTACAAGCTGTCTGTCAACGATTTCCTCATCAAGGCCATTGCGATCGCCTCCAAGAAGGTTCCTGCTGTTAACTCGAGCTGGCGTGGCGAGACAATCCGCCAGTTCAACTCTGTTGACGTCTCCGTCGCTGTTTCTACCCCCACCGGCCTCATCACTCCCATTGTTACCGGCGTCGAGGGCCGCGGCCTCGAGTCCATCTCGAGCAAGGTCAAGGAGCTCGCTAAGAAGGCCCGCGACAACAAGCTCAAGCCCGAAGAGTACCAGGGTGGCACCATCTCCATCTCCAACATGGGCATGAACAACGCTGTCGACCACTTCACCGCCGTCATCAACCCCCCTCAGGCTGCTATCCTTGCTGTCGGCACCACGAAGAAGGTGGCCGTCCCCGTCCAGAATGAGGACGGTTCCGCCGGTGTTGAGTGGGAGGACCAGATTACCGTCACCGCCAGCTTCGACCACAAGGTTGTCGACGGCGCTGTTGGCGCGGAATGGATCCGCGAGTTCAAGAAGGTCATTGAGAACCCTCTTGCTCTGCTGCTTTAAGCTGCCACGTGTGGGAAGCTTAAGGGTTGATCCTGCGGCAGGCAAGGGAGCGGTAGCATGGGAGGTAGTGTTATAGACAAGTGGAAGAATGACCAGCAGTAGGCTGACGCGACTACTGCAAGACGAGTAGTTGGCTGACGGTGTCTGTTGTTGCCCCCTCGGGGCTCATGGAACGATTACTGGGCTGAAGCCTGTGTACAATGATAACTTTGATTAATGCTGTATTCCGGATGAGGCAAGGGCAGTTGGCTTGCGATGGCCTCGACTTGACTTTCTTCCCCGGACGCGATGCAGAACTATTCCTTTTTCGTTAGATTTATAACAGTGGTTATTCATTGAATAATTTATCGATTTTGTGAAGGGGGGACACAGTGAGCAACTGAAACAACGGTGCATTGTAGTTGGTCTGTTGCTTGAGCGGCTGCGGTGTGCCTCGTGGAGTCGGGTCTAGGCCGACGTGAATCAAATAAAGTTGGATTTGAGGTTGCTCTGCTTTAATTTTCTCCTTCGCTATCCCTCATTACCCCCATATTACTCTCATACACATCAATCATGCCCATCAATCATGTCTCTGCTCCAACTAGTGTAGTTCGGCCATTGAATAGCCCAAGTCGGCATTCTTGACCGCTATGCCACTTACGGCAAGCCAGAATCGGGGATTTCGATTCTGCTATCCAATCATCTCTTAAGTCCGAGTCAAAGTCGTTCGGGCTTTTGAGCTTCCGTCTTGGTACGGTTGAGGCTTACACCTTGCATCTACGGCTGTCAGTGGGCAACGTCGGCAAATTGGGCGAGGCTGCCACTCCTGGTAATTACGAGCATAAACTTCCTAGCTACGTCCTTCTGTATCGTAGCCGAGGCTCGCTCCCTCCTGAGCACTACTCAGCAGAAATGACCGAACAGGCTGAACAAGCCGAGCGTCCACCAACAGCCACCAGTGTCAAGAAGCGGCGCCGCCCGCCATTGTCCTGCGAGCAGTGCCGCAGGCGTAAGATCAAGTGCGACCGCGAGTTTCCGTGCGGTCACTGCTCCAGGGCCGACGTCGGCGCCTGCACGTATGCGCCGGCACATACCCCAAAGCCGAGACGGAGGGGCCTCCATGGTGCTATTGACGCCGGCGCGCCACCGCCGGGGGCCGGATCGGTATCACGCCGGCCGGTTGGAGCCTCAACGGTGGTCAATATCCGACCGACGGCGCGGGCCACGCAGATTCAAACCCCGGACTCGGAGGAGTTCCACCGGGCGAGCGTGTGGCAACCGCTTCGGCCATTGTCGGCGGCAGCTACAGGACAAAGCGAGGAGCCGGGACGCACACCGGGCGGGGACAGCTGCACGTGAAAGGAGCCGGCGATCTCCGGGGGGGATTCTCGCCGATCCGGGGAAGCGTTTGGTGAGCGCCGCCGAAGCCAGTACACCCCACCACCAAAGGGAAGCATCTCAAAGGGCCGCTATTTTGGCCAAAGCCACTGGATGAATGTTTCAGCTTCGGTGAGTTTTTCCCTGGGGCGGTCTTTTGCTCGCTCGTTTGATGATCTAATGCCGGGTGCCCTCATAGTTCCCGGTTGAACTGTCCATGCTGAAAAACCAAGAGTACACCCAGGGCGAGCTTTTCCGGATCTTGTATCAGTGCAAGGTTCTCTGCCAAAGGATCAAGACCATCCGCTTCCAGCCGCTATCCTCGCTCGACATTGGCAAAAACCTGCTACCGCGAGATGTCTGTGACGAGCTCGTCGAGGCCTACCTCCGCACCTTTGAAGGCGTGTACCGCATCCTTCACATCCCGACCTTCCGCCGGGAGTACGCCGGCTACTGGCAAGACCCCTCCGGCGCCGGCGAGGGCTTCGTTGTGCTCATGCAGCTCTGCGCCGTGCTCGGCTCCTCCGTGGTGGTGGCAACGCCGGCGCCGGCGACGGGGACCTGGCCCTCCCCCTCGGCCCTGAAGACGGCGACGACGCGCTGGATCTACGAGGCGCACATGTGGCTGATCCTGCCGCCGGAGAAGGGCCGGATGACGCTGACGGGCGTGCAGGTGCAGTGCCTGCTGACGCTGGCCAAGATGACGTGCGGCGTGTCGGCGGACCTGACCTGGGTCATGGCCGGCTCGCTGCTGCGCACCGCCATGTACATGGGCCTGCACCGGGACCCGAGCCGGCTGAGCAGCGGCGCGAGCGTGCGCCGCGCCGAGATGCGTCGCCGGCTGTGGGCCACGGTGCTCGAGCTCAACCTGCTGTACGCGTTCGAGGCCGGCGGCATGCCGCTGGTGTCGGGGGACGACTACGACGCGCTCCCGCCGGCGGACCTGGACGACGAGGCGCTCGACGACGACACGCCGGACGATGCGAGGAGGCGGCGGGCAAGCCCGGCGGGCGGCGGCGAGGCGGGCGCGACGCAGATGTCGGTGCCGCTCGCGATGTTTCGGTCGCTGCCGCTGCGCACGGAGCTGCTGAGGTACGTCAACGACTTCCGCGCCGGCATCGACTACGACCAGACGCTGCGGCTGAATTCGGAGCTCACCAAGGCCTGCCGGGCCTTTTCGCAGACCATCTCGGCGCTCACCAAGCACCAAGCCGGCGACGCCGTCTCCTCCTCCTCCTCCTCCTCCTCCTCCTCCTCCTCCTCCGCCTCCGCTGCCGCCCGCATCGCGCCCTTTCACGTCTCCCTCGCCGAGATGACGCTGTACCGGTGTCTCCACGCGCTGCACTTTCCCGTGCTCTTCACCGCGTTCGACGACCCGCGCTTCTACTTTTCGCGCAAGATGTGCCTCGACGGGGCGCTCAAGATTGCGGACCTGCTCGGCTTCACCCGGCCGCGCGGCCGCGGCGGCCGCGGCGGCGACGGCGGCGGCTCGTCGGACTTTGCGCGGCTCCTGATCCGCGGCACCGGCATGTTCAAGAACATCCCCGTGCAGGTGTCGTGCATCGTCGCGCTGGAGCGGATCCACGACGCGGCGGGCGNCATCAACCCCCCTCAGGCTGCTATCCTTGCTGTCGGCACCACGAAGAAGGTGGCCGTCCCCGTCCAGAATGAGGACGGTTCCGCCGGTGTTGAGTGGGAGGACCAGATTACCGTCACCGCCAGCTTCGACCACAAGGTTGTCGACGGCGCTGTTGGCGCGGAATGGATCCGCGAGTTCAAGAAGGTCATTGAGAACCCTCTTGCTCTGCTGCTTTAAGCTGCCACGTGTGGGAAGCTTAAGGGTTGATCCTGCGGCAGGCAAGGGAGCGGTAGCATGGGAGGTAGTGTTATAGACAAGTGGAAGAATGACCAGCAGTAGGCTGACGCGACTACTGCAAGACGAGTAGTTGGCTGACGGTGTCTGTTGTTGCCCCCTCGGGGCTCATGGAACGATTACTGGGCTGAAGCCTGTGTACAATGATAACTTTGATTAATGCTGTATTCCGGATGAGGCAAGGGCAGTTGGCTTGCGATGGCCTCGACTTGACTTTCTTCCCCGGACGCGATGCAGAACTATTCCTTTTTCGTTAGATTTATAACAGTGGTTATTCATTGAATAATTTATCGATTTTGTGAAGGGGGGACACAGTGAGCAACTGAAACAACGGTGCATTGTAGTTGGTCTGTTGCTTGAGCGGCTGCGGTGTGCCTCGTGGAGTCGGGTCTAGGCCGACGTGAATCAAATAAAGTTGGATTTGAGGTTGCTCTGCTTTAATTTTCTCCTTCGCTATCCCTCATTACCCCCATATTACTCTCATACACATCAATCATGCCCATCAATCATGTCTCTGCTCCAACTAGTGTAGTTCGGCCATTGAATAGCCCAAGTCGGCATTCTTGACCGCTATGCCACTTACGGCAAGCCAGAATCGGGGATTTCGATTCTGCTATCCAATCATCTCTTAAGTCCGAGTCAAAGTCGTTCGGGCTTTTGAGCTTCCGTCTTGGTACGGTTGAGGCTTACACCTTGCATCTACGGCTGTCAGTGGGCAACGTCGGCAAATTGGGCGAGGCTGCCACTCCTGGTAATTACGAGCATAAACTTCCTAGCTACGTCCTTCTGTATCGTAGCCGAGGCTCGCTCCCTCCTGAGCACTACTCAGCAGAAATGACCGAACAGGCTGAACAAGCCGAGCGTCCACCAACAGCCACCAGTGTCAAGAAGCGGCGCCGCCCGCCATTGTCCTGCGAGCAGTGCCGCAGGCGTAAGATCAAGTGCGACCGCGAGTTTCCGTGCGGTCACTGCTCCAGGGCCGACGTCGGCGCCTGCACGTATGCGCCGGCACATACCCCAAAGCCGAGACGGAGGGGCCTCCATGGTGCTATTGACGCCGGCGCGCCACCGCCGGGGGCCGGATCGGTATCACGCCGGCCGGTTGGAGCCTCAACGGTGGTCAATATCCGACCGACGGCGCGGGCCACGCAGATTCAAACCCCGGACTCGGAGGAGTTCCACCGGGCGAGCGTGTGGCAACCGCTTCGGCCATTGTCGGCGGCAGCTACAGGACAAAGCGAGGAGCCGGACGCACACCGGGCGGGGACAGCTGCACGTGAGGAGCCGGCGATCTCCGGGGGGGATTCTCGCCGATCCGGGGAAGCGTTTGGTGAGCGCCGCCGAAGCCAGTACACCCCACCACCAAAGGGAAGCATCTCAAAGGGCCGCTATTTTGGCCAAAGCCACTGGATGAATGTTTCAGCTTCGGTGAGTTTTTCCCTGGGGCGGTCTTTTGCTCGCTCGTTTGATGATCTAATGCCGGGTGCCCTCATAGTTCCCGGTTGAACTGTCCATGCTGAAAAACCAAGAGTACACCCAGGGCGAGCTTTTCCGGATCTTGTATCAGTGCAAGGTTCTCTGCCAAAGGATCAAGACCATCCGCTTCCAGCCGCTATCCTCGCTCGACATTGGCAAAAACCTGCTACCGCGAGATGTCTGTGACGAGCTCGTCGAGGCCTACCTCCGCACCTTTGAAGGCGTGTACCGCATCCTTCACATCCCGACCTTCCGCCGGGAGTACGCCGGCTACTGGCAAGACCCCTCCGGCGCCGGCGAGGGCTTCGTTGTGCTCATGCAGCTCTGCGCCGTGCTCGGCTCCTCCGTGGTGGTGGCAACGCCGGCGCCGGCGACGGGGACCTGGCCCTCCCCCTCGGCCCTGAAGACGGCGACGACGCGCTGGATCTACGAGGCGCACATGTGGCTGATCCTGCCGCCGGAGAAGGGCCGGATGACGCTGACGGGCGTGCAGGTGCAGTGCCTGCTGACGCTGGCCAAGATGACGTGCGGCGTGTCGGCGGACCTGACCTGGGTCATGGCCGGCTCGCTGCTGCGCACCGCCATGTACATGGGCCTGCACCGGGACCCGAGCCGGCTGAGCAGCGGCGCGAGCGTGCGCCGCGCCGAGATGCGTCGCCGGCTGTGGGCCACGGTGCTCGAGCTCAACCTGCTGTACGCGTTCGAGGCCGGCGGCATGCCGCTGGTGTCGGGGGACGACTACGACGCGCTCCCGCCGGCGGACCTGGACGACGAGGCGCTCGACGACGACACGCCGGACGATGCGAGGAGGCGGCGGGCAAGCCCGGCGGGCGGCGGCGAGGCGGGCGCGACGCAGATGTCGGTGCCGCTCGCGATGTTTCGGTCGCTGCCGCTGCGCACGGAGCTGCTGAGGTACGTCAACGACTTCCGCGCCGGCATCGACTACGACCAGACGCTGCGGCTGAATTCGGAGCTCACCAAGGCCTGCCGGGCCTTTTCGCAGACCATCTCGGCGCTCACCAAGCACCAAGCCGGCGACGCCGTCTCCTCCTCCTCCTCCTCCTCCTCCTCCTCCTCCTCCTCCGCCTCCGCTGCCGCCCGCATCGCGCCCTTTCACGTCTCCCTCGCCGAGATGACGCTGTACCGGTGTCTCCACGCGCTGCACTTTCCCGTGCTCTTCACCGCGTTCGACGACCCGCGCTTCTACTTTTCGCGCAAGATGTGCCTCGACGGGGCGCTCAAGATTGCGGACCTGCTCGGCTTCACCCGGCCGCGCGGCCGCGGCGGCCGCGGCGGCGACGGCGGCGGCTCGTCGGACTTTGCGCGGCTCCTGATCCGCGGCACCGGCATGTTCAAGAACATCCCCGTGCAGGTGTCGTGCATCGTCGCGCTGGAGCGGATCCACGACGCGGCGGGCGGCGGCCCGGGACTCGGGCCGTCGCCGGCGGCGCAGGGCCAGGCGGCGCTGCTGCGCACCTGCTTGGACGGCACGCTCGGGTGGATGCTGGACCGGATGCGGGCGGGCGAGGTCACGGCCAAGGGCCACTGCTTCGTGTCGGCGTGCGTGGCGCACACGGAGGCGCTGGAGCGGGGGCTGGACAAGGCGGCGACGATGGCGCTGCTGGTGGCGAGGGCGACGGAGGCGGCGCGCGTGGATTTGGAGCTGCTCCGGGCCGTGGCGCGG
>MWMN01000003.1:624457-651378 GCA_002968875.1 Cordyceps cicadae | reverse complement strand
GGATTTGGAGCTGCTCCGGGCCGTGGCGCGGGAGAGCGGCGTGTCCGTGGCCGAGGAGGAGGAGGAGGGAGGGGGAGGGGGGGGGGGGGGGCGGTCGTGGAGGACGCCGTGGGGAGCAGCTCCGCGGTTGATGTCGGCACAATCGAGGCACTGGCTGCAGGCTGGGATGGAGGAGGAGGAGGAGGAGGAAGCATTAGCTGGGCCTGGGACGACGCCGATGACTGGATGTGGGGAGGCGCCTGGTCCTCCCAGCTCAACGTGCCGATGCCTCTGGACAGCATGCGCCAGTTCTTCGAGGCGCCGGTCGGCTATCCGCGGCAATGAAGCCGATCAGATCATGTGCGTACATCCATCCAGGCACCCATCAATCATATCGAGGTGGCGAGGTCTTGCGTTGCATGTTGGACGAGGAGGCTGTTGCTACCTTGTCCTGCGTCCAACAAACAGCAAAGCAAACTCGGTGCCGATCGATCCGAATGGATATCCGTTGTGGCCATTTTCAGCTGGCGATGCTGCATGTAACAATAAGCAATCAGACTATTGTCCTGGCTGCACATGCAGGCTACTGGTTCGTCTGTGGAGCGTCTCGGGCTCGTATAATTGTCAAGAGGCAAAGGGCTTCTCCATTCAAGCACATATACCGCAAATCCGCGCTCCATTGCTGATGCATTGTCCAAGACCCTGTCATAATCGTCCAACCTTCTAATACTTGCTGCAAAAATGCTTGCCTCCGCTTCCAACCTTGTCTTGCTGGCAACGGCCGCTGCGATACAGGCTCAGGCCATCTCCTCGCCAGCGGCGGCGGACTGCACTACGACGCTCAACGTGACGCAGACCAGGTTTGCGACGCCGCCGTATTGGCCTCAGTGCGAATTTGACAGCACGATGCGCGAGTACCCGTCGACCGTGACGACGACGACTTGGCTCGACTGCCACGGCTGTTGCCACCTTCGCGTCCAGACGGTGCCGTTCGTGTACTGCCCATACTGGCAGTACACGGCGTCGACGAGCGAGACGACGGCGTACACGGTGCGTGAGACTGTGTGCGTGTCGACACCTGCGCCGTGAAGGAGCAAATACGCGGCGATGATGCGAAACGAGAGGCAGGGAGACGGAGACAGAGGGTCGGAGACGGAGAGGCGGAGAGGCGGAGAGGCAGAGAGGCGGGCCAGCGCGGCAGCCGATACTGTTTGGAATGATCAAGTGGACCGTTTCCAGAATGTGCAGATAGCAAAAGAGAGTAATTAACACGCCAATACGACGCTGCATCAGACTACTCGTAGGGACCCCTCTTGTTACCGCCCCTAGCTCGGAATTGGAATTGGTGTGGATGCTACTACGGCAGTGCATAGGGAAAAGTGTCTTATATTAAGTTAGTCCTTATACGAATTCGAATAACCCTATATATTAGGGTATCTATAGTAATAACGTCTAATAAATAAGTACTTATATTAACTAAAAAAAAAATAAACACTACTTAGTAATTAAAGTGATTAGTAATTAATATTATTATAGGTCCTAGTTTTAATATAGTTAAGAAGGGGGCTATAATCCTTACTACCTTCCTCTTTTCTCTTTCTTTATATTATAAAATAATTTAGTATATTACTATTTTTATAAAATTAATATAGAATTAAATTAATTTATTATTATTTAATTATATTTTAATTATTATTAACTTTTATATATATTTTTATCTACCCTCTATATCTATTATTAATTAAATAAGTTAATATAATAATTATAAAGGATTTAGGCTTAGGCTTACCCTAAATAGTTATATAGTATTACTATATTATAACAGTGGCTTAATCCTAATCCATAGTAGGTCTGTTTTTTAGGTAGTGAGTTAGGTTGAATACACAAGAGTGCCTATAAGCAGTATTATAGCGTATAAGTCACGTTAGGAGATTACTCCTAACAGTCTAAGTATTACTTAGAATGTTACTTAGATTAATTAGTAGAGATCTAGTCTGTCTATCTATAGGAAATCCCCTTCCTTATATATCTATCCTATCCTCTACTATATTCTAGATTATTCACTAATCCTAATAATCCTCCTTACTAGGCTTATCTTATAATCCTAATAATCCCTAGGCTCACTAGATTATTATAATAATCCATTAAACTATTATATAACCTAATATCCTATTTTAGGTACTAGTGGGTCTAACCCTAGTCGGCCTCACTTAGCCCCTCCTTCGTATAGGCTTAAGCTATAGCGTTTATAATAATATACTCCTCCCCTAGTGGTCTTATCCTTAAGGCTATCTAAATAGGCCGCCTAGGTAGTAGGTAGTTTTCCCTCCTTTATTATTATAAGTCGTTATATCTTCTAACTAAGTTATAAAAGCTTCTATTTAATCCTATAAACCTTCCTATAAGACTAATAAGTAAAACGCCCTTCTTAAGTTAATAGTTAGTAGCCTTATTAATATACCCTTATACTTATCCTATACTAACTATAGTCTATTAGGCTATAAGGTGTCTAATATAGATTCGTCTTATTACTTTAAGTGTGTCTACCTTAACCGATTATACTATAATATAAATCCCCTTACTCCTTAATAACTCTATTATATTAACACCTAGTACTAAAAGGCTAAGTCTAAGCTAGAGGCTACTAAAGAGGAACTTAAAAAGGTAAGCACTAAAGTGCGCTGTTTATAAAAACAAAAGAAATTATAGTTTAAGAAAATAATACACACTATTATATAGGGTATTAATAACATTAAAGAGTTAGAGTGTATAGAATAGAAGGAAGTGGAATAGCTTTAAAAGGCTACTAGTGCCTTCCCTACTCTATCTAAGGAGTTAGATCCTTCCTTAGTTCGTTCCTTTAAGGCTAAGTTTAGTATAGAGTCTCTTAACGGCTCCTATAGGATTAACTAGGATATTTTTCTTTAGAGTAAAACTAGCTAAGTAGTTCTAAGTAGTTAAATAGGTTCTTAAGTAGCTCCTATATGTTTTTAGAGTTTAGGTATCCTTTCTATTTAATAAGATAATAATAATTCTTTTTAGTTCCTTATATTTTAAAGTATTCTCTTAACTTTATATTTATTTATATCTTTAATAGTAACGTCTATAGTAAGTATTATATTACTTAGTGCTTTTCTCTAGTAATAATATATAAAATATAGGATATATCTTTATCCCTTCTAGTAATAATAGTTTATAGTTAACTTTTAATAGTTTTTATTTAATAAGGAATAGTCTAATTTTCTTCTAGTTAAGTTTATTNATTTAGCTTACCCTAGCTTATCTTAAATCTCTATAATAAGTAGTAATAGGTATTAGTTTTTAATTATGATTTTATTTGTTTTCTAATAGTTAATATATAGTTATAACTTCCTATTTTTCTTTAGTATCTATAGGATTAAGTGTCCTACTAGGGACTCTAATAGTTATATATATCCCTTCTATAGTATTTCCTCTAAATATTCCCTAAACGCTTTATCTTACTCTAGGTTAGTAGGATAGACTTTATTAAACGTTAGTTCTTTACTAGGCTAGAGTTTAATCTTATAGTCCTAGTATAAATACTCTAGTAGTCCTATTTCTAGCTCTCTACTAAACAGCTTACTATACTTTAAGTATTCCTTAGGAATCTCTATTATACTAGCTTTTAACTCTCTAGTGATTATATATAGTCCTAGAGGTTAGTCTTAATTTAATAAAGGTGCCTTTCTTTAGCCACTCTTCTTATTATAATTATATCCTAGTATATCCTACTAAAGTTAGCTTATTCTCTAGTTAACTCTAGGATTACTCGCCTATAACTAGGGTATCCCTAATATAATATTATATTTTAAGATCTCTATAATATCTAAAGAGAGAGTGTGGTTTATACCTTAGATAGAAATAGGAAGTTATACGGTTTCCTAATCTACTACTCTATAGCTATACTTAATAGCTTCTCCTTCTACGTTTATAAGTTAGTAGGGCTCGTTTTTCTTTTTCTAAGGTAATTATAATTTATTAATAAGATTTAGTAAGATATAGTTTCCTTATACTCTACTATTAATTATTACCTAGATTCTTCTTCCTTTAATAAGGATATTAACTATAAGGTGTATAGTACTATTAATGTTTATAGTATATAGAGACCTATTAGATCTCTATTAACGAATTAGTCCTAATAGTAGTAATAGCTATCTTTTCCTAAATTCCTTTTCTTATTAGTCTTTTATTTAGATAAGAGGTTATCCTACTAGTATTAATTACTATCTCTATTTATACATTCTCCTTAGTGTTTATATTAGTAGTAGTCTTCTAACTATTCTATTAGAGTAGGGCTATAGATTAGCTGCTTTCCCTTTATATTAATTGAACTTAGGCTAAGTAAGTTTCTCTTTATTATATAGTTTCCTCCTTCCTTATATTATAAGGTTATAGCTTAGATAGTATATAGGTTTTCGTCTTTAATATAGTAAGTTTCTTTATTCACTCGTAGAATGAGTTCTAAGGTATTCTTCTTCTAAATTTTCTAGTACTATAGGTCTATCTCTAGGTATAGTCTATATCTAGTAAAGTGTGGTTATTATAAAAACCACCTATATTCAAGTTTCTTCTATAGGTGCTATCTATATCTATTATAGTAGTATAAAGCCTATAAAATCATAGTATATTCTTAATATAATATACTTATTACTAGATGTTTCTTTATATAGTAGGTTTCTCTTACTACTAGTTAGTAGAGTAGATTAAAGAATACTGTTAGGTCTAATACATTAGTACCTTAGAGGGTAACTATAATAGGTTTTAGATCTCCCCTTCTACTCGTTAGTGTGCTCTTAAGTGTACTACTAGGTGCTTCCTAATACATAGAGGTACTAGTATAAGCCTCCTAGGCTTATCTTATTAACCTAGAGTTCTTTAGGAGTAGTAGGGATGTATTTAATATCCTCCTATATGTCTAGCTCTAGTATTAACTTATAGGCTAGTGGCTAGGTTCTATGTTCCTAATCTTCTTTAGGTAATAGCTATATACTAAAGTTCTAGTCCTCGTTTAATATTACTTTATTATAATCTATAAAGTGGTCACCTTCTAAGAAGTATTCTTTACTATTAACTATACTAATATTATATATTAGTATGTCTTTATAGTTTACTATACTAAGCTTCTTTCCTTCTCCTACTAGCTTCTATAGTTTCTTTAGGGCTCTATATTTATTTATAAAGTGCCTTTTCTTACTATAGTTATAGTAAGTTTTATTCTTTTCCTTATTAGTAGCGTTAAGTTCTATTAGTCTAGTATAGTAACTATAAGTGGTAGAGGTCTTTTATAGCTTACTAGTGTTTAGTTTATTAAACTTTCTAAATAGCCTATAGCTAGGTCCTCCCCTTTTCTCTTAATGTCTTTTATATAGGCGATTATCTACCTTAATAACTAATTCTATAAAGTTATTAAACTGTTTAGGTTATGATTCTCTATAGATATTATCCTTTAGTTCTTCTTTTAAGCCTAGGTAGTAGATTTCTATTTTAGGTTTGTTATTCTAGTTAAGCTTAGATATGATTCTTTTAAACTCCCTAGTATAATAAGCCGTAGATCTAGTCTACTTAAGTTAAAGGAGCTATTATATAGCCTCCCTATACTTATCTAGGTTTCTAAAGGCATTAAAGAGTTGTTCTTTAAAATTATTATAGTCTCTAAACACTTAGATTGTTTTAGTGTTTTATCTAGTATCGTCTTCTTCTAAGTAGTTATATAGTATAGGCTCCTACTATTCTATAGCTTTTCTAGTTAAGAGGTTTCTAATATATAGGATCTATACCTTAGGTGTCCTAAGAAGTTTATTATTAATATAGAGGTAGGCTCTTACCTAAGTAAGGAAGTTCCTTATGTCTCCTTTAGTGCTATTATAAGGAGTAGGTTTTAGGAACTTAGGTACCCTAGTGTCCTAAGATTGGCTACTGTAGTTATACCCTTCCTCGATTTGTTTTTTAAGTTAGTCTTTTTTATTATTAAGTTTATTAATTTCCCCCTACTGTCGTTCTATATATCTTTAAAGCTCTTTATTATCCTTTTTAAGTTATTTAACTCTTTTAAGGAGTTTCTTAAGAGTCTTAGTAGTACCACTAGTAGGTCCGCTTATAGTAGACATCTTAGTTAGCTACTTACGGTTTTAAGGTAACTTACTAAATAGGACTAATTAAAATATAATAGTAGCTTAATCCTAATCTATAGTAGGTCTGTTTCTTAGGTAGTGAGTTAGGTTAAATACATAAGAGTGCCTATAAGTAGTATTATAGTGTATAAGTTATATTAGGAGATTACTCCTAATAGTCTAAGTATTATTTAGAATGTTGCTTAGATTGATTAGTAGAGATCTAGTCTGTCTATCTATAGGAAATCCCCTTCCTTATATATCTATCCTATCCTCTACTATATTCTAGATTATTCACTAATCCTAATAATCCTCCTTACTAGGCTTATCTTATAATCCTAATAATCCCTAGGCTCACTAGATTATTATAATAATCTATTAAGCTATCATATAACCTAATATCCTATTTTAGGTACTAGTGGGTCTAACCCTAGTCGGCCTCGCTTAGCCCCTCCTTTATATAGGCTTAAACTATAGTGTTTATAATATATATAACCTATAAACTATATAAACCTACTCCTCTTTAGATAAGGGCTATATTACTAACTAGATAGCTTCTTCCTTCTTTAAGAATTTTAATATAACCTTTATATAGTGCCTACTTATAGTAGCCTAGGCTAACCTATAATAATTAAAATTCCTTAAGAAAGGAATAGCTATAATAGAAATAGACCCCCTTAGAGGTAAATAACTAATAGAATATAATAAATTAATAGTATAAATATAGATCCTATTAGAATAGAATAGTTAACTAGAGATAGAGATATACACCCTATAAGAGTAGGTTAGAGTAACCTTATCCTAATATTAGGTAGACTAAGAATAAATATAGTCTATACCCCCCCCTACTATCTTAATAGCTCTAGTTAGGAGGAAGTCCCTCCTACCTAGTAAAAAATTTAATAGTAATATAAAAATATTTATAGGTTAGAAATAGGTAATAGAATATAAACTTAAGCTTAATACTAAGTTTATTAGCCTCTAATAGGCCTAGTTTATATATATTTAATCCTACCTAGGCCTAGTAGTCTAGTAGAAGGTTATTACCTATTTTAAAGTAGAGGGATAAAAAGGTAGCTTAAACCTATTCTTATTCCTAACTTACTTTAAAATAGTCTTTAGTAACCCTTACTACTATAAGCTAATAATAATAAGACTAAGCCTTATAAAGTAATAAGAGAAAGAATCCTTCTCTTACTACTATATAAGGTTTAAATAAGAGTTAGTAATAGTTAGGGGACTATTATAGTCTAATAAAGTAAAACTTAATAAACTCTATATAACCCTTTTAAATATAATATAAAACCTACTAATTAGTTAATATATATTATATTTAAACTATAATAAAGCTATTTAAACTATTTAAATAGTATTAGTAGACCTTAAATCCTTCTAGATTAAAGAAGCTAACTATATATTTTTAACTAAGGCTAATAGCTAGTAATAGACTAATAATAATAAGGATATCTATATAATAAGTATAAATATAGTATACTTAGGACCTTTAGTCCTAGTCTAGGTAATAGATAACTCTATATAGTAGGTAGTATAGGTCTCTAAAGTGACCCTCTAGAGCTAGAAAGATACTAGTATATATTTATACTATAATTAGGAAGGGTATATAATTATAAAGTACTAGCTCCTCCCTACTAAACCCCTAAAGCTACTAGAGGTTATAGTAGTAGTATATTATACCTAAGATATAGAATTAGAAAATAATAACACCTAGGGAAAAGACTCCCTCTAGGTAAACTAATAGTATAAATATATATTAGAGAAAAAGGGGTTAATAGTTAGAGAAGGGTAGTATAAGAATAGTTAGTAACTTAGATAAATTCTAAACCTTTTTTTATCCTTACTCTCCTTAATATATTTATACTAGTAGATACTCTAATTAATATAGGATATAAATACTATAGAGTAATATAGGAAAGCCTAGCTAATTCCCTCTAACTATAGTGATTCTACCTACTAATAGTAAAGTATATCTAACTTATAGTAGGGGAGGGGCTACCCTTTACTATAAATAAGGCTATATAGATAATAATAGATATAGATAGTTAGAAGTTTTTTATTTTACTCTATATAATACCTTTACTATCCTAACTAGTTATTCTAAGCCTACTATAGCTAAAAAGATACTAATTAGTTATTAATATAGTATAAGACTACCTCCTTTTCTAATAAGAGCCTAGGTAGTAGATCTTTAGTATAGGGTATTATAATAGAATAAGACTAGCCTATCTATTAATAGAAGGATAATTTTATAAACTCTTATAATAGACCTAGGAAAGGACTAGGATAGAGGTAGTAGTAGACATTATAAGCCTATATAAGATTAACTTATACCTAGAATACACTCTAGTAAAAGAATAGACCCTACTAATATAGTATAATAAGTTTATAGGCTTATTTAAAGAATCCTCTATAATAGACCTCCTTCTATACTAGTCTAGTTTTAATTATAAAATATAAATCTAATAATAACTAGATAGTATAGAGAAAGAACTACCCTATAGTTAGTTATACTAGATATTCTAGTACTAACTACTTAAGCTCTAGTAATAATTTACTACCTTCTTAGATAAAGGCTAGATCTATATAAAACTCCTCTTTAACTATAGCCTTTATCCTACTTATTAAGAAAGTAAGTAGTAACTAGTAGTTCTATATTAATTACTAGGCTTTAAATATAATTATATAGTATAATTACTACTCTATTCTATTAATTAAAGAGATATTATAGACTTTATTAGAAGTAACTTAGTATACTAAGCTAGATATCTATATAGTATTTTACTAAATCTAGATAGTATCTAGTTTAAAGAAATATACTATATTCTATACTTAGTTTAGCCTTTTTAAATAGTATATTTACCCCTTTAGCCTTTTAGACACCCTAGCTACCTTCTAATACTATATTAATAGTATATTAGGAGACTCCTTTAATATATATATAACTATCTACTTTAATAATATACTTATATATAGCTCTAAGGACTAATCTAACTATAAAGTAAAGGTTAAAGAAATACTCTAATAACTCTAAACTATAGGCTTATTTATTTAACCTATAAAAGTATAAGTTTTTTATTAAAATAGTTAAGTACCTTAGGTTTATTATTAAAATAGGATAGTTATTTATACCTAACCTAAATAAGGTAAAGGCTATCTAGGAATAGAATATACTTATAAAGGTCTTTAGAGTATATAGCTTCCTAGGATTTACTAACTTCTATTAAGAGTTTATTCTTTAGTTCTCTATAATATCCTCCCTACTAATAGTGCTTATATAGAAAGGTGCCCTATTCTACTAGAGAGTAAAAGAGGAGGAGGCTTTCTAAGGACTAAAATAACTATTCTTATTAATACTATACCTAGCACTATAGGACCCTAATAGGGAGATAGTAGTAGAAATAGACTACTTAGGTATAGGCCTTAGTAGATGCCTATTATAGAAGGATAAGAATAGGATACTATAGCTAGTTATATATTATTCTATAAAACTATCCCCTATAGAATAGAACTATACTATTTATAATAAAGAACTACTAATAGTTATAGTCTACTTAAAAGTATAGTTAGTAGAACTCTAGGGCTAATCCTCCTTCTTTATAATTCTTATAGACTATAAGAACTTTAAATATTTTATAAAACTATACTTACTTTCTAAGAGGTAGGTATACTAAGTAGAATTCTTCTTATAATTTAGTTATAAAATATAATACTATCTAGGGCTATTTATATAGAGGCCTAATACACTAAGTTAACTAGAGTCCTATAGTAAACTAGGGCTAAGATAGGAATAAACTATCCTAATACTAATAGTAATAAGTATATTAGAAAATAATAGTTTAGCTCCTATTTAATTAAGCCCTTTTTAGGATAAAACCTTATTAGACCTATAGGTATAGGTGTTATTTATTAATAAGACTTATACTATAAAGATTTAGGATATTAAAGTAGGATTAAAGAAGTTTTCTTCTTTAGTAAATATAAACTTATAGATTATTAACTATTTACTCTCTTTATCCTTAAACTTATAGTTCTATAAGTACTTATAGGTTCCCTTATAAGAACCTCTTACTACCTACTTTATTAAGACTATATATATAACTAAGCTAACTACCTACTTAGAGTATAATATAACCTTTACTCTATTAATCTAGGACTACTACTAGCTAGGGATATTATAGGATATAGTACACTATATCTAGAACTATATATACTTTAGTACCTATACTTTATAAAGACTATACTAAGGCCTACTCTAACTAATTCTAGTAGTAGACTAGTATTAGTAGTAGATATCTATAGACTTTATAACTAACCTCCCTACCTATATAGTTATTAAACTATACTATTTAATAGATTATTAACTAGCTCTTAAAGTTTATCTACTTTAAAGTAATAATATTAATAGTAGTAGAATCCTATATATACTACTTCCTCTCTTACTAGTAGTGTCTATATAGGTTCTCTATAATAATTATTAATAACTAAGGCTTTAACTAGATAGGATAGTTCTAGTAAACCCTATATAACCTAATAGGTATAATATAGGCTTTATTAATAGTATTCTACCCCTAAAGTAATAGTAGTATAGAGAGGGCTAACTAGAAGGTCTAGGTAGTACTATATGTTTTAGTCTTCTACTCCTAGTTTAACTAGCCTAAATAGCTACTATATACCTAGATAGTACTTAATAATAGAGACTCTTTAGTAACTAGGTATAGTCTAAACCTACTCTTATATAGCTTTAACTTAGACCTTATCTAGTAGTAACTTAACTCTATTCTCTAAATATATAAGAAATTACTAATAGTCTATACTTATATATTTCTAAATTATATATAAGAAAGCCTTAACCTAGCCTAGGCTAGTATTACCTATATATAATAATAATAGAAAGATAATATTAACTAGTTATATTATTTAGTAGAATAGTACTAGGTTAAAGATAAAGTATAGTTCTCTTTATAAAATATTACTATATTTTAGTTATTAAAAAAACTTAATTAGGTTTATTACTAGTATATAGTTATAATAGTACTATTATTACTTATAGTTATACTAGATATCTTTAGGGATATATATAAAACCTTCTATATTAACTTTATTAAATATATAATTAATAACCTACTTCTAAGCTAACTAAACCTAAACTAGGCCCTAAGACCTATACTAGTTACTAATAAGGATAGACTAGCCCTAATACTAGAATATATAGTAGAGGAGATCTTTTATATATATAATTAGTAAAGGAGGGGTAAATCCTATAAAGTACTAGTTAAATAGTAGGGCTATAATAAACTATCCTAGGAGCCCTTTAAGCTACTAACTAATACTAAAGTACTACTATACTATAAAGAATAATAGGGGGATATATAGAAAAATAATAGGCCTAGGTTAGTAAAGATTAGGTACTATAGATAATAGAGTATAGTTCTAATATAAATTATAAATAAAGGATAGTAAATACTTAATAATATAATTATTTTATTTTATTAGTACTACCTAGGGGGCTTATAGCTTTATTAGAGTTACCCCTTAGATCCTTAGTATATATAGTCTATATTTAAATTAATAAACTAAATAACCTATATAATAATAAAAAAAAATAAAAAGGATAATTCTAAAAAATAAAATAGAATAATATAATAATAAAAAAACCCCTAATACTACCTTACCTATAAGGTAGTACCTCCTTATTAATAAAATCTATATTATTATTAACCTAGGTAGTATAGCTTAAGGTTAATAGTAAACTACTATAGAAGAAGTATAGTAGAAAACTACTAAGAGGTAGTACTTAGGTAATAGAAGGCTATAGTATATTAGGTATTAAGGAGGCCTCTTATATTAGTAGGGAGAAGCTAAGTAGGTTAGATATAGTGTATAACTAGGTATACTATATAAACAACTAGTCACTAAGAGTATTATAAGACTCTTTAAAATAGACCTAGTAATAGGTTAATTTATAGAAAGAGGAGGGTATATAGTAGTAAGGGGAATATAAATAGTAGTAAAGAGAGTACTTATAAGAATTATAGTACTATAAGCACCTACTATAATAAGACTAATATAAGTATTAGTAATTATTCTTACTATCTAAGTAGGAGTAGGAGTAAGAGTAATAGGAGTATAAAAAATACTACTTAAAGGCCCTCTATAGGTATAACTAGTTCTTAATAAAGGCCTATATAAGTATAGTTTATTAAGCCTATATAGTTATACTTTACTATATTATCTATACTATTATCCTCTATAAGGCTTTAAACCTATAATTAAAGTTTATTATATTAGTATTTACTTACTATATAGTATAGAATATAGTATCCTAGCTATAATACCTACTACCCTTTAATATAAGAATAAGCTAGCTACTACTTATACTCTCTTTAGTATTAACTATATTACTAGGTATAGTTATAGTAGAGATAAGTATTAGCTAAGGTAGGTTCTATTTAAGCTAGGTAATAGTATTATTTAGATTATTAATAAGAACTACTATAGTAGTAGTTAAGACCCCTTTCTTTAACCTAGCCTTACTAGGCTTATTAATATATAGTCTTTTAATAGCCCTACTTTAGACTATAAGTATATATATATATATTAATAGAGAGTATAATAAAGGACTTATAGTAAAGAGGTAGTTATATAAGTTATATAGTTTCTTTTATTTATAATACCTTTTATAGGTTACTATTATAGTTAGTAGATACTTAAGCTAGAGGCTAAATAGTATTATATTAAGATATTATTTATAAAGGAACTACTCTTAAATAAATTTAAATAGCTCTTTATTATTAGAGTCACCTACTATAATAACTCTACTATTAACTTATTATAACTAGTAATAGCTACTAGGACTAGTTAAACTATTATTACCTAAAGGTAGGGGGGGAGGGGGACTAATAGTAGTAGATATACTCTTAGTACTAATTAAGAAATAAAGAAGAATAGTATAGAAAATAAGGAGTTATAAGTAATTTTAGGATTAAGAATAGTATAAGAATAGACTAGAGAAGGGTTATAGGAGTTAGAATTTAAAAAGAAGAAGAAGGAGAAAGGAAGAATAAAGGAGAGGGGGCTAAAATAACTATAACTTAAATTTACTATAAATATAGCTAGGTAAAAAGTAAGTTACTACTTACTTTTATAACCCCTATAAGCTAGGCCCTAATAGGATAATAAAGAGAGATAGGCTAAGACCTATAGGGCCTATAATAGGCTTAACTATAAACCCTACTTATAATTAGTTCCTTTATAGAATAAGTAGACTACTAGGTAAGGGAATATAATAATAGGCCCTATAAAGAAGACTAATAATACTAGACTACTATAGTTTATAACTATAGTGTCTAATAAATATAGTGCCTACTACTATAGTGGCTTTAGCCTTATAAACTAATAGTAGCTTAGTAAGGTAGAGTGATTATATAAGGAGGGGTGGCTAACCCCTATACTTTTTTTAGTAGGGGCTATATAAAGGATTTAGGCTTAGGCCTACCCTAAATAGTTATATAGTGTTATTATATAACCTATAAGCTATATAAACCTACTCTTTTTTAGATAAAGGCTATATTACTAACTAGATAGTTTCTTCCTTCTTTAGGAATTTTAATATAACCTCTATATAGTGCCTACTTAGAGTAGCCTAGACTAACCTATAATAATAATATACTAATATTAATAATAGTAATTACCCTTTTTTATCTATTCTTATTTATTCTTACCTATTTATCCCTATTATAACTTTTATATAAATTAATATACTTTATAATAATATAAATAAGGCTATAATAAATACTATTAAACCTAAATAAGTTAATTTAAGCCTAGTTAAGGCTAAAATCCCTTTATTAGATATAATTAATAGTAAACTAATCCCTATATCTAGGATTATACTAAAGTAAGCTTCTATAAATATAAAAACACTTATAATAGCTTTAAATAAAGTATATTTATATATTATAAGTACTATATAGAATATTTTAACTTATAAGGCTAAATATATAAGTATATAACTCTATATACTATTATATATACTAAACTAATATATATAGTCTAGCTTATTTATTATTTCTTTTTATACTAAACTATTCTAAACTATAGTTTTATTTAATTAACTATTATAAACTTTATATACTTATAGTTAACTAATATACTTATTATATATTTATATAGGACTATATAGACTAGTATAAATATATATAATAAGTATTAGTATAGTCTTAATAAGTTTTAAGATTATATTACTTTAAATAAAATAAAACTAGGTTATTTAAACTATAACTATACTACTAGTAGTATAGATTATAGTCTATAAGGTTATATATACTTATTTCCTTCTTATATAATATAGTACTAATATATTATAAGTACTAATAATACTCTATAAAAGTAAAAGACTACTAATAACTCTAATTAAACTAGTTTTAGCTTAAAAAAGAAGGTAAAGGCTAAGGATAAATCTAAATAGACTACTATAAATATAGTTAATACTCTATAAGAGGTTATTAATCTTATTCTAACTTATAGACTTAAGAAACTATCTAATCTATTCTATATTATAGTGAATAGTAGTAAAAAAAAGTAAATAGGCTTCTATAAGCCTATACTAAGTGATTTTAGTTATAATAATTAAAAATAGGTTAGATTAAATAGTTTTTACTATAAAAATTAGAATATAGAGTAGTATAATACTATATAGAACTAAACTAGCTAAATCTAAATATAATAAGGATATTTTAACTTATACTATTATTTATAAACCTAATTATATATATATAAAGAATTATAAAGGATTATAAAGAATTATATAATATAAATATATTATATAATATTATATTTAAACTATAACTATATATATATAGATTTATACTAGCCTATATAGGACTATATAGATTTATAAATAGGTATAAAGAGTTATATATTATTAATATATTATATAATACTATATATTAGTTTAACTATATATATATAGATTTATATTTAAACTATAGAGAGTTATATATAATTATTCTATTATATACTATATATCTTTTATTATTTAATATAATATAGTAATTCTAAAATAAATCTATAAAATATAACTATACTAGTTATTATAGGTTAGCCTAGACTACTATAAGTAGGTACTATATAGAGGTTATATTAAAATTCCTAAGGAGGGAAGAGGCTATCTAGTTAGTAGTATAGCCCTTATCTAAGGGGGAGTAGGCTCCTATAGCTTATAGGTTATATAATAACACTATATAACTATTTAGGGTAGGCCTAGGCCTAAATCCTTTATATAGCCCCTTAGCTATAAGAAGAACTAGCTCTTCTAGGATTTTATTCTTTAGGTCTTAGAATACCTTAGCTTCTACTTTTATCTATTAGAACTAATTATCTTTCTTTATAAGGTTAGTTAAAGGAATAATAACTTCTCTAAATCTATAAATAAACTTTTAATAGAAGTTAGTAAATCTAAGGAATCTTTAAACTTCTCTAATATTTATAGGTTCTAACTAGTTCTTAATATCTTTAATCTTAGATAGGCTTATCCTAATTTATCCTAGTATGATTTTATATCCTAAGAATTTAACTTTCTATTAATAAAACTTACTCTTTATTCCTTTAACTAGGAGTTTATTATCCTATAGTATTTATAGTACTTTATATATATATTCTTTATATTCTTCTAGTATATCTAAGTAGATAAGGATATTATTAAGGTAGATAATAATAAATCTATTAAGCTATTTCCTTAGTACTATATTAATTATAGTCTAGAAGGTTATAGGTGTATTTATAAGTCTAAAAGGTATTACTAGGTATTTAAAGTACCCTCTTAAGGTTTAAAAGGCGGTTTTCTACTTATAACTATCCACTATATAGATAAGGTTATAAGCCCTTTTTAGGTTAAGGGTAGTAAACTATTTAGCTTATTCTAGCTTATCTTAAATCTCTATAATAAGTAGTAATAGGTATTAGTTTTTAATAGTAATCTTATTTATTTTCTAATAGTTAATATATAGTTATAGCTTCCTATTTTTCTTTTATACCTATAGGATTAGGTGTCCTACTAAGGACTCTAATAGTTATATATATCCCTTTAGTAATATTTCCTCTAAATATTCCCTAAGTGCTTAGTTTTACTTTAGGTTAGTAGGATAGATTTTATTAAATATTAGTTCTTTACTAGGCTAGAGTTTAATCTTATAGTCCTAGTATAAATACTCTAGTAGTCCTATTTCTAGCTCTTTACTAAATAGCTTACTATACTTTAAGTATTCCTTAGGAATCTCTATTATATTAGCTTTAGGCTCTCTAGTAATTATATATAGTCCTAGAGGCTATTTTTAATTTAATAAAGGTGCCTTTCTTTAGCCACTCTTCTTATTATAATTGTATTCTAGTATATCCTACTAAAGTTAGCCTATTCTCTAATTAACTCTAGGATTACTTACTTATAACTAAAGTATCCCTAATATAATATTATATTTTAAGATCTCTATAATATCTAAAGAGAGAGTATAGTTTATACCTTAGATAGAAATAGAGAGTTATATAGTTTCTTAGTCTACTACTCTATAGCTATACTTAATAGCTTCTCCTTCTATATTTATAAGTTAGTAGGGCTTATTTTTCTTTTTCTAAGGTAATTATAATTTATTAATAAGATTTAGTAAAATATAGTTTCCTTATACTCTACTATTAATTATTACCTAGAATATTCTTCTTTTAATAAGGATATTAACTATAAAGTGTATAGTACTATTAATATTTATAGTATATAGAGACTTATTAGATCTCTATTAATAAATTAGTCCTAATAGTAGTAATAGCTATCTTTTCCTAATTTCCTTTTCTTATTAATACTTTATTTAGATAGGTAGTTATCCTACTAATATTAATTACTATCTCTATTTATACACTCTTCTTATTATTAGTATTAGTAGTAGTCTTCTAACTAGTCTATTAGAGTAGGGTTATAGCTCTTCTACTTTCCCTTTATATTAATTAAGCTTAGACTAAGTAAGCTTCTTTCTATTATATAGTTTCCTCCTTTCTTATATTATAAGGTTATAGCTTAGATAGTATATAGGTTTTTATCCTTAATATAATAATAACTTCCTTTATTCTTTTATAGAATGATTTCTAAGGTGTTTCTTTTCTAGATTCCCTAGTGTCTAAGGTCTATTTTTAAGTATAGTCTATATTCTATAGAATATAGTTCTTTTAGGAACCACCTATATTTAAGTTTCTTCTATAGATATTATCTATAACTATTATAGTAGTATAAGGCCTATAAGATTATAGTATATTCTTAGTATAATATACTTATTATAGGGTGTTTCCTTATATAGTAGGTTTCCTTTACTACTAGTTAGTAAAGTAGATTAAAGAGTACTATAGGGTCTAATATATTAGTACCTTAGAGGGTAATTATAATAGGCTTTAGGTCCCCCCTTCTATTTATTAGTACACTCTAGAGTGTACTACTAGATTCTCCTTAATATATAGAGGTGTTAATATCCTCCTATATATTTAACTCTAGTATTAATTTATAAGCTAGTAGCTAGGTTCTATATTCTTAGTCTTCTTTAAATAATAGCTATATACTAAAATTCTAGTCTTTATTCTAATAGTACTTTATTATAATCTATAAAGTAGTTACTATCTAAAACGTATTCTTTACTATTAACTATACTAATATTATAAGTTAGTAGGTCTTTATAGTTTACTATATTTAATCTATAGTTATCCTTAATAGGCTTCTACTATTTCTTAGGTACTCTATATTTATTAGTAAAATATCCTAACTTCCTATAGTTATAGTATATCTTATTAGACTTAGTCTAGTTTTTATATATAGTATTAAGTTCTATAGGGCCTAAGTGTATTCTATAAGCTGTAGATCCTTTATAATGTCTACTAGTATTAGTCTAGTAATATAGTAGTAATAAGTAGTTTTATTTTCTAGTGCCTTATCCCCCTTATTTAAGTCGTCTAGTATAGAGTTAGTTATTAATCTTAATAATCTTACTAGTAAATTTATTAAAGGTGTTAGGTTAATCTTCCTTTATAATCTTATCCTTTATATCTTCCTTTAAGGCGTTATAGAGTAGTTCTATTATACTATTATTATCCTATATAAGGTAGGTTAAGATATATTAGAATTCCCTAATAAAGTACTAAGTAGACCTATTCTACTTTAGAGCTTTAAGTTTATAGGTAGTAGTTTAGACCTTATCTAGGTTACTAAATATAGTCTATAATACTCCCTTAAAGTTCTTATATTTCTTAAAGATTTAAGTAGTCTTATTATTAGGCTCTTTATTATCTAGGAAGTCCCTAAGAGTTAGTTCCTACTATTCTATTACCTTACCTATAAGAAGGTCTAATATAAAGAATCTTTATAGATTCCTTATTAATAGAGCTATTAACCTTTAAGTAAGCTTTAGCTTAGATAAAGAAGGTATAAATGTCTCCTTTAGTTCTATTAAATGTGTTAGGTTTAGGGAACTTAGGTATAGTACTACCTTCTTTCTTCTTTTTAAGTTTTATCTTCTCTAACTATACATTAAGATAGTTAACTTTAGTATTAAGGTTAGTAATAACCTTTATAGGGTTAGTAGTGTTTCTACTTATAGTGGATATTATAAAGGTTAACTACTTAAGGTTTTAAGGTAACTTACTAAATAGGACTAATTAAAATATAATAGTGGCTTATCCCTAATCTATAGTAGGTCTATTTCTTAGGTAGTAAGTTAGGTTAAATATATATAAAGTGCTAGTAAGTAGTATTATAGTATAAGTTATATTAGGAGATTACTCTTAATAGTTAAACTATTACTTAGATTAATTAGTAGAGATCTAGTCTAGCTATCTATAGGAAATCCCCTTCTTTATATATCTATCCTATCCTCTACTACTCTATAGTGCTCGCCTACTTAGTGTGCTTAGTGTTAAGTATACTAATTATATAGATTATACTAAGTAGTTATATAACTATATCCCTCTTTCCTAATTAGAACATCCTTTCTTATGTTACTACCTACGGCCTCCTCCTCCAGCTAGGCTTTTATATCTATAACACTAATTTAGTAGCTCTACTAGCTAATCTAAATAATTAGACTAATCTATATATACCTTTAGAAGTATAAATAGGCCTTAATTCCTCTACCTTCTTCCCTTCTTCTTCTTTTTCCTTTTTAAGCTTTACTATTCTATATATATTCACCCTTACTCTAGCTTATTACTAGCGCCACCTCTCCCCTACTTCCTTACCCCCTCTCCTTACTCCTTTACACCTACCCTTTTTCTCCCCTAGCTCCCCTACCTAGTCCCTTCCTATTCTATAAATAGGTTAAATTAAGCTTAAATAAATAGTATTTACTTTAATAATATTTAGTATTTAACTAAATAAGTTATTTTAGAGTTAATTTAACTAATAGTTTATTAATTTATTATAGTTTTATTTATTTTATTATATTAATCGCCTAAATAGTTTATTTAGTAGGTGTTTTAGGTAGTTTATAGCTTTTTAGGTTAGATTTAGTTAGAATATAGATTATTTAGCTATCTATTTCTATAGTAGAATAAAATAATATAAGGTTAAAGTTATAAGTATATAAAAAAGATATTACTAGTATAAGTTTAGCTTATAAAGCTATTTTACTTATATATATATCTAATTATACTAGTTTAAATATAGTAGGGTGTGTATAGTAAAAACCTTTTCAATATAAGACACTTTTCCCTATGCACTGCCGTAGCTACGGGCCAGTCTGCCAGTCCTATTGGCATTTCGAGTTGGCATCTAGTTAGACGACGAGGCTAACCATAGGCATGACAACGTCTCGGAAATCACGGCTTACAGACGGCCGATCTCTTGGCAGCCCGGCCAGCGATGGGGAAATTCGAAAAGGGGACCGCGGAATCTGCAAGTCAGCTCCCGTCGAATCAAGAGTGTCCGAAAATTGGATTTCTTGCTTACTTTTTTTTTCTGCATGCATAATGCACGTCTGGTTGATATAATCCGCATCTGGGTCTTTTAATATTGCGTCCTCACGCCACCCAGGCCTCGTAGTTGTCCAGTCCATGCAGCATCCTCCCATCCCAACCGCGATGGTAACACGTAAAGCCCAGCAGAGAAGAAAAAATTTTCCTCATTTCCTGCATAGAAAGATTTTTTGAAAATTTCGCCTTGTTTTGCTGAGCCGCGTGAAGCCGCGGTGTCGAGGCCTTGTTCGTCATCTGCAAAATGTATAAGTACGGTACCATGAGCGGCTCTTGTTGACGTTTTGCCAGAAGGCAATCATCTACAACTTCATCCAACGGTCTCCTCTCTCTCTCCAGACGTTCAGGGACTACAAGAGACTTGCACACTTCTCCGAGTAAGCCTCTATGCACACATTTGCCGAGTACCGCAGATCACTGACTCAAATTCCAAGACACCCCGACAACAGACGACCTCTGCAAACCAAGACAAGTCGGAACCAGCTTTCTTCCTCCTACATTCCCCTCCCTCACGCTTTTCTCACCACCATCCTCAACACCGAAAATGATGATGATTCCCCAAGCTCTCCTCACCCTCGCCGCTGCCGGTGCCGCTGCCGCTGCCGCGCTGGCCACGACAATCGCCGAGAGGAACGAGATGAGGCCAGACTGCGTCTACGAAATTAAAACAGTGCCAACATATACATGGGGACCTACCGCAACGGCCTGGGCGAAGACTGCGACAGTCACCCAGACGATCGACTGCCAGGGCTGCGAGTCGGCCATGTATGTGCCGTTTGGGTTCGGTCCGGGGCCTGTCGTCTTTTTCACAACCACCGTAACGGCCGAGACAGCCTCGACAACCACGGCTTTGGCCTGCAGCAAAACAGACGCTTGAGCTGTCCTTGGGAAGTCCGTCCTTGTGAATGAATACTTGAGCTGGAAGATTGGGGGGTCGAGACGACGGGGAATCGATGGAGGCACATGTAACAAAACAGTTGACAGAATGACACGTAAAATTTTCAAATCTGCTACTTGACCTGCCTCACGATGGTGTTGAAAATGGTGCTAGAACAATGATAGTCATGATACTATCCTGCGGGTGTTACTCTAGTTTCTAGTAAGCTCAATTACCCGTGATGGAAGCGCGCAGTGTGTGTAGGGTAGCAACCGCAAACTTGGGAAATCTGTCATCCACGCTGTCCTTATCCCCAGAATTTTAATCACCTTCGCAACATGAACAGGGCAACAACGGCAACAAACGAATAACACATCAACAAGGCAATAATATCAGCAATGCCATAACGTCAACAAGGCAATAATACCAACAAGCCAACCCGGATATCTATAACCAAAACACACACGCTCCCCCGGCAGCGGTTCAACTCGGCCATGAAAAAACACAAGAGTCAAGACAGCTGCACCAGCGACGACATTGAACAGCGTCGAGAGGAGCTCGTCAAGTTCGCTACGGACTGTCTAAAAGCAGCTAGACCCTGTATCCCGGAGCTCGAGGCGCTTCTCGATGCTTTCACAGTCGCAAAAGTCACGTACACCCAGGAAACTGGCCTCGCGACCTGGCTACGGGAGCTGAAGCATAACGTCCAGGGCGTCGAGGCCACGATCCG
The DNA here is from genome assembly GCA_002968875.1 of Cordyceps cicadae. Classification (NCBI taxonomy): domain Eukaryota; kingdom Fungi; phylum Ascomycota; class Sordariomycetes; order Hypocreales; family Cordycipitaceae; genus Cordyceps; species Cordyceps cicadae. Next base: position 629,648 of record MWMN01000003.1, on the reverse strand, counting down.
GCAGCTAAATGAACTTTCACAGCATGGGCAGCATAATGAATCGGATGGGACCAGCCCAAGCGAATATATTGCGGGCGATAATGTCGCGGATGGAAGCAGCAAGGTCACCAAGGCGGACCTGGACACGATTTGGAAGCGGCTCGAACCGCGCACCACGGACATCTCCCACACAACCAGCCGATGGCAGGCGCTGCGGCGGTGCGCCGGCCTCGTCACTGTGAAGCGGACGTTCCAAGGAGTCCCGCGGGAGGTCCGACGCGCAGCCGTCCTCGAGCGCGGCCCGCAGACGGGTCACGAAAAGATGATGCTTGACCGCCTCATCAAGGAGCAGGCCAAGGCCGAGGTGGCCATCGTCGACCGCGGCGCGTGCTGGATCGACGTCCGCTGGACCAGCTCCAGCCGTGTCGCGCGACAGATGGCCGACTCGGGCTGGTCTTGGGGCCAATACCAGTCCGGCGACATTGTCGACCGCGACGAGTGGGAGGATGTCCCGCTCGTCAAGCAGGTGCGCCGCCTCGTTGCCGCCGCGCGCTGTAACCGTCACGAATACCGCTTCCCTACCGTCCGCCTGGTGCTGCCCAACCTGTCCCGCGGGCAGAACGCAGACATTGACATACTCCTCGAGCAGCTCCCGCGGATCGACCCCGGTGTCAACCTTGTCGTCGAGGACGCTGCGAGCGCCTTCCTGTCGCAGCCCGCGCCGCCCCTCGCCGATACCATCAGGGCGCTCGTCGGATCAGGCAGCCTGCAAGTTCCGCTCACCGACACCATCAACCTCGAGCACACGGTCCTCGTCGACCTCATCTCGGATCTCACCCATCTGCGCCTGGAGCCGCAGCCGTGGCAGTCGCGATCCACCCGTGCGCAGATCGACGAGGAGAATTCGCACGCCGACGGCGTCATGGCCCCCGTGCTCTACCCGCTCCTGCAGGGCCGCCGGCTTGTCTGCACGCACGAGGCGGCCAGACACTTCCACGCCATGCTCACCACGGTCGGGACGGCGACGGAGCGCGAGCGCGGCCGCCTGCTCGTGCCGGACTACAGTAAAGGCGCAGCAGCCAGTCCGCCCTCGCCGTCTACCGGCTCCGCCCTTCGTGCGCGCTTCGACGCTCTCTCGGTGCGGCCTCTGCCCGCCGACGTGCAGTTCCCCATTGAGGTGCTGGCGGCTGACGAGCCGTGCAACGAAGACCAGGTACGACGCATGGTCGAGGAGGACGGCGTGTTGCCGCCGGTCGCTCTCGAGATTGCGCGGCGCGGTGTCCTCCGCAGCTCCCGGTTCAGCACGTACATGCACGGCTGGCGAGCCGACATCGTCACCGTGACCTCGAACAAGGAGATTCGCGCGCACATGCGCAGCTGGGTCGAGGCTGCCCGCACCAACGATGACGAGCGCGGGCCGCAGCTCTACTGCGTTGATGTCACCCGCAACCTGCTCGCCAAGGGTGCCCAGCCACCCCCGGGCTGGCACGAGAAGGTATCGAAGGAGGAGGGCGGAGTAGAAGTTTGCGCGAATATTTGTTCTTCCAAAGCTGACGGCTCTAGCAAATGCAGTCGCAGCATGCCTTCTTACATCGAAACTTGATTAGAGTAGCATTGGTCTTACTATCATTAATACCATCACAGTTATCGCCACCTTGAATCACCATGGCCATAACAATCATGGCCATAACAATCATGGCCATAAAAATCATCGCCATAACAATCATCGCCATCTACTGTGATTACTGTGAAAGGCACCACTGCCTGTTGAGTGGTATTATCACCATCAGGGTACCCTGAGCGGCGTACCCAAAATAGTCAAGGTAGGCGGCTCGGCTCGACTCGACTGCGTGTCTGCGAGATCTAGGACCCCTTGCCCGGTAGAGGTGATGAAACGAGCCCAGAGGAAAATTTCTCCTCGTCCGAGCTCGCTCACGAGTGAACCCCCCTCCATCTAGTCTTTTGCTGGATTATTATGCTCAATGCGTCGAGATGGGGCTTCATGCCGACAGGACTCTTGTCTCAAGTCCCAAGTGGTGTACAATATTACCCCCTGACAGAATGTTAGTGTGGTACTTAAAACCACCCAACGTAGTACCCTATACCCCCCTTATTGGTAATAACAGCCGTGTAACGACGGGTCTCATTAGGAATATACGTGTAGGGTTAAAGCCTGGACTTGAGAGCAATCAGAGGGCTGGCTGGTGGAGCCGGGATATCATCTATCCGCTGTCAAGGTAGTACGTGACAGGACCTCCAGGTACTCCAAATGGGAGTAGGTACCGCGCTAACATCATTTTTAAGGGGGATATTGTATTAATGTACGGACGGGACGCATGATGGGGTTTGGTCGGCATAAAACAACTCGATGCGATTCCCTCCCCGTCGAAATGGCAGGAAACAGAAAGGTGAGCGGGCGTGCATGAATTCGTCCCACGCTGACGACGACGACGAGACCACCACCCTTACCCCTGTAGGGGGGAGAAGCCACCCAGTATAAGTGACATGTATGTATGTATACTCGCACAACGGTTGGAGCCGCCTGTGTTGTAATTCAATTGTATTGCATCTATTTCATTTTTTGATTTCTTCGCTGTATTTCAATTTCAATTTCAATTTTTTTTTTTTGGTTTCAAAACCATATGCTTAACCTGAAACAAAACTCGCGGGCTTGCGAGGGGAAAAGGCTGCCACGCTTGCTCAACATGCAGCCTCAGGAAAAGATAAAAGACTTTTTGTTATTTTTTTTTTATTTTTTTTTTTTTAAAAAAAAAAGAACAACCGCAGCGTTGATTCATGGGGGACTTGGCTTGCCTCTCCTCTCCGGCACCGGACGCAGAAATCTTTCCGCTCCCGTCAGACCGACTATTGATTGGTCAGAGGGATGCTTTTGGGCTGCTAGACAAGCTCAACAACTTAACCGAGTTATGTGTGGATTTCCTTGGGCATCGGGCTGTGCCTGAACTACCTAACAAGTAAGTTGGTGTATTTGGAGACATGGCGTTGCGCCTTTTTCTCTCTCTCTCTTCTCTTCCTCCTTCTTCATTCTGACGCAAAGTCTTGGCGTTGGGTAGTTGGGTAGTCGGAGTTGTTCTTATCTAATTCCCTCACCGTCGAAACCTAGTGGCTCGCTCCAGTCAGTTGTCTTCGTGCATTGTGTGTTTGTAGATCCGGGCTCATGTCGCAACTTTTTCTTGGGCGGCACAGGACCCCTTCCTTGACAATACATGATTCGATGCCTTCCTCTTTCTCCCGTTGAACTTGCTCGACTGCTCGGCCTCGTCTCTTCAGACTAGTCAAGTTTATCTCATGGTTGTACAACGGTAGCGCTGTCCAGGATAAGGAGAAGACAAAGTTTTTAGAGTTGGAAATCTCGCCTTTTCGAATCGCACTGAGAATCTACAAAACTCGCCCTCTCTCAGGCGCTTCCAAGGCCAACATGTCTGCTCGCCGAAATGATTCAATTCCTTTGTTCGCTCCCCTGTTTGTTGTTGCTGGCGCTTGGTTCAATGGCATGGGGTTTCGCATGGCAACGCATTCCAGTCACAGAGTGGCTCAATATCAAAACATGAGACTCTGCAACGCACAAGTCGGCTTCACCCATCACAACTTGCCGTACATGGCGTCATGAAACAATATTTTTTAAAAAGTAAAAAGAAGAAAATATGTATCCAAGAACTAGGTGTGCCATCTATAACGATGGCGAAATAGGTCCCCGCGTGAAAGATACTGGCCGGCTTTGCACACCCACCACGAACCGTAAAAGAGTGAAGTGCCTGAAAGATAGTCCCAAAAAAACCCGCGAAAAAGAAAAAGTTGCAAACGCACCGAACGCCACTAGGACGTCTTTGCCGAGAATAGCCACCATCTTCAGAACAGAAATACAGAAGCAACAGGCTATTTCGGGTCAAGATCTAGCCTCGAGGTATCTGAAAACAGAGCAAGACTGCCAGCCGTCTCAACACTGTTGTTTGAGAGCATTCAAGAGGTGTTGACCTCGACAGTGATGGCTACGCGACCTTTTGGGAGGTTGCCGCCAACACCATCCTCAGCCTCCATGCCGGGCAGGTAGGCGTTGTGGCCACTGCCGCCAGGGTTGACAGTAGAGCAAATCTCGCCGACGCAAGCGTTCATGCCGGGAATGTTCATTTTGTTCGCGCCAGCGACCAGGCAAGAGGTGTCGAAACCGGACCAACCCTGGTTTGAAGCGTTTTCAAAGTCGGCCTCGAGCCAGGTACCAGCAAACTGACCATATGAAGTCGTGGGAACACCGCCATGGCCACAGGAGCAACCAATCTGAGAGTTCTTGTCCACGGCAATATGGACGGGGGTTTTCCCCTGGGGAAGCTGGAAAGTAAGGGCTTCGTTGCCCTTGAAGAAGCCGTTAACTCCACCGTCAGGTCCAATCTTGTTCCAGCATTTACATTCCTGGTCGTTGTTGCCAGCGTTGTTGAATTTAACGGTGTAGTCGTAGAGGTGGGCGGCGGTGGCGGGGACCTCCATGATGTTGCAGCCGGGGCTGGCTCCGGTGCCAGTGTTGCCTGCATAGAAAATCTGGGCCTCAGTGGCGCGCCTCGCGACGCCGCCGCAGAAGGGCTTGTAGTCGGAGCCGGAGTCCGTGGTGGACGAAGAGCTGGGAGCGGCGCTGGCGACAGAAGGGGCGGCCGAGGCGGCCGAGGCGGCGACAGTCGTGGTGGCGGGAGGAGGGGCAGGAGCCTCAGTGGTGGCGGGAGGGGCGGAAAAAACAGGCCTCATGTTCTTGACGAAGCGGCCGCCGACGGAACGGTGAGCATTGCGGTGACCGTGGCTGGGATGAGCAGAGGCGCCAATGGCGGCAGCCAGAACAACGGCGGCGGAGAACTTCATGGTGTTGTCGAAATCGTCGCGATATGGCAAAGACTAAGTTGACGTGGGTTCAATGTTGTTGTTCTAAAGGGTTGTTTGTTTGGCGCTGAGGGTATTCGCAGAATACTTGATAGGGCGACCAAAGCAGAAGCGGCGAAGAGTTGAAGGAGTGTGATGCGTGAGCGACAAGCGCGTCAACGTGCAGTTATAGAGAGTGTGAAGGTGGTGTTAAGGAATGAATTTGGCGTAGGCCTGTGATGTCGTGAAGAGGAAGGGAGGAGGGAATAAAAGGAGTGTGGAGGGAGATTGGGCGTTATTTAGGTGTAAGGGCAACGGGAAATGGTTGACAAGGGGGGGGGGGGGGGGG
>MWMN01000003.1:532944-624206 GCA_002968875.1 Cordyceps cicadae | reverse complement strand
AGGGGGGGGGGGGGGGGGGGGGGGGGGGGGGACGTCGCAATGAAACTTTTTGGCAGCAGCGCACCAACTTGCCGTTGGTACCTGAGGTAGGGTGAGCGTACCTGCCTATGTGTAGGTAGGTACTTTACTAGGTAGGTACTTCTCGTTCGACCATTCCTACAGAGGTCTGCGCTGGCGGTGACCGGTGGGCTGGTACAACGGTCCAACGCCACTCAACAACTGTGAGTTGAGCCCGAGGCAAGGTACTCTCACGCGAGATTATGAGGCATTGCAGGTTTCGGGCAGGTCATTTCAGCTGAACTGCTATGTGTTTGTCACCCTTTGGTACCTGAGGATACTTGGAGGTGCTGCTTGGACAAACGACAAGGTACCTGTCTACCAGTACGAGGCAGGTACCTGCGGTTGAGCATACTAACAAACAAGCCCGGCCGGCCCTCCAGGCACAAATGCGCCACGATTGGCTGCATGGATGAGGGAGGGGCGGGCTATAATGCGCCGTAGTGGAGCCGCAGAAGCCTACCCCCACCAGCGACAGTCACCCACCTGGGTTTGCTTAAACCAAGCAACTTCCAGCTGTTACAGGGGTAGTAATAACGTACTTACTGAGGGCGATTATTCACAGAAATTCACCGAGCGACCATGCCGTACTCGTTCGATCCGATACTCTTCTATGCGCATTGGACGATGAAAGTCACCCACGCTCAACTTGTTCTTGTAAGCTGGTGTGGTCCGCCTAGCAGTGGTCCCAGCGACGACCCAGCGTTGGTCCACAGAGAGCAAGGTACTGAATAGGTAACTACCTACCTCCTTAGGTAGTTAGTACAAGGTAGGGTACTGCCAACACACACACAGCTGCAGCGATACGACGAGGCACAGACACCCACAGGGACATCAAGACAGTGCGCTGGCGGCCCTATGCTTCCACTGTGCTTCCGCTGTGCTTTGGCTGCCTCCTCACTCCTTGTACCACTGAAGGTAAAGGTGTGCTTGGCGGACAAGAGGAGGCACGACGCCCGCGCACGATGCCCAGGCACCATCAGTTTTGGACGGCGTCTAGAACGTCTGGACCGTCCATCACTGGAGAACGGAGGAGGCATTTTTCTGCACAACTCTCTTCTGCACAATTTTTTCTGACACAATTTTCAAACGGGCAGTCTTGATTCGTCGAGCTGTGGTCTTGATACGGGACCTCGGTTCTGAACGGCCACACCCAGCCGACAGTACAACATCATCATTGCGACGAGTCCCAGGTAAAACGCCAAAGCAGTGTTGCGATAAAATTCGGGTGAAGCCAGTGTCGCAGCAGGCGCCCGACGCCCAGAGCAAGAAGAACCTTCCTCGTTAAAACCGGCCCGGCGCAGGTCAAGGTCAATGCATCATGCAACCTTGCCGTCCCAGAAGCTCTCTGCGCCAACGGAAACGATACAACCTTGGGCGAAACTCTGGGGGAAACGCCCCGCAAGCAAGTTCCTCCCCAATTCTTTCGTCCTTCGTTTCCGTCTCAATTTATCGTGCCAGAGCCCCCCATTGGCATGGGCGAGTTCCGTCTTGTTGTCCAGGGGCTGCCTCCAAGACAAGCAAGCGAGCCGCTTACGCGTGCCTGGCACGTGATGCGCCGACCGTTCTAGACCACGTCTATCACGGCGCTCTGCATCCACTGAAGATCCACATCCCTGCCCACGTCTCCGTTTTGCTCCTCCTTGTCCTGGCGGACAGAGGAACATCGTCAACAGAGCCGAAACGGATAATAAAAAAAAAAAAAAACTGTCAATGCAGCCTCATGCAGGCACTTTTTCAGATTCTGTCGGTACTGCATCACCGATAGCCCCTCTCCGTCACATGCCGTCGCAACGTACAAGACGGACCGGCCCACCAGCACAACAGACAGACAGACAGACAAGACGTCTAGAGTACATACAAGTCCAGTCAATCGGTTCTTGTGCGTGATTTTTCTCGTCTGCATCGGCGCCATTCTATTTGTAATTGCCACCTCGATCATTCGAGAAGAGAATCTCGACCCGGTTATTTTGCCGAAATTCTGCTCGTTCTATGCGAGTCTCGTCTCGTGCAATGGTACCATCTTCCGCAGGACATGAGCAATTCCCATATGCATGGCAGGCTCAATTTCCGTAATAAATGACAGATACATCTTTTGCGTGAGATACTGGCGCAACACCCTTGATGCCTACTAGATTGTTGCATCCACCGTTCTCCTTTGTGTCTTGACTCGCTACCCTCCCGCGGACGCCTGTCCGTGATGGCTCATCCGCTAGCAACTAATAACTAAACTAATCAAGTTTGCCAACTAACTTACTAACTTTGTGACAGAGAAATAAGTGCAAGGATAATGTACCCGTTCATCCATACATGCATACACTTGGCTTTTGTCTTCCATTGTATGATTCAAAAAATGGCAAATAGAGTTGATTGACCCCGGTCTTCAACGACCTTTGTTCATTCTATCCTGTCGCTTTTATCAAATGCTAACCCTGTTCCGGAGGAGTTACCGCCGCTCTTGTCGAACCACAAGAATCTCCCTTGCAAACGTACTCGGGATTGTTCCCCTAGCCAATATCGAACATGCAGAATCCTGGCCTCACTAGTTATTGACCAAGACATACACATCAACCCATTCCCTTGTGTCCCCAGCTATCCAAGATTGCATTCGAGCCAATAAATGCGGTAATATCCAATCCTCGCCGCCCTCGTGTTCTATATTCTTAACCCTGTATATAACGCCAGTCGATCGCACCCTTTCGGCAGCTGTCCCACTGCCTCCCTGTCAATAGGGAGGCCATTGTTTCCTTGGCAGCTCTCCGCCACCGTTCAATACTTGTCCGCTGCCACCTACCTGCCCGACCTTTTCTTGCGTACTGAGCCTCAATTTTCACTCCGAGTGTCATTTTTTCCTTTCGTTGTAATTTCTCACCATTCATCATCATAATGCAGATAATCTCTGCGCTAGAAATGGCCATGCAAGCCCTCGTTCTCTCCATCCCTCCAAACAAGGGAGGCAGGTCCTACAGCCAGCCACCGAGCCATAATCACCACGGAAAATAGAAAATAGAAACGTGAACGCGTGATAGCCAATGACTGGTCATAAAGTACACGTAACGCATCCGCCGATGGCTGTGCACCAACCGTCACCAACCGGTCGTTTCCCCCGGTCCCCCCGGCCCCCGGCTCGACGGCAGCGTTTCAGGATACGGGGCCACCCAGCCCTGGCAGTCGGTGCTTGCACGGTTCAGCATGGACGCGTAATCCGGCACGAGTTGTGACTGGAAGCACGAGACTCCGCTTCCGCCAGGCTGGGGGGGTTTCGCCACCAGGGGATGGATCAAATCTCTACGTACGAACAGAGTGGGCATCCCAGCTTGGATGCACTCATCGCCGTACAGAGAAATTAATGAAGCATGGTCACATCATGAATCAAATGGTTCTATCCTCAGCCACAGTGCTGGGGAACATTGCCGAGTAATTACTTCGTATACCTCGTGGGCGGGTGCTCGGTCGGTGGGCGAGCTGCCAAAATTATCCTGTCATGAATCGGACATCGCGGGGGTTTGCACAGAGTTGAGCGAATGGAATTGTTCCTCTATCAAATTGACATTTGCTTTCAAGGTTCTGAAGAACACAGTCAGCATAGAAATTCAAGCCCCCCCCTTTTTTCGACGAGCGGGCTGCCACAGACAGGTTCAACAGGCTCTTCGACATACACAACGATGTTCACACGGAGACAAAATAATCTTTGTGGCTTTGCAGTGTAGCCGACGACTTTGGCTGCCATGCCGCGAGTTTCTGCTGAACGGCCAGAACCAGGTCTTCAGGATCCTCGCCGGTTTTCGCCCAACGAAGAGAGGGGACAGAGGTCTGCCCATCATACAACCTGTGACGAATGGATTCTGACATTCAGAGAGTCCGAATGTCGCGGAGGACATGACGGTGACAACAATCCCATGTGCGGTACATATCATGACTAAAGGCAAACCGCGAACGAATTCGGCAAGAGACACCTTCGACTTGGCTTCGGAAGTTTCCAACCGTCAACCCCCCCGCCTCTCCAACCTACTCTGTTTACAACTGCGACGTGCACATCCATATTATCCATGCCGTGATGATGTTCGTAAACATGATATGAGAGAAGTCTTCAAGTCTTTAATACACATGATTCCATATCGCATCCCAGCACATTCATACCCATAACAAAATTCAAAGGAACCTCCCATTAAAAGTAGCTCCTCATCGCGTCCTCGTAGCCCGTTCCTCCCTTGAGGTCCCTGCTAAACTTGGCGTGCACGTCGAGGACCTGCAGCAGGTGTTTCATGCCGAGCGTCTCCTCCTTGCTCATAGCGAGGTCCTGCGCCGACGAAACCACGTTCTTGATTTCTCTGCCATTGAGATCCTGCCTGACCAGCGTCGCGAGATCGTCGTCGTCCAGCGGGTCAACCTTAATCGTCCCCAGCGCACGCACCCTGCCGAGGAACATGGCCATGATCTTGCGTCGCGCCTTGGAGTCCAGCTTGTCGTAGCGCAGCGCGATGTGGATGCGCGACTGGAAGGCCTCGTCAAACGTCTCGACGCGGTTCGTGGTCAGGAACAGGATGCCCTGGAAATACTCAAGCTGGCGGAGGAAGACGCTGACGAGCGCATTGCGGTGCACGTCGGAGACGTTGCGGCGCTCGAGGAACACGTCGGCCTCGTCCAGCAGCAGCACGGCGCCCCAGGTGTGGCACACGTCGAGAACGCGCTGCAGCTCGGCCTCGAGGTACCGCGGGTCGGTACCGAGCTCGCCCGCCGATGCCACGTACAGCGGGCACCTTAGCAGCTCGCTGATGCCCTCGGCTGTCAGCGTCTTGCCGGTGCCGGGCGCCCCGTGCAGCACCGTCACCAGCCCCTTGCCCTTGCCCTGGATCACGTCGTCGACGGTTCGCGAGGCGTGGTTGCGGCGGGACGTCACCAGCGCCTTGATCAGGTCCTTGGTGGCCGGCTCGAGCACCAGTGAGTCCCATGCTTGGTCGTTCCACTCGACCTTGCTGATGTTGGACACGGAGAACTCGAGCCATTGTTTCTCGATGAGCGCGAAGCCCAGGACGACTGGCGATGCCATAATGTAGTCTTCATCCGTCAGCGCTGGCAGCGCGTCATCGCCACTGCCCGCACCGTCTTTTTTCGCGGCTCCGGTCGTCTTGTCGTCCTTTTTGTCTGCGTCAACGACCGAGGAAGAGGGCGTTGTCTTACCACACGAGTCGGAAGATTCGCCCTTGGTGTTGGGCGAGCTTGCCGTCGGCTGGCCAGATCCATTGCCGCCGCCATCCTTGTAGACAGTCGTGAGGACCTCCAGTTGACCGTTGTCGCTGTCGTAAACATCGGAGCCGCAAGAGTTGCATTCGGATTCCTCGTCATCCGACATGCTGCCCAGCGGCAGGGAGCCGTGTGCTGCATGCCCAAGCGGCGACAGCATGTAGTTTGGGTTCATGCGACGGAAAGATTGGGTGTCGACCATTATGCGGCTCTGCTGCACGTTGAACTTTATTATGCCGTGCTTCTTGCTCTTTAGGTAAGCCATGCCTGAATAGGTGCTGCAGTGGCAGCCACGTAGCTCGACAAACTTCTTGCCGCGCTCGATGAGCCGCTCGCGAAGGCCGGCCTCGTCGTGATGGAAACGGAGGGGGTAGCATGGCAGGCTGGTGATTTTCCGCGCGCCGCGAAATGAATCAATTTCCGATGCCATGCTACCGTAGCCAAAGTTTTTGCCGTCGTACTCAAAGTACTTGCCGTCAATGTGAAAGTACTCGCCCTTATGCATGGTGACGTGGCGCTCGGCACTCTCGAGGCGGAACACGCGCGGCTCGTCGTTGTTGCCAAAGGTTGTCGTGTAAACCAGCGATTTCGGTTTCCAGAGCACCCAAAGGAGATCAAACGTGATGAGGCCGTTGCGGAGAAGCGAGTCAACTTGACGTTTGATCTCTGCGTAATCCTTCCGCAAGTATTTGAGCAGCACCTTGAGGTGCGCAATCTTGAGGCCAATCTTCTTGGCATTGTTGGCCTTTTCCTTCTTCGAATCTCCAGTGGGCTTCATAGCTTTTAGGCGCTTTTGGTACGCTAGCAGATCATCCATATAGAGAAACAGGAAATCTGGATCAAGTTTGGGAGTCTCCTCAACAAAAGTCACCCCCTTGACCTCCCCAATAGCGTCCTTGAGGCACTCTCTCAAAAGCTTGCTTCTGATGTCCACAAACGTTTGGCGATACCTTCCCTGCGTGTCGAATGTTCTGCGGACCAGAAAAATATTGTCGTCATCCTCGTCATCTTGGGCCTGCGTGTCTGTTGTGTCGCGGGTCTTAAAGCAGAGTGCAGACGAGTCCCATACGAAGTCGACTCGGCGAAAGGATGGCTTACCGTCCTTTTTGGTGCGAGGTTTGTCCTTCTTGTTCTCTTGTTCAATCTCTACCGGGATTCCGCGCTGGGACGTCCGGCGTACGCGAGGAGGAGCGGGCTTCTCTTGCTGCGGAGGCGGAGGCGGAGGCGGGTTCGTGGGCAGCACAGCAGGAGACCCAGGTGCCTGCACTGTGGAACGAAACGGGTTGGAAGGATGCTGGTCGAAAGAGTAAAGGGGATATAGCATGTTGGAGTAAAAGGGGTTGGCCATGGCCGGCTGCAGCGCAACTTGGTGCTGCAGTTGCTGAATTTGCCGGCGAAGGTTCTGCACCTCCTTGTCCGTTTCGCTTCCGGAATGATCGTGGTCGCGGACCACGCGGACTTCGGTCTCGCGATCCGAGTCTGAGGAGGAGTCAGAACTCAGGGCCGAATCGCTGTCATTTCTCGAACGTAGCTTGTGGCGCTTGGACTTGGCCCTGGATGATTTGGATAGCTTCTCTGAGCTGACACGGCGGATGCGACGTCGACGGGTATGCTTCTTGGACCGTTTTCCTTCAGCGGATGATGAATCAGACAAATCTGAATCATAGCTGTCTGTGTCATAGCTAGAATCGCTGGAATCGGACCCTTGATGGGCAGTCCGTCTACGGGACTTTGTGCCTTTTCGACGGCCCTTGCCTTCTTGGTGCTTTTCCCGGCGCCGATCGGAGCTCTTGGTCTTTTTCTCGGCTGTCTTATCGGGAGCGGTCTCGTTGACCGGGTTGGCAGTTTCGGTTCCTTGCGGCGGTGATGCGCTTGGCTGAGCTGGGAGGGGGGTTGTCTCGGTGGGCTTCTTATCGTCCATGGATCGTGCTGAGTTGCCCTGTTGCTCCATCTTGACGGGCAGGATCTCTTCTACACGACGAATAGATCTATGGGAATGGAACGACGGGAGAGGAAGCGGAAGTGAATTAAGAGGGGCCGGTGAAATGCAGGGGAGTGAAGTTGGCACTGTGCAGATTTACAGTACTGATTGTTGTTGTTGTTGTTGTTGTCGTTGTCGTTGTTGTGTGACGCATGTATCGGCAAACGGCAGACAATGGAGGCAGATTGTAGGATGAAGAGGGGAAAACGAATGAAAGGGTGGAGGAAGGAGTAAGAAAAGAAAAGGACAAGGGCTGCGTGCGGCTGCATACAGCCATATTTATTCATCATCGGAGAGCCAGGGTTGCATGCACACAACCATTCATTGCCCATCAAGCAAGCCATCTGGCCATTGGAGGAAGCAAAGGCGGCGGCGGCATCAGGCAGAGCACCAGGCAGAGAGAGCAGGCAGGCAGGCAGGCAGGCAGGCAAACACGCAGGCATACCTGGGAGCAGAGACACACAGACAACCCAGGCAGCGAGCGAGCGAGCGGTGTCCTGTCCCAGTCAGGCCGTGTGATGTGTGGCTGGCGGCTAAAAAGTCCAGCCCGCCCTCAATAGGGATCAGGATCGGCCTGCAAGGTCCCAGTTACAAGTCAGAACAAGACGGGACGGACGGGCCAACGCAGACAGCAAGCGGGGTGACTCAGAGGGAGTTGCGAGGAAGCTGGGCCAGGTAACATGGCATCATTGGCGCTGCATCTCCAGTTTCAGGGCCATGGGGAGGAAGGGTAACGGATAACTTTGTCAGGGAGTACATGATAATATAAAAATACCCATTGGCTGGCTCTTGAGATGTCACCACTCACCACAGGGCCTAGCAGCGCGACCGACCCTAGCTACTATGTAGGTCTCGGCGACCGGCCCCAGGCGACCGACCTCGGGCGGCATGGCCGTTGTGCATCTTTTTCGCTCTTCTTTTCTAACGAATTATAACAAAAAAAATAATGCGGCTAGTTAGTTAGGCTGACTTGGAGGGAAGTCGTCAGCCATGGGCGACGATGTGATTGTGATGCTGCGCACAAGATGCACAGCATAAAAGGTAATAGAAACAACTAGTCACCTGCCATAATTTTATCAATGGCGGTGGGCGGTGGCTATGAAAGGCGGCCCGTAAGGCGTTTTAATGGTGGACAAAGTCGGCGCACAGTTGTGCAAGGTGACCACCATACATAGGCCGGCCCGTCAAAGCCACACGCACACACACACACACTCAACACATTCGTTGGCATCTTGGACAAGTGGACAAGTCACCTTGCAGATGGACAACAAGGATATCCGAGGAGAGGATTTTCAACCAACGTGGCATAGTACTAATGCGGTCGCCGGTCAGGTCGGTGTGCGACTACCTAGGCAGCCATCCATTCACTTGTCACTTATTGCATGGTGGCTGGCGGAACCGGAGGAAAAGGTGAAAGGATTCTGGTATGAACCATGTCGAGAATAGAAAATAACATGCCATCTCATATCTTCATGGGGCTCCACGTGCCGGTAAAATGTAATGAATCTCTGTAAATGCTAACTGTGTTCGTCATCAGTCATACATACCTTACATACCTAGGACACAGAAAGACACCCTACGCTGAGGAGCGAGACGCCCGAGGGTCCCATCCAGTTGTATGTATAAACATGCATACAACACAGAAACACCATTGCTTGCTGACCTTGGTACCTTACCAGGTGCTCCGTATTATAAGAATTAATTACGGCATTGCCCATGTATATGTAGGTACGCCTTCACGGTAGGCACTATTTTGGGGTCATCCATAATGCGAAGCTTCCTTACTTTCATCACCTCCGCATTTAGCGTTACTCCAGCGCATTTTGTGCCAATGCTGAGCTCAACCCCGCAAACTCAAAATTCACCTATTGCAACAGGTTAGCTAGTCGCAGATGGCGTCGTCCTTCTTTCGTCATATCCCCATAGCTTCCCTGGGCTGTGCTCCGTACTCCTCTTCTCGTCTCCAACTTCCTTGCCAGTAACAACACTTCGACCAGGCTTATGACACCAATTCTATTTCCCGTTTACATCATTGCTACCAACAAGTCCCTGGTTTCTGCGCCCTGAAGGAATTCCATTCAGCTAGTTCGAGCTCCTCATGGCTTCCCGTCGCGACTTGCTCCACGAGGAGGAGCGTGCCCGTATGTTCCCCAAGCGCCTACGACGGCCCGGCTTCGTTGTACTGCTTCGGCCGAGACAGCATATATGCTAACTCTCTCCGCCTTTCACTTCTGTAGTCGTGCCTCCTCATGTCCGGGACCGACTCGCGTCCGCCATACCGGCCTCTGACGTCACCAAGGTCTGCCTCCGCCTCCGACACCTTGTCCAAGAATGCGTCCCTTGTGAGATGGATCAGGCGAGAATCACCACGCCTCATAGCAAAGTTATTACGAAGCAGGTCGTCCAGGCCGCCAAGGAAGCTGGTGGCGAGGCTCACAAGTCATGTGTTGTGCGTATTCGGTCAGCGCCCCTTGCCTCTTGTTGTGCTTGACTGACTCAAATGTTTTAGGTATACTCGCTCCTCGTCAACCAGAGATGGTTTCACCGCGAGGCGCTCGCTGAATTATGGGACGCCGGGCTGCATAACCTTCGCGCCGAAGCCTGCGGTGTCATAGCCAAAGCACTGTACGATTCGCGTCCGAGAACAAGTCTTTTTTATGTCTTGCACGGCTAATCAAGTTGGTATTTCAGAATCGAAACCGAGGACGATGCGCAATACCTCATGCACGCGGTCTTACTCCGACGCTACTCGTTTCTCGTCGACGGCACGCCCACGACACCGGTCAATGTCATTGAAAAGGCCGTTGACTTACACTCGGTCCGCGTCATCGGCTCTTCTGGATACCAGAAATGCATAAGCTACCTCTGGCGTGGGTGGCTAGTTCAGGACGAAAACGACGCCGCCGTCTTCGTCGATTACAAGAACAAGGACAATCCCAACTTCTTCGTCCACATGGACCCTGATCGCATGCGTGCACCACGCTATCAGAATGCTGCCCAGCTCTTATTCTCCCTCATCTACCTCGGCCTCTACACGGCGGCCATCAACTCGATCAACGCTAACGGCGCATTTGACGGTGCAGAGGTGATGCTGTATATTTTCACGCTCGGCTTCATATGCGATGAGGTGCTGAAATTCTACAAAGCGGGCTACCAGATCCTCGGCTTCTGGAGCGCCTTTAACGGTCTGCTGTACTTGTTCATGACGGTATCCTTTGTGTTTAAAGTTATCGGACTGCACTATGACAACGCGGATGAAAGGAACATGTACAGCGTATTCAGCTACAATTTGCTGGCATTTATCGCCCCCATGTTTTGGTCGCGCCTCTTGCTCTACCTCGACAGCTTCCGTTTCTTTGGCGCCATGCTCGTTGTCCTCAAAGTAATGATGAAAGAGTCCATGATATTCTTCGCGCTTCTCATCATCATCATCATCGGCTTCCTGCAAGCGTTTATCGGCTTGGACATTACGGAAGATAACGCCATCAACGACGTGCCCTTTATTGTCGAATCGATGCTCAAGGCAATTATGCAGAGTCCGGAATTTGATGGGTTCGAGTCCTTCGGACATCCGTGGGGAATCGTTCTCTACTACTGCTTCACATTTGTTGTGATGGTATGTTTGCTGTCTACTAACGATCGCCTTGCCACACCACGTGCTTATAAATATGCCAGATTGTCCTCCTCAATATCCTCATCGCACTCTACAACTCAGCCTACGAAGACATTTACGAAAATGCCGACGACGAATATCTGGCCCTTCTTGCCCAGAAGACGATGCAATTTGTTCGCGCCCCTGACGAAAACGTGTACATTGCTCCGTTCAACCTGGTTGAAATTGTCGTCTCGGCTTTGACCGAGTGGTGGCTACCGAAGCACATCTACGAAATTATCAACGACTGGATCATGGCTTTCCTGTACTCGCCGCTGCTCCTGGTCTCTGCCTTCCTGGAGACCAAGACGGCGCACAGGATCCGTTCGAACCGAGCAAGGGGCGAGGAAGACGACGACGTGGTCCACGAATGGGAGCAGCTGGCACCCGAAATGGATTTTGAGGCCGAGGGGTGGACCAAGACGTGCAATGCCGTGCGGCCTAACGTTGAGGAGGACACGGCGGTACTGGAAGTGAGAAAGCTTCGGTCAGAGGTGGCGGAGCTGAAGACGATGCTTGCCAAGCTAGCTGAGGAGCGCGGGACATAAGAAGAAGGGAGTGTTGGATATCAAATCAGTCATGTATTTAGTGTGGTCAAGTTTCGTTTCAATTTATGCACTCAAATTACTTTGCGACTTTCACCTTGTTCATTCTATGAAAAGGGCAGTTCCCTCACTCGTCGGTAGGTGGAAAGAATCTCCTGCAGTAGAAGGAACATCAGTATACACTCAGGTCAGCAGGCCAACCTAGACTCACGGGATCATGACGTTGTAAGCATCGACATCTTTTTCTTCAAATGTGACAAATACAACCTTTTCAAGTGGGCCCTCGTTTTCATCCAAGTACTCCCTGACAGTCCTACACGCCACGACCGCCGCCTTCATGCTGGGGTAGCCGTAGATCCCCGTGCTGATGCCGCTGAACGCGAGCGACGTGAGGCCATTCTCCGCCGCGAGCTCGAGGCTGCTGCGGTAGCAGCCGCGCAGCAGGCGCTCGCTCTCGTCCGGGTCGAGGTCGTAGATGGGGCCGACCGCGTGGATGACGTGGCGCGCCGGCAGGTCGTAGCCCTTGGTGATGCGCGCCTGGCCGGTCGGGCACCCGCCGAGGGCGCTGCACTCCCGGAGGAGCTCGCGGCCGGCGGCGCGGTGGATGGCGCCGTCGACGCCGCCGCCGCCGAGCAGCGACGAGTTGGCCGCGTTGACGATGGCGTCGACCCGCAGCGTGGTGATGTCGCCGCGGAAGAGCGCCGCCCGCTGGTTGGCGGACGCAGACTTGGGCGCCGCGGAGGCGAGGGAGGTCGGGAGGAGCTCGCCCTCGCGCCAGAGGGCGGCGATTGAGGGAATCTTCTCTGCAGGGACGACGGGGTCGAGCATTTTGGGGAATCTAGTTCGAATAGTTCTCATTTACAGTATGGAGAGATGATTTGTTGACCAGATCTGAATGTTGTGATGATGTGGGTGTCTCGTCCAGATGCTTTCCCGTTTGCTGTTCGGCGTCGGGCCTTTTATACTGTATGGTACCTTGCAACTAGCAGCACCACGGCGGCTTGCTGCAAAGAGGAATTCGAGATGTGAGTTTGAGACACAGCTGCAGTTCAGATGAGATCTAAGACGCCTTTGCAGAAAGAATTCCGGCTCTAATTATTTGTATGTGATGTGGACATTTTATTAGTGCTTGAGGAGGCGGTGATGCGAAAGCCTGGGAAGCCTGGCGTCGCCTGGTAGACCCTGCTTGAGCGGTACAGGTAGGCATGCCCACAACTGCCGACTGCCAGATAACGAGCTGAAGACTGTGGGCGCACAGATAATCCAGTTGCGCTAAATCGCACCGCTCTAGCAGATAAAGTTGCTGTTTTTCTTTTCTTTTCTTTTTTTTTTTAAAAAAAAATAGAGCTCTGATATGATGAGGTAGCGAGAGAATAACGCGACGGCCACATTATTAACGTTAGACCGTGTGGCAGCGGATAACGGTTTCAAGGGAGCAACTCGGTATCAGCAGTTAAAACTAATACGTCCAAACAAACAAGCGAAAACTTTCGAGTAGGGAAGAAACACGATAATTCTGCCTGTATCCAATAGACCGAAAAAAATAGAAAACCGGCTTGAGCGTCTACAACCGATTTATGAGTAACTTCGCTACCCAAGTTTTGATAACAGCTTTTTTAAGTATGCAAAGGAGGGGCAACTGTTTTACGCGTTGACAAAAAGTTAGCCCCGCCATCGTGTGTGAGTCTTCGCCCCGCCGCTGTTTCTGCTTTCCTCACCACACTTGTCAACACGACGACACTCCAATAAGACTCTCTCTGGAGAGCCTTGTCCGATATTTGCATTTGAACGAACGTGTTTAAATATCGATAAAGGGTCGAATTATACGACCAAACGCAGCCACCATGGCCGACGAAGTTACGAAACCTATGGCCAAGCTTCAGCTTGATGAGGAGACTGGCGAGATGGTCTCCAAGGCCGAGTTGAAGAAACGCCAGCAGAAGCGGGCGAAAAAAGCAGCCCAGGAAAAGGCCCGTCAGGAAAAGGCAGCTGCTGGTCCCGTTGAGAAGAAGGCTCCCGCACCCAAACCGGAAGAGGCTCCCATCGACCCCGAGGCCATGTTCAAGCAGGGCTTCCTCGACGATGTCTACAAGGAGCGCCCCGTCAAGAACGTCATTACACGCTTCCCTCCCGAGCCGAACGGATATTTGCATATTGGACATGCCAAGGCCATTGCGGTCAACTTTGGCTTCGCGAAATACCATGGCGGCGTAACATACCTTCGATTTGACGACACCAACCCAGAGAAGGAGGAGGAGAAGTACTTCGATGCCATTCAGGAGGTTGTTAAATGGCTAGGTTTCGAGCCATACAAGGTCACATACTCTAGCGACAACTTTCAGAAGCTCTATGATTTGGCAGAAAAGCTTATCAATATCGGCAAGGCCTATGTCTGCTACTGCGAAGGTTGTTGTGTGACTCTGCTGAAAGCTCCTCGGATGCTAATGAATGTTCTATACAGATACCGAGATCAAGCTTCAGCGTGGCGGTGAAAAGGGCGCCAACCCCAGATATCGTTGCAAACATGCTGATCAGACCCCGGAGGACAACCTGACCAAATTTCGGGATATGCGCGATGGCAAGTACAAACCTCGCGAGGCTTTTCTGCGCATGAAGCAGGACATCACGGATGGAAACCCCCAAATGTGGGATTTGGCGGCTTACCGAATCAAGACTGACCAGCCCCATCATCGCACGGGATGGGACTGGAAGATCTACCCAACATACGACTTCACACATTGCTTGTGTGATAGCTTTGAAGACATCACACACTCGCTCTGCACGACTGAATTTATTCTGAGCCGCGTTTCATATGAGTGGCTGAACAAGTCGCTTGAAGTATACGAACCGATGCAGAGAGAATACGGACGTCTGAACCTGACCGGCACAGTGCTTTCGAAGCGTAAAATTCTCAAGCTGGTAGAGGAGAAGGTTGTTCGAGGCTGGGATGACCCCCGACTGTATACTCTGATTGCTATCCGTCGTCGCGGTGTCCCTCCCGGGGCCATCCTTGAGTTTGTCAACGAGCTTGGCGTCACTACCAACATCACTACAATTCAGATCCACCGTTTCGAGCAGAGTATTCGCAAGTATCTCGAGAAAACGGTGCCGCGTCTGATGATGATTCTCGACCCTGTTCCTGTTGTGATTGAAGACGCCGAAGAACTCGAGCTGGACCTGCCGTTTTCCCCCAAAGATCCCAAGATGGGATCTCACAAGGTCAAGTTCACGCCAACAGTCTATATTGACCGTTCCGACTTCCGCGAAGAGGATAGCAAAGATTACTTCCGCCTTGCGCCCGGCAAGTCGGTTGGTTTGCTCCACGCCCCGTACCCTATCAAGGCCACATCCTTCACCAAAGACGAAACAACCGGCAAGGTCAAGGAGATCCGTGCTGTTTTTGACAAGGAACTCAAGAAAGCAAAGACATACATCCAGTGGGTCGGAACTGCCGGTTCAAGGAAGGTCGAAGTTCGCATCCACAACGCCCTGTTCAAGTCGGAGAAGCCCGATGATGCTGAGGGAGGCTTCCTCAACGACCTGAACCCTGAGAGTGAAGTCATCTATCGCGATGCTCTTATCGAGTCTGGATTTGAGGAAGTCAAGCGTCGTGCTCCCTGGCCTGAGGCGGCTGGCGAGAGCGAGCTAGGCAAGGGCGGACCGGAAAGCGTGCGCTTCCAGGCCCTGCGTGTGGCTTATTTTGTAAGCGTTCCTACAAACTGTAGCTCTGTTTGATGTAATTTGCTAACAAGAAATAGGCTGTGGACTCTGATAGCACTGACGACAAGATTATTCTCAACCGCATCGTAAGCCTCAAGGAGGATGCTGGGAAGAGGTAATTTGCAGGAAACCTGAGGTCTAGAAAAACCTTTTCTAAATTTCGGGTGGGATTGTGCATTAGGTCAAGCGAAAAGGAAAAGCAACATGGAATCGGAGTTTGGTGTGGTCATACGACCGTGTCGGGGACATGGTTTGAATCCGCGACTGGGATGATATGATAGCTTTGGAGTGTTTCCGTGTCAAGAAGTGGCTCGGAAGAGTGCAATATGAAAGTCGTTACTATTTGTGTAAGATTTGCTTTACTAATCTAAACGCACCAATGCATCGATACTTGACATCTTGGGCCCTTGTCATCAATGGTTTCGGCGGTTACTACTGCTGTACATACGCTTAGTTATACATACCTGTTGTGCACATGTTTATGCCAAGAAGATAAGACCGCGCTGGCGGCGGCGCGCACCGAGCGAGCGACCCCCACTAATAAGACAAGTAAGTACACACAGTCCGTTCTCGGATGGCACATTGCAGGCGGTCTGCAGCCGCGCATATTTGTCCGGAAGGCCACTGTCAAAAGAAACCTAATTTATAAAAATATCATGTCATGGAAATCTCTAGATGAATAGTTAGCACTGTATCAGCGACACATGGCTGTCAGCCTAGTAGCTGTCTTTCGGCCGCGGCCTACAGCTTCAGTTGTTACCCCACCACAGCTAATTTATGAGTTTGGGGTTGCCCCTCCATGATTCAGACGGAACAAATATCAGCTTCCACCCCCTCTTCTACTTGGCATTTTGCTCTTGCATACTCGTTTCCCATCATATCATCTCTCAAGCTTGAACATTCTAGTCCTACTAGATACCCCACGATCCGATCGATTCTGCGTACACAGTCAAATACACACAGCACACAACCAGACATCATGGCTACAGGACGTCTTGCAGGCAAGAACGCCGTCATTACCGGTGCCGCCGGGTAAGCATGCAACAAGCAGTGGACTCGGAACAAGTCATCAGTCTGACGATTTTATGCCACCAGAGGCATTGGTCTTGAAACCTCCATCCTCTTCGCCAAGGAGGGCGCCAATGTCCTCATGTCCGACATTTCCGCCGAGGCGCTCGACAAGGCGCTCGCCAAGGTCAAGCAGCTGGTGCCCAACGCCGGCCGCGTCGAGGTCCTGGTACGCCAAACGTCCCTACCCCGCGTCATGGCAAAATAAAATCGGCCACCCCCCAGCTAACAGCCGTGCCCTTCCCAAACGACAGAAGTGCGATGTCTCCAAGGAGAGTGAGGTCAAGGCCATGATCGACGCCGTCGACGCCTGGGGCGGCATCGACGTGCTCTTCAACAACGCGGGCATCATGCACGCCGCCGACGCCGACGCCGTCGACACGCCCGAGGCCATCTGGGACCTGACGCAGAACATCAACGTCAAGGGCGTGTGGTACGGGTGCAAGCACGCGGTGCTGTCGCTGCGCCGCCACGGCAAGGCGCGCGCCTCCATCATCAACACGGCCTCGGTCGTCGCCCTCGTCGGCGCCGCCACCCCGCAGCTCGCCTACACGGCCTCCAAGGGCGCCGTCCTCGCCCTCACCCGCGAGCTCGCCATGGTCCACGCCCGCGAGGCCTTCCGCTTCAACTCGCTCTGCCCCGCGCCCCTCAACACCCCGCTCCTCCAGGACTGGCTCGGCGACGACAAGGCCAAGCGCGCCCGCCGCGAGGTCCACTTCCCCGGCGGCCGCTTCGGCGAGGCCGTCGAGCAGGCGCACGCCGTCGTCTTCCTCGCCAGCGACGAGTCGAGCTTCGTCAACGGCCACGACTTCGCCGTCGACGGCGGCATGAGCAAGGCCTACGTCACCGCAGAGGGCCCCGCGGCTCCCGCGCCCCAGAACAACGCCAGCAAGACCTCTCTGTAAGCCAGACGCGGCCAAGGTCAGCAGCATCGACAGTATCGGGGATGCTCAGTACGGGATGTGCTTTGGCGTCACTGCAAGTTCTTAGGTCGCTGATCCGCAGGGCAATAGTGAAAGGTCATAGCAGTAGAAAGAACGTGAAATATAATGTAATTGTCAAATAATAAAATCCGGCCCCTGCTTCAGACTTCGTGTGTTCTTGATCATCTCAGCCCCAAACTTGACCAAATATCCAGAAAAGTCATATTTCGTGTATTAATCTTTTTGTATTGATTGTATGCATTCATGTTGTTCCCTGACTAATTGTCACGTCGTACTCTGGTATCTACGCTCGCCCATCACTCCCACCAACAAGCCATCTAGTCGAACTGGCCCTCGGTATTGCCGTCGCCCATGCTCTTGCTGCCTGAGCTGCCGCTCTGGATCGCACCCAAGATGCCGTCAATGTACTTGGCGCCGCTCCACTTTTGGTGGGTGAGCACGTCGCAACCGAGCTCCTTTTCGCGGCGCTGGACGATCTCAACGTACGCCTTCATGCCGTCCGTCTTGAAGTTGCGGGCGAGCTCGGTCGAGATGGTGGCGGTCGAGTGGACGCCAGCGAGGGACACGAGCTGCAGGACGAAGCCCTCCTTGGCAATGTCC
Source organism: Cordyceps cicadae (assembly GCA_002968875.1). Classification (NCBI taxonomy): domain Eukaryota; kingdom Fungi; phylum Ascomycota; class Sordariomycetes; order Hypocreales; family Cordycipitaceae; genus Cordyceps; species Cordyceps cicadae. The sequence continues at coordinate 606,395 of MWMN01000003.1, read as the reverse complement.
CAGATGAAGGACTTGAGCGTCTCCGGGGTGAAGCCGTGGGCCATCCAGTTGAACGAGGGCGAGAGGTTGTAGACGAGGCCCTTGCCCGGGTGCACGGCGCGGACGGCGCGGCCGAGAGCGGAGGCGACGGCGACGTTGGGGTCGCCCGTCTCGACCCATAAGAGGTCGGCGTAGGGCCCGAAGGCGAGCGCGCGCTTGGTGGCAGCCTCCATGCCGGCGCGGAAGTGGTAAAAGCCCTCGCGCGTGCGCGGCACGTCCCAGTTGAAGTAGACGGGCGTCTGGGCGTAGTGGTTGGCGAGCGCGCGGCGCCGCGTGACGCCCATGTTGCGGTCGGCGGCGGTGGCGGCCTGGAACTCAGCAATCTTGTCCTCGGCGACGCCCTCCTTGCGCATATGCTCGACGGCGGCCTCGTCAAAGGTGACGAGACGTGTCTTGGCGACCCAGTTGGCCTCGAAGGCATCAATCTCGGCGCCGGACGCGCCCTTGGCCTCGAGCGACTGGATAGTCTCGGCGAGCGGCTCGAGGGACGGGTCCGCGACGCCAAGGATGAACTCGTGGTCGCGGACGTCGACGGCCGACGAGATGAGCTTGCCCGACTCGGAGTCCGTGCGCGCGATGACGAGGTTCTCGCAACCCATGACGTCCCACTGGAAGCGCGCCGCGTTGAGGCGGTTGATGTGCTCGCCTGTGGGCACGAGCACCTTACCGGCAAGGTGACCGCACTTCTTGCCACCGTGCAGCTGGTCCTCGAAGTGGACGGCGGCCGCGCCGTTCTCGGCGAAGAGCTTGGCGAGCTTAAGCACGGCGGAGAGGCCGCCGTGACCGGTGTCACCATCGGCGATGATGGGCCGCAGGTAGTCAACATACGGCGTGGTGGCGCGCTCAGCGGCCGTCATGGCGCGGCGCGCATCCCATTGCTTGCGGTCGTGCATGGACTGCGCCTTGGCCAGGCGCTGCACCTGGTTCGGCACTGTGTTGTACGGGTAGTCGCCAAAGTCGGGCGAGACCTCGTTGGTCGTTGTGAGCAGCGAGGAGCAGGCCCAGCCTGAAATGTAGAGCACCTCCTGGTGCGGCGCTTGCTGCGTCATCTGGACGGGGTCGACGGCGCCGACTGCGATGCAGGTGTTGTAAGTTTCTGTGGAGGGATGACATCTTTGCGGGAAGCAATGGTGCACGTACGTGTGTGTATGGGCTCGCCCTTGGACTCTCGCTCACGAATCAGGTTGAAGAGCTTGGAAGCCATAACGGAGCTCGGGTACTGGACGGTCTGGGTGCCTCGCTTGGAGACGACGTCGGCGGCCGTGTAGGGCCGCTTGATGCCGGCATAACGGGGCGAGGACCACCAGGCCTCGACCTCTTTGATCTGCGCATCGTAGAGAGCATCCTCGGCCTCGCCCGCCTTTTGAGATTCGGGCAGGAGCTGGAAGGCATCGGCCGGTGCGGACGCGGACGCGTAGGGGTTCGTCGGCGCGGACATGGCAGTCGTGATGCTGAGGGCTCGGATAGCGGCGGGAAAGAGTGCTAGCCGGGTCGCAGGGGAGAGCAGGGCTCGTTTGGGGATGGATCGAGCCAACGATCGTCGCATCATTGTCACGATTCAATTGTGTGTAGCGAGATCGTTACAAGACTGCGGAATTAGCGGTTGTTGCTTTATGTGTGGGATGCTGTAGCGGAAGAACGGTTATAACGGAATGGGCATGCCGTAGTAACAGCAGCAGCCAGCAGCAGCCACAGCCGAAGACAGCCGCGGACGGAGGGAGGGGCGAACTTTTTGGCTGATAAATCCGGGCGATAACCGAGCGCGAGACTCGGAGAAAGTGGCGTTGTGCCTAATGTGATTGAATGGAACACTTTTTCGGACAAAATTTAGATATATAAGAGAAAAAAAAGTGTGTTTTAGGGAAATGGTTCAAGTTTGGTCGACATCAGCCTGGGAGATGTTCAGCATCCGTCAGACTTCGGTGTGTAGGTAGTGCCCACCTACCTATGTACAGTGCATACATAGATACATAGCGTCCCCCGTTGGGGAACGGTGTCTTTCAAATCTTCTATCAAAATTCGGGAATGAGCCTGAAAATATTATACTCAAAGTTAAAGGCATTATCTTCTTACCGGTGCGCACCCAACTACAATTAAGAAAAAAATCAAGGTGATATCGAAATAGATACTTTATTTCTTCCCTGCTGCTGGTGCGACCGAGTAGCCTAACTAGTTAGTTATTAGGTAGTTAGTACTTATTTTATCCAGCATTCTCCACGCGCATTCTTGTTCTGGACAGATCTCCAGGCAATCAGCACCCCCAGACAGTGCCACCATGTGAAGGCATATGAGGCATATGACTGATGAATCCCACTACATAATAAGGGTACAGCCGAAGGCCATTTGCGAAATGCTGCAGGACTTGCGGTGAAACGTGCGTCAGAGGCTGACTCGGAATGGGGTGCGTGTGTTACCGGTAGCTCCACCAGGTAAAAAACTCTACAATTAAGTTTTAGTGTCATGGCAGAATAATTTGTAAAGGAGGAGCTGTACGTAGGAGGTAAATACCGTAAAACTAGAGTGAGATCGGGTTGTCCGAAGTTGTGGCGAATTTAGGAGCCGGCCAGTATCGAGACACATCATTTTCGTCTGCTGATGTGAGTCTGATCGGATGAGGTACCTCGTTGCCCAAAGCACCAATGTCACGGCGTTACAGTGCACATCCCTGGTAAATCCATGGTAACTATCCGTACATAGGTACCTACCGACCTATACAAGTACAGAGTTGCGAATCAACACAACCAGCCTAGTAGTGATCGAGCATTAATTTCTGCTTTTTAATTTGCTGAGTAGACTTATTTTTTGACCTGCACATTGCACTCCTTAAGCTTCCCTTCTTCGGTACGCGTTGTCCGTATAGTGAACCTGAGTGTCACATCGTCATGTTCAAAGTACACCAAGATCCCAACTTGCAAAAGTGTATAGCCCCCCTTATTACAGCCTCGAACCCTTGACTACAATTCCACCGGGCAATTTCGAAATGCGGGTGATGCGGTAGATACGGAGCAATTCCAAACTTTCCCCACGATCTCGCTCTCCAAGGTGCTCCCAAACCCGCTCGATGGCCAGATGCTGCGAAGAAAACGAAAGGCTGACTGGCTAGGACGCAAGCATCTGAAATATCCTGTGCCTGGTTCGCCCGAAGTGGCGACGCCGCCGGCTCACCGCCCTTGGCCGACGCCCCTTTAGGCTTAGCCGTATGTGTTTGATAAGCTGGTTAGCCTCGATAAGCCCCTCTGTAGGTGTCTAACCTTTTTTTGGTGGCAGTGAGAGAAATTTAAAAAAAAAAAAAAAGGGCTTCTAGCGTGTGCCACAGCGCACAGCCAACCAACTTCACTAGCCAGCCCACCCACCACCTCCCCTCCCTCTCTTGCCAACGGGAAAAAAAAAAGTTTGTGGACAGGCCTACATAAAACTCGCCCACCATCTCCCCTTCATCCTTATTCTTTCCCCTCCACCTCCATATCCTCCTCCTCTTCATTTTTGGTCGTCCTCCTCCAGACGAACCCTGGGTACTGTCCTCCAAACAGTCCTTTTTTACCTCTTACCATTTGCTTGAAGGCCCCTCCTCCTTTCAGCAACCCCAAGCCGCCATAGAACAGAACGACCCCTCCATCGTTCCTGTGGGCTTCGATTAGACCGACTTCGTCGACAAACTCAGAGATTCTCGAAGGACGTTCCATTCTCGTCTCCGAGTCTCTGCCTCTTATACCCTCAGTCCTCCAGACTCGAAAATACCCCGCCAATTTTAATACCGAAAATCACAACCATGTCTGAGAACGCTCAGTCCGTCAAGGTGCTCGACGAGCTCTTCCAGAAGCTCACCGTCTCCAAGGAGGCAGCTGAGATCAAGGAGTCTGCCGCTGAGCTTGCCTCCTTCATCAACGGCCGTATTGAGGATCAGGCTGTCCCTACCAAGTGAGTACTTTCGTCTTGTCTCTCTCATCGTTTGTTCATCCTGCGGCGGCCGCCTGCCCGCCGTACTACATGATGCCCCGCCAAAATGCCGCGAGCACAAATTTTTTTGCGCCCACCGTGGCCACTTGTCCTGGCAACTGGCAACCCCCGCCGCCACCCTGCTGCTAAGGCACAAAACGGGAACTTGCCAGGCTTGCTGGCGAAACTGCCATCAACTCCCCGCCCCCGCCAGCCAACACATTGAAGGACAAGATCCTTTTCGCATTGTCCTCCTGCACAGCGCTAACGATCTCTCCGCAGGGTCATTGACGATATTACCAAGAGCCTCACCAGCAAGAAGGATGCTCTCGCCCGTGAAAAGGCTGCCGTCGCCATCCAAGCAATCGCCTCTCACTCCGAAGTCTCTGCTCATGTTGAGCCCTACCTCATTGTCCTGCTCCCTACCCTCCTCGCTGCTGTCGGCGACAAGACCCCTGCCGTCAAGAATGCCGCCACCGCTGCTGTCATCGCCATTGCTGGTGCCATCAACGCCAATGCCGTCAAGTCTGCTCTCACTCCCATCATGGAGTCCATCCGCAACGCCCAGAAGTGGGCTGAGAAGATGACTGCCCTCGACTTCATTGATGCTCTTGTCAAGGGCTCACCCGCCCAGCTCGCTTTCCGCGTGCCTGAGCTCATCCCCGTCATCTCTGAAGCCATGTGGGACACCAAGAAGGAAGTCAAGGAGCGTGCCTACCAGACCATGGAGCAGCTCTGCCAGCTCATCGTCAACAAGGATATCGAGCGCTTCATTCCCGAGCTCATCAAGTGTATTGCCAAGCCTGAGAACGTCCCCGAGACTGTCCACTTGCTCGGTGCCACCACTTTTGTTACCGAGGTCCAGGAGCCCACTCTTGCCCTCATGGTCCCCCTGCTCGACCGTGGTCTTGCTGAGCGTGAAACCGCCATCAAGCGTAAATCTGCCGTCATTGTCGACAACATGTGCAAGCTCGTCGACGACCCCAACATTGTCGCTCCTTTCTTGCCCAAGATGATGCCCGGCCTCCAGAAGAACTATGACAACCTCGCTGACCCCGAGGCCCGTGAGAAGACCAAGCAGGCCCTCGACACCCTGACCCGTGTTGGCAACATCAAGAACGGTGTCATCCCTGAGGCCAAGAACGACGGTGCCATCAACGTCGTGCTTCCCAAGGTCAAGGAAATCTTCACCCCCAAGTACGCCAACTACCTCGAGAAGATGGTACCTGTTGCCGAGCACATTGCTGCCATTGCTGGCCAGCTCATTGACGAGAAGGAGTTTGAGCTCAGCATCTGGGTTGAGAACCTCAAGTCCTACGTCTCTGTCATCACTGGCATTGACAACGCTGAGTCCATCGTTGACAACATCCGCAAGAAGACTTCCCCCGCCTCTGCCGTCGAGGATGAGGCTGAGCCCGATGAGGAGGAGGGTGAGGATCTCTGCAACTGCACCTTCTCCCTTGCCTACGGTGCCAAGATTCTGCTTAACCAGACTCACCTCCGTCTCAAGCGTGGTCAGCGCTACGGTCTTTGCGGTCCCAATGGCTCAGGCAAGTCCACCCTCATGCGCGCCATCAACAACGAGCAGGTTGAAGGTTTCCCTAAGCAGAGCGAGGTCAAGACTGTCTTCGTTGAGCACGACCTGGACTCCGAAGATACGGAGATGACCACCATTGACTGGACCATGAAGAAGCTCGAGGAGGCCGGCGTCAAGACTAGCCAGGCTGATGTTGAGGCCCGCCTCAACGAGTTCGGCTTCACCGAGCAGATGGTCAAGGGTGAGATTTCCGCCCTCTCTGGTGGTTGGAAGATGAAGCTCGCCCTTTGCCGTGCCGTTTTTGAGCAGCCCGATATCCTTCTCCTTGACGAGCCCACCAACCATTTGGACGTGAAGAATGTCAAGTGGCTCGAGGAGTACCTTATCAACTCCCCTTGCACTTCCATCATTGTCTCCCACGACTCTGGCTTCCTTGACAACGTCTGCCAGCATATTGTCCACTACGAGCGCTTCAAGCTTAAGCGCTACAAGGGTAACCTGATGGAGTTCGTCAAGCGTGTCCCGTCCGCCAAGTCCTACTACGAGCTTGGTGCCTCCGAGATCGAGTTCTCCTTCCCCGAGCCCGGTTTCCTTGAGGGTGTCAAGACTAAGGCCAAGGCCATTCTCCGTGCCACCAAGATGTCCTTCCAGTACCCCGGCACCTCCAAGCCTCAGATCACCGACATCACCTTCCAGTGCTCTCTCGGCTCTCGTATTGCCGTCATCGGTCCCAACGGTGCTGGCAAGTCCACCCTGATCAACGTTCTGACTGGTGAGCTCATCCCCACCCAGGGTGAGATCTACCAGCACGAGAACATCCGCATTGCCTACATCAAGCAGCACGCCTTTGCCCACATTGATAACCACCTGGACAAGACTCCCTCCGAGTACATCCAGTGGCGTTTCCAGACTGGTGAGGATCGTGAGACCATGGACCGTGCCAACAAGGTCATCACTGAGGATGACGAGAAGGCTATGGACAAGATCTTCAGGGTTGAGGGTACTCAGCGTCGTGTCATTGGCATCAACGGCCGCAGAAAGTTCAAGAACTCTTACGAGTACGAGTGCTCTTTCGCCCTTGGTGAAAACATCGGCATGAAGAACGAGCGCTGGGTTCCCATGATGTCGGCTGACAACGCATGGCTGCCCCGTAACGAGCTTCTCGCATCTCACCAGAAGATGGTTGCTGATGTCGACATGAAGGAGGCTCTTGCCTCTGGTCAGTTCCGTCCCCTTGTCCGCAAGGAGATTGAGTCTCACTGCGCCAACTTTGGTCTCGATGCCGAGCTTGTTTCCCACTCCCGCATGCGTGGTCTGTCTGGTGGTCAGCGTGTCAAGACCGTCCTCGCCGCTTGCTCGTGGCAGCGTCCTCACTTGATCGTCCTTGATGAGCCTACCAACTACCTCGACCGTGACTCTCTGGGTGCTCTGTCCAAGGCCCTGAAGAAGTTCGAGGGTGGTGTCATCATCATTACCCACTCGGCCGAGTTCACCAAGGACCTGACTGAGGAGGTCTGGGCCGTCATGGACGGCAAGATGACACCCTCTGGCCACAACTGGGTTCAGGGCCAGGGTGCCGGCCCTCGTCTTAAGGCTGACGACGACGATGAGGAGGATAAGTTTGACGCCATGGGCAACAAGATTGTCACCACCAAGAAGAAGGCCAAGCTGTCTTCCTCTGAGGCCCGTAAGAAGAAGAAGGAGCGTATGGCTCGCCGCAAGCGTGGTGAGGAGGTCTTCTCCGATGAGGACGACTAAATAATTCGCCTTTTTCCCAAGTTGCGAATTTTTTTGTCCTTGTTTTCTGCATCATCGGTCACCCCTCTTTTCATGCCTGGCAGCAATTCTCACCCCTTAGACGAGCTTTATTTTTTTTATTTTCCTTTGTTTTTTCTTCATGCGGCGGGATTATGGTAACAGAAAAGTTGCAATGATTTTTGACGGTCACGATTGTTTGCATATCAACGCAGGCTACATCTACATAGACACGAAGCGACGGAAGGAAGAATGGCCCGTCTTGTTTCATTTGACGCGAAAAGGAATTATCTGGATTTGTTTTTCTTTCCTTGTTGATGCTTGAATTGGGGGTAATTTCCTTGTTGGCCTCTGGCGGGAAAGGGTCGCTTCTTGTCGTGCTTCAAAGGGGTTGGAGGACCTTTTTGGCGATGTGCGAACATTGAGCATGGCCGCTTCTCGGTCGGTGTGCCACTCTCAAGGGTATCAACATGGGTAGAGTAGGAAGAAAAGGGAAGATAAAAATAGATTTTGAACCAGAAATGCCTTGACAAATAATGCTCTGTGTGTGCGAAAACGTGGACCATGTTGGAAGTGAGTAAGTTCTTAGAGGTGTTGTTACCAATACGCTGGTGCGAGTTTCGTGTCGGCAGCCAAATGATGGTTATTCCATTCCGTTGATGCTTGGAGACACGTGTGCCTTGCATTACATTGCACCAATTACATTACTGTGTATTACATTACACCAATTACATTACCTCGCAGTACATTGCACCAATTACATTACACCAAGTTGAGCGTTTTAAATCAATGTCATTCGTCATGTACTTGGGTATAGTTAAGCAAAAAACAAATGCACAGCTCTCGTTCAAGAGACTTGTTGCGCGAGCTCGCTGTTCTTCCCCTTGCTGTGCTCAATGTCCGGTTTATTGCGTGTAGGCATGGTTTCCAATGCCAAGATTGTGCACTCCAAAAGAGCAAGGCGCACCATATATATGAAGTTACTGCGTCTTGCCAGCCAGCCAGGTGGGCAACGCTAGCAAGTGAAGGAAAAGTAATGTTGATGAAATGACAAACCCCACAACGTATGTCTTCAAGGATATACAGAAAAGGAATCAAAGCAAGAGGTATCAAGATAGTCCATGAATGACAGGTTGAAAGGGAATCTAGTTGAGCAAGCAACTGTTCAAAACAGACTAGCCCTCAATCTGTCGTACCTTGCTCTTCTTGTAGCCGAAAAGAGCCAGCATTTCGGTCCAGAAGCCAACAGGAGGGTCGGTGAAGCGGTTCTCGTAGGCGTCAATGGTGGGCCGCTCCCACACAAGATCAACTTCTGCGGGGTTCTTGAGCTTGGTGCGCTTGATGAGCTTCCAACCAAAGAACAGGATGGGGGCAAGGCACTGCATGGTGTAGTTTTTGAAGAACTTGTCAGGAGTGATTGGGTGAGCGAAGGCGGTGTAACCGTAGAAGAAGATGATGAGGAACTGGATGACAATGGCAATGTATGCACCGTAGGGCTGGAAGCGGCCGTAGTAAGGAAGGCTTCTGCGGTCGAGACCCTGTGCCTGGCAGGCGCGATAGTAGAAGATGAAGGTAATGGACATGCCAATGTAGTCGATGATGCCACCAGCGGTGATGAGCTCGACAAGCCAGGTAACAACGACAGCGGAGCCACTCCCGACCTGGAGGAAGGAGAGGAAGGGGAAGCACATGACGACGAGGAAACAGTAGATGGGAACACCACGGCTGTTGCACTTGCGCAGGAAGGCTGGGGCGCGTCCCTCGAGAGCGAGACCGTAGAGGGAACGGGTGGCGCAGTAGGTGTAAGTATTTCCAGCAGAGAAGATGGAGGTAAGCATGAGAGCGTTGACGATATGAGGGAGAACCTTGACACCCATGGCTTGCATGGCAATGACATAGGGCGAGGCGCCAGCGTCGGCGCTGCCACCGTCACCAAGCTGCACGTTGACGAGAACTGGATTGTCGCAAGCCAAGACAATACCGACAGCAAGTGCGCTTCCAAAAAAGAAGAGGCCAAAACGCCAGTAGATGGTCTTGAAGGCGGTCTTGATGTAAATTCGGGGGCGCTTGGCCTCGGCGGCGACCATGGAAATGTACTCGGGACCGACAACGGCAAAACTAGCGCTCCAAAGAGCGCCAAGGAAGCCTTCGAATCTGCCTTTGGCGCCCGTGGAAATGTATTCTTGGAAAGCAATGTGCTTCCAGTGGGTAAAGCCATAGGCGTGGTGCTGGGGATTGCCACCGACCATGGTGATGAAGGTGAAGGCGAAGAGGATGAAGAGAAGAATGACTTTGCCGCCAGAGAGCCAGAATTCAGCTTCACCGTAGCCACGGACAGCGAGAACGTTGAGGGCACTAGAATTGATGTTAGTTGGCGTTTTGAACGGGTCATCTTTGTGCGGGTTGTCTGGGGTCCATTGGAGACGTAGGCGGCTTGCGCCGGGGCAAGCAGACAGAGCAAGTAGATAGATAGATGGAGGGCGACTCACGCATAGCAGATGATGACGGCGGCGCAGATTCCGGCGGTAGGGCCAGGTTCCTTGATGCGACTATCCCAGAAGCCAATGACGAGATTGAGAGCGGTGATCTCAAAGGGAATGAGAAGAGCTTCGTAGATGAAGAAGTTCCAGCCAATCATGAAACCAAGAGCGTCGTCGACAAAGTGACCGGCGAGACGGATGAAACCACCAGAGACGGGGTAGAGGACCGTCATTTCAGCGATTGAGTTGTTGACGAGGCCGAGGACGAGAGGGTATAGGGTAAAGGCGATGAGAAGACTGGCGGGACCGCCCTTGGCGAGGCCAGCGCCGATGCTGACGAAGAGGGCGGTGCCGATGGAGCCTCCGATGGCGATGAGCTGGATCTGGCGGTTGTTCAGGCGGCGCTGAAGACCGTCGGCGTTGTCGCCGGTATGGATTTCACCGTCGAGACTCGGGGGAGAGCCAGGCATCTCCATCTTGGAGTGCTTTTCCTCGTCGGTGGTGGCCATGATTGCGGCGACGGGGGGCCGGTGGTGACGATGGCGGGGGTGATGAGGACCGCGGGGTGGTGAAGCGCAAAGCGAATTGCGCCGGCGGACAGATGATGTAGACAAATTACAGTAGAGCAAGTTACCAGGCAAGGAAGGGCTAGCAATTGTCTACAGCAGGAGAGGAGAGGAGAGGATGGGGGGGGGGGAGGGGGGAGAGAGGTCAAAAGGAAGGAAGGAGAGGAGAGAGAGGTTAGGAGGAACGGAACGGGAAAGTGGGAAACGGATCAAGGTGGGAAGGGGCCGGGTATTATAAGCAGAGGCTAGTCAGGATGGGCTGGGCAAGCAGGACAGACGCGAAGCAGACGAAGAAGCAAAGCGGAAGAGGCAATGGACGGAGTGAGAAGTGAGATTGGCAGTGAGCGACGAGAGAGAGAGAGAGGGAGACAGAGAGACAGAGAGAGACAGAGAGAGAGAGCCGCAGACGGGCAAGCCGAGTCGAGTGAGAGCTGTGGAGCCGGGACGGCATGGAAAGGAGCAAAGCCGGCCGTTGTATATTTCTCTTGGTTGGTTGGTTGATTTTACAGGAAATTATGGCTAGATTGTAGAACTGCTCTCGGGCGAGCCAGAGCAAGAATGGTCAGGCAAAAGGATGGACGGAAAAGGTGAAAAAAAAAAGATGGTGCCGCAGATGGCGCCGCAGTTGGGATTGTGGCGGCGACGGCGTCTTGGCGGCGGACAATCCAATGTTCCAGCTAATGTTCTAGTTAGTTGTGTATGCTACCTTAGGTACTATGTAGTTACCATTACCACCTAAAACCGGCACTAGTTAGATTACTTAGTTAGGCTTAGTGCTGGCGCAGCAGCCTGTGGGGGCATCAAGAGCAAGTAGCGTGCACCTGCGGCATGCATGTAGGGATGGATGCAAGGGCGAGAGAGTCGAGAAGCCGGCACGGGAGACAATGCTGCGATTGAGCAAGAATTACGAAATCATGTAAATGACCATTTTCAAGCGTTACCATGATATTCAGCTATCAAATAGCATCGTGTGAAGCTGCCGGCGGCAGGTACCAGTGACAACACCGTGCCTCATCTGTGGGCCGCATGCGACAACTTCAAAAAAAAAAAAAAAAACCACTGACCTACTGTAGGTAGGTAGGCTGAGGCTGAGGCTGGACGGGGCTGGCAGGTATTGTTTGTAGTGGGCTTTCCTTCTCTGTTTTTTTCTCCCAGGCTGGCTGCCGCTGCTTTTACCTACATGCATACATGCCCACTCATGTCTTGTATCTGCAACCAGCACTGTTCAACTGGCTAGTAATATACTGACTGACCAGCTGATTCACACAAGCGCGATGCACAATGAGAGACCTGTCTCTCACTCTCTCTCCTATTCTTAGATCAATCAGCCTGACCACCAGCTTACAAGTCTCTCTTTCAGCTGCGACATCACTCCAGGCAGCCAAACCCTACCAATCAGCCTTCTTCCATTGTGCGCCTCTCTACCAAGGTTCCGGGGCGCCTCACCACATCTACGCCATTGCCAGCCAGTTGGGCCAAATCTCGGCCTTGTCAAAATCCGATTGGACGACTGACTGGCCGCGGAGCATTTGCTCAGTCGTCGGCGACCTCGCCAAATGAATGAATCGCCCTGCACAACTTGCGACAACCAAGTCTTTTGGTCTCTTGGTCTCTTGGTCTCTTGGTCTCTCTTGTCTCCTCAGATCCAATTCATCACAACCTCCATCAGGATGACGCTTGAACCCTCAAGACCCTTCCTTCCCCAAAGACCCTGACACATCGGCGTGTCCAATTTTCAAAGACGTGCCCACATCCTTCTCCAAGATGTGTATCGCCGTTCAGGGGACTTTTCTGTTTATTAGTGGACACGCCCAGCTGTGGGAAGAGAAGCACGAGTAATGAGGAAGCAACAACCACTGTATGATACAAGTTGCTAAACTAAAACATGGCCATAATATGTAAAGTCTGCTCGATCCTGGTAAATGAGGGGCAAAGTGTGACATGGCCATAATATAAAGTCTACTCGTTCCTGATAAATGAGGGGGAAAGGGTGAAGCCAGTACAGAGAACGAATACAACCACTCTTTACTCAGCTCGAGTGTTGAAACAGGCATCTCATCGTGTGACCCCCGCCCGGCCTGCCTGTTCCCTTGCTCAGATGAGGTGTCCCTTCTAGAACAAGTTCCTGAAAAGCCATGCCGCCAAATGGCAATTTTTACACCATGTTGCCAGTATTCCTACCTTGGCCACCTACCCTCCGGCCTGGTTAATTTCTCAACCCTTTTTTAAAGCAGCGTCCCTTTCCTCCTCGCCTCTCCACACGTTGCGCTGTTGCGCTGGGGCAGTTGGTGAGCCATGACGTCACCGCATAGAAAACCCGCACATGGCATCACATCGCCCCATGACAATCCACATGTCCGTTTTTTTTTTTTTTTTTCCTTTCGAAACTCATTATTACAGGGGTATATTCTCCATTTTTCCTTGCCGGGTTGTGCTGTGCGGGTTAATTTTGAAAGAATTTCTGTATTTCTTTTTCATCCCTATCCCAAAGTCCCTCGTCAACACCATGTGTCACGGTTATCTGCGTCATCATGCATCACAGCCAAGCCAATAGCCACGGTGCTCTTGCAAGAGTGGCCTGAGCTTCAAGCTGTCATCATCGTGTGCTGGGGGTTGCAGTCCATCCAATCATCGTGATCAGAACACTCGTCAAGCTCTCGTTCTCTTACATGACTGCTTCCAACTTGGACGGCTGCAAGCCCGACTGCATCCAGTCAGGTCCCTTTGCGTTGCATTCCTCCATCTTCCCCGGCTCGATCATGGCAGAGACTACCCAAAACTAGCAAAATAAACTCAAAAGTCGCTGGTGTTCTACTGTCAATCATTCGGTTGCTGATTTTCATCCTACTATCAACAACCAATCCGAGAGTCAACATTCAGGGCTGATCGTAGGGCGAGCATAACAAGGGCTGACGCCACATGCTAGTCATATGTAGATAGTGTAGCCACAGAACTCGTGGAGAGCCGCGTGCGACAGGCCGAGAGCAGCAAGAAGCGTGGTTATAGAGGCATCTGGCCAAGGCTGCCCTGCCTTGTCAACATGCATATCCTGTCTCCGTTTACTGCTCCGAGAAATCTCAAGCTCCTGGTGCCGAATAACGCCGATAACGTTGACAACAACCTTGTTAAACAACAAATCAAGCCGCAAACTGGCGCATAGTTCCACGCGCAGCTCGTATCAACTAACCAGTAGTGAATTGAGCTAGATGGTGTTTCTCCGTACCCTCGCATCAAGTTCGTCCCCGGCTCCACGACTCAGAACAATGGACACTGCATACTGCATACTGACTGGATCCCTGAAATTTTTTTACGGTTCCTTCAGTAAAAAATGATGAGGACAGGGATCCATCCCCCCCCGCCTCCCCTCCCTCTTCCTCTTCAGCTCCGTCCTGAACGGGGTTTGCCCGTCAGCAACCAATCCTTGGGTCCGTTGGCGGCGAACCGTTTCCTTTCAGACCCAGACCAGAGAGAGGGGCCCGGTTTTCATTTGCGCAGTCTTTGACCGCCGTATTTCACTGGCGTGGGTTCTTTGGAGGGGGAAGAGACGTAGGAACAAGGCCGCCCCCCCCCCCCCCCCCCCCCCCCCCCCCCCGCGAGGGACGCCCCCCCCCCCCCCCGCTCCTCCCCCCCGCGAGGGACGCCCCCCCCCCCCCCCGCTCCTCCCCCCCGCGAGGGACGCCCCCCCCCCCCCCCGCTCCTCCCCCCCGCGAGGGACGCCCCCCCCCCCCCCCGCTCCTCCCCCCCGCGAGGGACGCCCCCCCCCCCCCCCGCTCCTCCCCCCCGCGAGGGACGCCCCCCCCCCCCCCCGCTCCTCCCCCCCGCGAGGGACGCCCCCCCCCCCCCCCGCTCCTCCCCCCCGCGAGGGACGCCCCCCCCCCCCCCCGCTCCTCCCCCCCGCGAGGGACGCCCCCCCCCCCCCCCGCTCCTCCCCCCCGCGAGGGACGCCCCCCCCCCCCCCCGCTCCTCCCCCCCGCGAGGGACGCCCCCCCCCCCCCCCGCTCCTCCCCCCCGCGAGGGACGCCCCCCCCCCCCCCCGCTCCTCCCCCCCGCGAGGGACGCCCCCCCCCCCCCCCGCTCCTCCCCCCCGCGAGGGACGCCCCCCCCCCCCCCCGCTCCTCCCCCCCGCGAGGGACGCCCCCCCCCCCCTCCTCTGGTTGGCTACGTCTCGCGAAGGAATGCGCCCCCATCCACACGGCGCCTGGTACGCCCCGCGAGAAAATACGTTTGCGACGGAGGCACGTAGCCCCTTGCCTTGTTGTATCTCGTTGGGCCAAGTCAACTTCCAACGTCTCCAACCGGCTCGCATCGTAAGGAGGCTGCCGTCATGATCACACAAACACGCGCGCTTTGGGCTCTGAGCTCAATGGCTCGGGCAGCCGCGCATTCATCCTAGCCAGGATCGCAGCCTAGGGAAGCTCAGATTCATCACACTGGCATACACCAGCTCAAAGCAAGCTTGTCTCAAAGTAACCGGCATAAGCAACAACTCCACGCCAGTGATCCATGCCTCGTTTATTCTTTTCTTTTCTCCATTGCTTTATTTAGCCCGTTTAGCCTCGCCGCTCTTCTCCAACCCGGTCGGCATTGTCCTCTGCAGATGACAACCGGGCGCTTCTTAGGCGAGCTCAACCACTCACACGCATTGGCTGCACGCGCAACCATCTTCAAGCCTCAAAAGCCACGGGGTGTTGTGACATTTCGTATGTGTACCGAGATACCGAGCGAACTCCGGAGATTTTAAAGTTCTTCGTCTGTTACTGTGTTTCGCTTGTTGCGCCGATCCGGAATGCGCTTGCAAGTCTCCCGATCACGAGATCGGACAAGACACCTCATTGACGCCGCGTGCGGACGACTTGGATATGCCATTGACGAGCAACACGAGAGCCTTGGCAACATGCGAGTGGTACATGTGTAGAGATTGGCCCAGCCAACTTTCGACGTAGTGAGGCTCGGTTAACTAGATGAGTTGTGCAATGCGCCGGCGGCGATTGGCTCGCTCCTCAATTCGCATGCGGGGGAGGGGCGCTCCCGGTATTGCTCGTGAAAGTCCATGCAGCGATAACCTTTCGGGAAGCGCCAGCAATAATGCATTGTTACGGTTGGGCTTGTCCTGTCTTGCAGCCCATGTTGGTGGAGTTTGTCTACGCAAGTTTGTCATTCAGTGCCCAGTGACTTCTCTGGGGAGTGGTGAAGCCAACTTGCATACGAAAAGAATGGCCCAACGCTGAGATTCAGAGATGGAAGCAGAAAAGGCGCGCGCTGAAGGGTGCAATTACGACCACAGACGCACCGCGAGCACCCTGGCCGGGCTTGTTCGGAAACTTGGCCAACGAAATCCAAGTGTGCACTATTGTGTCTAGGGTAGCATCTATCATCTCATTCACAAACGTGCCAAGTTCTCTGCGGCCGTCCCACTACGCATTCGGGTTTCCACAGATAAAATGTCAAATATGATATGTCTTATTATTTCGCAAGATATTAGTGCTGTAGAGAGAGCCAAGTATATGAAACTACCGTCGTGTTCTTGTCTCCAGTCACTTCTTCTGTCGCGGAGCTCGCTTGTTTGATGTGGGGCAAGGTACGAAACTAATGCCTGATGCACCAATAGCCTTATAATCAAAAATAAGTGCTCCTGTTTTCAACAAATAAGCAACATAGCTCAGTGGAAGAGCGACGGGCTCATAACCCGTAGGTCCCTGGATCGAGACCAGGTGTTGCTATTTCTCCGTTTCTTTTTTGCTCTTCTTAACCTTTTCACCTTCCAGTGAATAAATATAATTTACCAACCTCTCATCTTCGTGGTTTCTACTGTTCATTGATTCTCCGCATAACCCTTTCTTTTTTATCCCTTTTCATCCCCATGCCCCTCTTCACGATCCTGCATCATCTTATCTTGGTGTTTCGCAAAATCATCGGTCATCGCTCTCATCACGTTCACAAACAGCACAACAGATGATCAAGATGGAATTTGCACATTATTATCACCATATTATCCAATCTATGCATTCTTCAATATCCAAAATGTCTTCACGTTTTCCTCCGTCCCTCTCATGCTGGGTATCTTTGATCAACTCGACCTGGCCGCAGCCGCATTCGTCTCTGTTGCGGCCACCGGCGTCTCGCCCGCGGTACCAGCCGCCGCAGCCGTGGTGCTCGCTTCACGGACCTCCGAGGTCCCGTTAGCAGGATGGGCAAGAGGCTCGTGGTCGTGCGTCGACTTGGTAGGCGCGGACATGCCATACCATGCCACGACCATGGTACCTAGGATACCAGTGATGCAGCTAAACACGAAAGCAATAATGCCGCGTGTGGTGAATCTATTCTTTGGTTAGTATCGTTTTCTCTCCCCATTCTTGAGCTGTGTTGTCAAAACGTACCCGGCCGGCAGAGGAGCAGGAGGGGAGGGCTGCCCAGTCAGATCCAGCAGATCTTTGGTGTTGGCGGCCGCGTTGCCCTGCGTGGCCATGCCTGCGGCGGCGCAGTTGTCGAGGTGGTTCTGAGGAATGGTAAACTGCTTCTGCAGCTCCAGCGGGGCCTCGACAAAGGTGGCTAGCAGACCCGAGACAACATGCCACTCAATGTGGCAGTGGAAGAGCCAGACGCCCGGGTTGTTGGCCTTGAAACGCAGGACGATGTTGCCCTGAGGCCAGACAACGAGGGTGTCGCGGCGCATGGGCACCTGGCTGAGCTGCGATTCGGTCAGGTTCTCGCTCGCAAAGGTTCCAGCCTCCTCAGCCGAGCGGTGGACAGCCTGGAAGTTGTGGCCGTGGAGGTGGAAAGGGTGGCGGCCCGTGTCGAGATTGTTGACGACGATTTGGACGATCTCGTCCTTTTCGAGAACAAAAGGGTGTGTATACTCGCCATAGACGGTGGGGTTTGTGGCTTGCTCGCCGCTGGACATCACGCTGTAGAGAGTCGGAACCTTGGGCGTCTTGTAGGTGATGTTGTTGAAGAAGGCGTAGTTCGCGCCATCACCGAGGTTGTCCATGATGACGTCGAGCTTGACTGTCTTTTGGGGCTCGGGCAGCAGTTTCATTCCATCATACGGCTCCAGGGTCATATCATCGAACGGATCAAACTCTCCGTCGACAATCTTGGCTTCCGGCTTGGGCTTACTATCATCGTAGCTGAGCCAACCGGTTGAGTTGTAGTTGAGATCGTCAGGCAGTTGATCAAACAGGGTCTGCCAATGTTAGCCTGCACCTTTACGCGACTCCAAAAGAGGCGGCTGACTTACCGTATCCATCGAGGCAACAATGGGAAAGTTGGCAGATGTATCGTTCTTGGTGGTGAGAAGGAAGCTGACACGCTGAGCAGCAGCGATGTACACCATCTCGGCAGGGGTCGCCTTGGTGTAGATGCCGTCTACTTCAACAATCTGCATAGTGTGGCCCTCGATCCAGAGATACTGTCCGGCAAAGGCGCCAATGTTGATGACTCGGAACAGGTACGTCTTGCCAGGCTGGACAGGAAGGGTCATGTTCTGGGTGTCATTCATGAGAGCAGATTTAGGGACGGGCTCGGCACCAGTTGGGTTTCCCTTGGACATGAAGATGGGGATGAGATCCTGCATCTGATCATGGTACCAGTCGGAAAGGGTCAAGACACGCTCCTCGTCGACCTTGTCTTTGTAGGGAAAGTCTTTGTCGTTGACGATCAAGGGACCGCGCAAGCCGTCAGGGTACTGGGCATTCGAGTGAGAGTGATACCAGTAAGTGCCGGGCTGGTCGACGGTGAAGTTGTAAGTGAAGGATGAGCCCGGGGGGATGGGGCACTGAGTGACGCCAGCTGGGCCGTCCATGAGGCTGGTGCCATTCATGTAGAGACCGTGGAAGTGCAGCGAGGTGCTCTGGTTGCCGAGCTGGTTGTTGACGTTGATGACGAGGCGATCGCCAACGTCGACCTCGAGGCGCGGGATGGGCCATTGGTTGTTGACGCCAATGACGGGACGAGGCTGGGCACCATCGGGGTTGGCGGTGACCCAGGTGATGTTGAAGTCGTGGGTGACGGTGGCCGCTGAGGCGAGGGCGGCGAGGGCGGCGAGGGCGGCAGCGGCAACGGTCGTCTTGACGAGAGGCGCCATGACGAGCGAGCAGCGCTTGTTTATATGGCTGTATGACTCAATTGGGGAACGTCGATGAGCAGATTTACTTGGCTGTGCTTGCCAAGGTTACAGTACAGTAGTGAGGAAAGAAGAGACGAGAAGATATCTGCGTCCTTTTGAGAAAGATTCGGGCAGTAGTGTGTTGGAGGGTTGCGACAAACGGGCGGGTTGATGGCCATCTGTACTGGAGACGAAAATCAGTCGGTACCTTGGTACCTTGGTACCTTGAATGGACTTGGACCGGGTGGTGGGGTGTCTTGCAGGCTTGTCCGAGCCGCTTCAGGGCCGTCGGTCGGGTGAGTTAGCAGGCTGCAGGCTGCAGGTGCAGAAGGCTAGAGCTGCCCAAATGGGGTAAGCAACGGGGCACCCTTTAGCGGACTGGGTCCTCTATTTTAGTGGCGGCGTGGATTGCCAGGGTTCGTCTTTGGTGGACACCCAGCTGAAAAGACTCGGCAAGGCCCCTGCAAGTTGGATAAAGGGTCGCTATAGCCAGGAGCACGTGGACTGTGCGCGGATATCGGCTGTTCAAAGCGTCATGGGCATATATTTACCTCGAATTATTGATCCAATCTCTCATCAAGGCTGCAAGATTTTTAAACAAGAACCGAATGCAATGAGAATGGCGCGGTGCGGCTCGACGTGGACGAGTGGTGGACGAGTGGCAGGACTGCATTGTAGCAGGAGTATTCTGTAGTCTATTCTCCAGCTTAGGCTCTGCACGAAATGCAAGTTGGACCTTTTGGCTGCCGTTGGCCCTGCCACAGAGACAGAAAGACCCGAGCACGACCAACCACAGCGGCATAAATCTGCCGGTGGCTGCAGCTTCACTCGTCGACTCGACCCTCCAGACCTCCAGACCTCCAGACGCTAATAAAGTAGTTGGCAAAGGGATCAAAAAGATAAAGTGAAACGGCATGGGAAAAAGCTGGCATCGACGAGCTAACCGACCACTAACAATCCCCACAACCCCTCTCTCCTCGTGTGAATATTATAATTCAGGTGATAAGTTGACCATCCACCATCCACCATCCACCATCCCCCCCATCGTCCATCATCATCATCCACAACCTCAACAAGCCGTCTCGAGTCTCCCTCCCACTTGGCCAAACGCCACCAAACATCAACGCCCGCCCAATTGACATTATCTGATCCGAAGCGACCCTCTCGGTTTCCGCATCTTTACGGATTCCTCCTCTTCTCGCGTGTTTTCCGAGTCGTCGATATCCCAGACAAGCAACTCTAACCATACGGGCCACCCCCCCCCCTCCCCTCCCCACCACCCAGCTGAAAAGCCGTGTCTCCCCTCTAGGCTAATAAGCTTTCCCCTCTGTCTCCATGGTCCTTTGATCAACCAAGGATTTTTCGTCTCTACCGACCTCTGGATCTTTTCCTCCAGAATTTCCCTCGTGGCCTGATTTTCCCGAGCCCGCCTGGTGCGCGAACCGACCCCAGTCGTCTTGCAAACGACAACACAAAACCAACCCGCTCTCCGGTCACAACCAACCGTCACCGACACAACCTCCCACACCAAGGCCCGAGCAGAGCACACCGCAGTCATGCCTCAAGTCTTTGCCGTCCCCGTCTTCCTCGTCGTCTTTCGCGAGTCCCTCGAGGCCGTCATCATCGTCTCGATCCTGCTCGCCTTTCTGAAGCAGACCCTCGGCGGGCCCGATGGCGATGCCAAGGCTTACAAGAAGCTGCGGCGACAGGTACGCTCCCAATAGCAACCAGGAACAACGACGGCAACGGATGATGCCCCCCCCCCCCAAAAAAAAGGCCATACAGCACTCGCCCACTAACACACTTCGCCTAGGTCTGGTTAGGCAGTCTCATAGGCTTCTTCATCTGCATGGTCGTCGCCAGCGCAATCATCGGCGTCTTCTACACCGTTGGCCGCTCCTCCTGGTCTCAGAACGGCAGCTACTACGAAGGCGCCTTCTGCCTCTTCGGCTCCGTCATCATCACCATCATGGGCGCTGCCCTCCTCCGCGTCACCAAGATGCAGGATAAGTGGCGCGTCAAGCTTGCCAAGGCTGTCGACAACCCTCTCCGTCTCGGCGGGCGCAAGGGCATCTTCAAGCGTTTCATGGAGAAGTACGCCATGTTCATGCTCCCCTTCGTCACCGTTCTCCGCGAGGGTATCGAGGCCGTTGTCTTCGTCGCCGGCGTCTCCTTCACTGCCCCGGCTACGGCGTTCCCTCTCCCCGTCGTCTGCGGCCTCCTCGTCGGTGGCATCGTTGGTTACATCCTCTACCGGTAAGTCAAGCCCCATTGACTCAATAGCTTTCCTCTCTAACAGAAAACGATCAGGGGTGGTACTGGTACCAAGCTTCAGCTGTTCCTCGTCGTCTCTACCTGTCTGCTCTACCTTGTTGCCGCCGGTCTTTTCTCCCGTGGCGTCTGGGCCTTCGAGTCGGCTGAGTGGAACAAGCTCGTCGGTGGCGACGCCGCCGAAGTTGGCAACGGCCCCGGCTCGTATGACATTGACCGAAGCGTCTGGCACGTCAACGTAAGCTATCTTGCCCATCATCCGCACTTTCGGTTCCAGCCCACCCACTTACACTTATTTTTCTACAGTGCTGCGGCCCAGAAGCACCCGGATCCGAGGCTTGGGGTATCCTGAACGCCATCTTTGGCTGGACCAACTCGGCCACCTACGGTTCCGTCATCTCGTACAATATCTACTGGATCTTTGTCATTGCCGGCTTCATCGTCATGCGCTTCCACGAGTCCACTGGCCGCTACCCGTTCATGAAAGCCAAGGCCAAGACGGCTGACTCGGACAGCGACCACAACAGCACCAGCGCCGACAGCCATGGCGCCATCGAAAGCAAGGCGCCAGTTCGCGAGAAGACCACGGCCACTGCTTCTGAGTAATCTGAAAAAGAAAAAAAAGGCGAAATATGGAATACATTTTCCGGTCATCAAAGGAGGGAGACTTTGCCATCTAACGTATATACCATCTGATTTCAACGCATTTGTTAGACGTGGTAAATCCATGTAATCATTACTCAATGGGGAGGCTAGTAATATATTTATAAGAGAGTACAGTTTGAATGAGAAAAAGGACCCGAGTAAAAACACCCAAGTAAAAAGACCAGACCGGAACAAGATGGATACACCAAGGTGCACCTATAGTCTTAACGCCAAAGCAATTCCCTCGAAAAGCAACAAACGCCAGTGGATATCCGCCATGCAAGAAAATCAGAGCAAAACGAGGACACAGTCAAAGCCAGCTTGTCCCTTCACTATCGCAGCCTGAATTTTGAAAACGAAAACCTGCGCATCGGGCTTCCCTCCATCGCCTCCAGCGACGGCCCCGACGCCTTGCGGCACCACCTCGTCCTTCCTGCCGTCGTCGCCATCGTCGCCAGCGAGGCGGATCTGCCCCTCGGCGCCGGCGCCTTGACGTAGTCGATCTTTGTCGGCGAGAAGCGCGCGTTGGCGTCGCTCAGGTCGCACAGCCGCTGCAGGCTCCGGGCGCGGGACTTGGTGAGCAGGCAGGTCGTCGAGCCCGAGTCAACCGGCGACGTGGGCGAGCCCGACGACGACGACGACGACGACGACGAGGTGGTCGGGCTGAGGTCGGCGCTCCCGCCGCGACTGCGCGTGGAGGACGAGGAGGAGGCGGAGGAGGAGGAGGAGCTCGTCGGCGCGCCGTGGGCGGGGGTCAGGTTGGCGGTGTGCAGCTGAGCGAGCCACCGGCTTGTCTCGCCGAGGTCGATGTGAGGAGGGGCCATTGGTGATTGATGAAGTTGGGTGGTTGTTGTTGTTGTTGGCGTTGTGGTGGCTATTCTCTATAAACTGCGCTTCTCGTGGGGAGAAAAAGATCTTCCAAAAAGAATAAAAAATAGGCGGGCTTGAAGTTTTGATAAGAAAAGCGAATGAATAAAAAAGAAATTTAGAAAGAAACAAAAAAAAAAAGACGTAGATAGATGGGTGACGGGAGGAGGGGTGATGAGCTGCTTTTGAACTCTGGGCACCAAGAATGAGAGTTCGGAAAGTACCACCCCTGTCCTCCTTCTGTCCTCCCAGTGATGTATAACAAAGCGCGCCAGGTGGAAGGCAAAAAAAATAAAAAATAAAAATAAAAAATAAATAAAAGAAAAATAGAATTAAAAAATCCGACCACAGCGTTGGCTGGTTGCAAGTCAAAGAGACCAAAAAAAAAAGCAAGAAAAAAAGGTTATTCCCCCAGGTTCAAGATGCAAGGCTAGTGGCGCGCGGCTCTGCCCAGTTTCGAGGTCAAAGGCGTCTCGATCGATGTAGGCGATTGCTGTGGTTAGGGTTCAACAAAAGGCTAAAAAAGACATACGCCGTCTCCCTCTCTCCCCCTTTGCGTTTCGCCAGCCGCTCTGGGGCCCTTGGGACTGATAGTACAACATTGCGTCAGACAACTTCTCCCAAAGAAAAAGCACGGAAAGTTCCAAATGGTGAGTCACACAGACAGCTCGTTGGTCAACGGCTTTATGAGGCAAGTACCACAAGGCCTTTACAAGCGGCAGAGTTTCCATGTTATAGATAGACTATCGACGCTACTGGGAGATGAATGATAATTTCGTGACTGTCATTTTCTTGATGCCTTTGTCTGTGTTGCTGTACCTTTCATTTTGCTTTTCCTTTCCTGGATGCTATTACTGCCCTTCTAATTATGACGTCTCGACTGCCGACCCTCCAGCGGTAAGGCCCTGTCGGATTTTCAAAACGCTGTCAACAATGACTGCATCGATACCCTGTCTTGCTTGGCGCTACAATTCAAAACAGTTAGCAAATTGCATGCTGATAATACTGGCAATTTTCAAAAGCTAGGTATTGTGGTGTGGGCACGAACCTGGACCATGATCTCGTCGTTGTTTAATGTGCCGTAGCTTACGCAGACCAAGCCGCTCTCCTTGACAACCTTGACCAGGCGGGGACTGTTGATGAGCGGCTCCGCGGCAGAGACAATACCCAGCAGGTTCCAGCGGCTGGCGAACCGAATGGCTTCCTGCAGCGATGAGGCGCGGATATCTGAGACGGGGCTGCAGCCGGCGTCTGTAAGGAACAAGATGGGAATCGACGGCTGCTTGTAGCTCAAACTTAAGCAAAGGTCCGGATTAAACGAGCTGAAAATGACGTGTCGCTCGCCTGCGAGGTCGTACACCTTGGAAAGCACAGTGTCGCAGAAAGAGTTGAGCTCGACAGCGTACGTGTCCATGTCATGCTCCTCCGTTTCGTGTAGCATCGGATACTTCATCTCAATGTTGAAGCCTGTGTCTGATGGAAGCTTGCGGAATAGATCCTCCAAAGTCGCAAAAGGCGCCTGAATAAAGTTACCCCGCGAGTTCGCCTTGAAGCCCTTCTCCTTGAAGTCGCGCGTGTGCTTCATGCGCTCATCCATTTCGCCACTGCCAGATCCGGTCCCAGCAAAGCCCATCGACTGTGACCGTTTTGGTGCAAAACTGCTACTACGAGCACGAGAGCCAGATCCATTAGAGTCAGCATGTTTGGTCCTCTCATCGGCGCGATGCCGCTTCTCGGGGTTGATGTGCAAAAACTGCTCCAGAGTGAGCGTGTGCACGGGCGCGTCGATACCCGTCTCGCTGACGAGAAAATCATGATAAATGACAGGCACGTGGTCCTTGGTGAGTTGCACGTCGAACTCAACGTAGTGGGCTCCCAAGTTGGCTGCGGCGATGAACGAAGGGATAGTATTCTCGCCAAGCTGCAGAGATTTGTTAGAGCTGGCATTCTTTCCCAAGCCACGGTGGCCGATGAGCATGGTCGTCTCGAGCTTCTTCCAGTAAGTTTGACGGGAGGTAATCTCCATATTTGGGTGGTGGAAAGGCGTAATGACGTGAAAGTGGAAGTTGACGGTGCCAATTATGTCGAAGCTGCTCGACATAATGGGGACGCAGACATCGCCTTGCAGGTTCATGCGACCAGACCCCATGGTGGGTTTGACTGACGAAAGAAGCGCCACGGCACGTCCAACCTTGGCCTTTTGGTTGCCGGCATACGTGGGCACAATATCGAACATGAGTTTGACCTTTTCGGCATTTCCTGTGGTAAAGACCACAGGTTCGGTGGCAATACCATCGTGGACAGGCAAATCAATGATGGTAGATTCGCCGATGGCGCCAGTGGCAGAAACAACGACCGATAGTGCTGTGTCGAGTTGCGTGCTATGCGCCTCGGTAAGCGGGATGCTGTCGAGGCTGACCGCCTCTGTCGTCTTGCGGATATCCATGGAGCCGAGGTTCACCAAGACCAAGCTCTCATTTCGGAGGTAACGATGGCCGAAAGTCTTGACAGAATCTACAGGGCGAGTCTGACTGCTTGTAACGGTTCCATTTGACCGACGGCCGTCAAGCGAGGACGCCTCTGGGGGACTTGCTGACAGCCCTTGCTCAGCTGGACGCTTGGGAGCTTCCTCGATTTCCTCCTCCATATAAGAGCCAAGGAGTCGTGCAATGTCCATATGTCCGCGAAGAGCAGCATGCTCCTTTGCGGTCCAGCCCGAAGCATCAGGGTTGGAGAGCTGTGCACCAGCCTCTATGAGGAGTTGTACAACCTCGAGCGAGCCGTCTACGGCAGCGACATGTAGCGGTGCCCAAGAGTAAGAGTTCTCGGTTAGCTCCATATCGGCTTTTTGAGCATCTGTTCCCTTGAGAATCACTTCGGCACATTCGCGGTGATTGAAGCGAGCAGCAACGTGGAGGGCGGTCTCGCCAGTCTCATCGCGCCAGTTGATGTCAACGCCAGCTTCAAGAAGCATTTGCACAATCACCCAGTAATTGGCTTTGGTCGCGAGAGCAAGAACGGCACCTGAATTGCCAACTTGCTTTCGTAACTCAGGCTTCGCACCGCTGCTACCTTGCCAGTTTTCACCCTGCAAAAGCGCCTTGGTAGTGAGGGGATGGCCGCCAATGACACTTAGATGCAAGGGTGCATAGCCCTCACTATCCTGCCAAGCGGGAGCGTCTATGCCATCGCCGACATCAAACTGGTTCCATTGTTGCATGCGGGCCATGAGGACCTGGCAAAGCACCACAAAGCCTGCTTGTGCGGCGTAGTGCAGAGGCATACGACCGAAAGAGTCCCGCGTACGCAGAGAAATGCGCTGTTCGGCTTTGAGATTGTCAAGGAGGAAAAGCAGCAACTGAACGGTTTCGTCATCCTTGGTTAGAAGCTGCGATTCCTTGGTGTTGATGGCCTTGATGGGAACAGAGGCTGACACGGCAGGCTGTAGGTGGCGTGTCGAGAACTGCGTTCCAGCGGGGACAGGTCGATCGTCGATATTGGCTGCAGATTTTGTTCGGCCAATATGAATGATCAGGCGGTGAATACAGTTGCGACCGTTGATGTCGTCGGGTTCATCCAGGTGCTTGATGAGGCCCAACAACAACACGATGCATTTCTTTGACCGAGCAGAGATGGATCTTTGGAGCAGGTTGAGTAACAATGTTTGCGAGGCTGGTTCAGACGAAGCGACGGCGTTATGGATGGCATCATTAAGGCTTTTCTCGTCATCGGCGCGCACTGCCAGGTCAAGGATATCGAGCTGTGCCTGGGGCAAATTTAGCATCGCCTTGGTGGAAGCCCGACCGAGGGAACGGGTGGACCGATCAGACTTAGCATCGTCTACGCTTTGGGCATCGCTCAGGGCAGAGAGCCAGCGATTGATTTCGACGAGGAGGCGGGAGCTGCCTCCATCCTTGGCAAAGGGTTTGGTGTCGACCTTTGTGGAAATATAGCTGTGCTGGGCGGCGATGCCGGGAACCTTCTTGTCGAGCTTCTTGGTGATCTTGACGAAGCCGCGGCGGTTGATCTCGCCGAACCATTGGACATTGCGTAGGAGGGTGCGGAGCTCAAGCAGTGCGCCCATAACCTCCTCCACCTCATCATCGTCGAGGGTGGCGACAACATCGGGGATGCGGCCGTAGCGATCTTGAAGGAGATTGAGGCGGCGACATGCCTCAGCGTATTTCTTGTTGTAAAAAGAGTCGACGTCTTCGAGATTGCGATCAAGGGCGTAGAAGAGTTCTGTAGAAGAGAAAATCACGTTAGGTCGCGCGGGGGCTATGCGACGAGCGTCGTCCCCCCCCCCCTTCGTCGAGCAACGAAAACATCGGATGCATCAAGGACGAGGCCGCCCACCTGCAGGATCCACCGTGGTTCCTTCCTTTGCCTTTTCGGAAGCAGCTTTGACAAGCTTCTTGAGACCCTTATAGTTGATGTATGAGGCTGCCCACTCGGGGACTTGGTTGCGCGGGAGGCTTTGGAAGGTGGGTGTTAATGTTGACTAGTGGTTTTGGCCATCTACTACCTTAGTAGTAGGTTGTTGGTGGCGGTGTGGTGCGGGCGTGGGGAGGGAGGGGATGGACGGGAAGGGCTCTCGTGACGTGACGGTCTTGGTGCTGGACTTACTTTCGCCCAAACTTCATGGTCAAGATGGCAACGTTGTAGCAGAGCGAATTGACGTGAATTCATTCGCAAACTGGAGGCGGGGCGTGAGTAGCGAGGCTTTCGCAAGCGCAGCGACTGGCTCTCAAGCTGAAGGAGCTATAGTGACATGTATGGTCTGTCTGGTAGATGTCCAGAAGAGATGGCAAAAGGACTGGGCAGACGAGTAATAATAAGTCAAGAAGAGACCACAATAAAGGCAATGTCCCGCGTGACTATGATAGCTATCGCAGGGTTGGGTCGGGCCCAAGAACGTGCAAGGGTCCAGCTCTTGGAGGACAGCCACAGGTGGTAGGCGTGGGGAATCCTGGGGGGGGATGACCGCGGGTCGGGATTGTCGTGCAGGCTGCAGAGTATGTATTCGAATGAAGGAAGTCTTTGGTCTTGGGCCTAGAGATCATCCGCAGCTTCAATGCAGCAGGAGAGCGCCAGGCATGCAGTGCAGCAAGCAGCGAGACGATGCAGGACCCAGTCAGATAGATATAAGCTATTGTCTCAGAAGCGCGCGAGCTGCCAGCTTGCGGTTACTCGCCGGCTGACCGTCTGTGGCGTGTTCCGGTATGCTCCCACTGAGACGGGAAAGATTGATGAACAAAAAGGCCGGCAGGCAATACCAGTAGCCGCGCGTGGAGTCGAGTTGGGAAGGGAAAGAAAAAAAAAAGGCTGTTTGTCCTTCAAGGATCTCCAAGGGACTGGTTACCCAGAGAGCCCTTTTTTTTGCGCCACAAAGTTGTGGCACCACCACTCTCGTTTCTGGCTAATAACCTCCACAAGTTCTCTCTCCGCAGTTGTTGGCAGGTCTCACACGCGAGAGTGAAGAGAAACAAGTGGAATAAAAATGCATCAGTGTGCCAGGCAAGAACGAATGAGAGGTCCAAAATGACAGATCGTCGTCTACGGTAGTACAAATGACCAATTGCCAGTTCAGAGCCGGCCATTGCCCCGTCGCCGCGCCACCAGTTGGTGTCTATCATCTCTCGTCAGTGGGTGCCTCTAAAGCCCAGGTTACACGGGGAGGAAACCAACGCGAGAGGCATTTTCTTATGAAAAAAAAAAAATAGACTCCCATGATTGTTTGCTCTCGTCTCCGTTCTATCCTGAAGCCTCTTTGCCCTTTACACAGGAACGAGGTCGCAGGCCACTTCCTGCTCGCTCCTCGACACCGTGCGTGGTTCCCGCGCCGTGACTGGTCCGCGCCTGGAATCTACGTCACACCCGGTACCGTGTTTATTTGGAGCTCACCTTAACACTAAAGTGGCGCCGCTGTTGTTCACTCGTGAGAATCACGTTAAAGGCGGCTTCAAGTATATCTCTCGCATTTATAAGTGACTTTACTGGCCCTGGTGCTACGCCTTATTTTACATGTGCTTCGTCTCCATCAGCCCAGCGTAGCGAGAAGAGAGAAAGTGGGAAATAAAGGAAAGGATGCTCGCTAAATTAGTGAAATAATACACGACGTCGGTATAATGTAACTAGACCTTCTTATACAATGCCAACTCTAGCATGCTCTGTCATGGGATGCGACCGCACAACCAACTGTCTGCTCCACAGCCCTGGGAATTCGCCATCAATAGTCACGACCCGCGCTTCAGCGAACCTCTGCCCAGTATGCATCGTCACTTGCTCAACAGTCTTCGCTGCCGTTTGCGCCGGAGCTGCCTTCTCGGTTGATTGCTCTCGAATTGGCATGAGATTAGAAAACTCTTGGCTCAGAACTTCCGATCGTTTCAAAGCCGATTCGCAAATGTGGATAGCACAGTCCTCACGGAATTCCTGGCAATGATCGGCGTTCAGCAGCTTGCTTTCAATCGCTGTTGTTATCTTCCGCACTCTGACGTATTCCTTCCAAAGGCTTTCCAGTTGCAGAAGTCTGCTCTTGCTTGGGTCGTGCTTGTGGATGAAGCTGCTAGGCTCCTGAAGAATGCCCGTGTTGGCCAGAGTGTTGATCAAGCGAGTCAGTCCGTCCTGCGATATTTGCAGACGGCTGGTAGCACATGATGATTCTTGGCCGTGTATATGGATTCCGCAAAGATCCAACAGCTGATGCACGCGATTGACCAGATGCAGTCCATCCTCGCCACTCTCAATCATCATGGCTCGCCACTGATGACCAAATGCGCTCATACCACGGACCAACTGCACACTCGCCGACCAGTCCAAGGCAGATACGCATTCGTCCAAGAGCTGCCGAATCAATTTGCTTCCCAGAGTGATGCCGGACTTGAGACAACCAACAAACAGCAAAGCTGCTTGGTCAAACAGCTTGAAGCGTAAAAGCCCTCGCATCATCTCTTCAACCAGTTCTTGGCTGAGCGGCAAATGCTCCATAATATATTCGCCCGTTATCGTTTTCGATGCTCGATCCGTCATTGCCCATCGCTTCTCAAAATTGCGCTGCAATGAGTCCAGATGCCTTCGTCGCACCTTAGCACCAACTTTGTCGTCTAAGCCTGTTATCCGCGCCACGTTGAGCAAAAACTGCCCCGGCGCATTCCTGATCTTGTTGTGATTGAGGATAGCCACAAAAGTTGATTTAGTAGGACGGATATAGCGTCCGTAGAAGAAGGAGTAGATGACATGGCGCGATAATGTAGACAGTCCGTATTTGTCAAATCCTGCAATCAATGTGTTGTAAGTGTGGATATCTGGTACGTGTGACGATATCATCATGTTGTAACAGAGTCGACCAATTTTCTCTTTTGGCGACATAGGGGTTGCGAGGATTTTGCGTAGACTCTCGTTCAGCTGTTGAGTCATATTTCGCGCAGCCGCAGGATCCAGCGATCTGAAGGTATAGCCTGCGTGGCTGTTACAAAGGAGATCTCTCGCCTGATTGTAACTCTTGCTTTCATTGCTTGTTCGGTCGATCCGATCGGCTTCCTTGAGTAGTGCCTTGACCAAACTTAAGAACCGCGAGGTTTCGTGTCGGAGGTGTGTCTCGGTGCGTGCCCCTAAAGTCGTGCAATGTTCACTTTCGTTCATGATTGCATTCTCGAGTGCTGTGTAGTCAATCTTTTGTCCTTCCCGAAGCATCGATTGGCTTGTACAATCATAGTAATCCTCGCTTAGACATTTCGTGACGTTGGACGCGGCAATGGCGGCCGGAAATCGGATGTTCTTTCTGTATGGACGCTCGTTGTATATTTGCTTCATGGCTTTCCACAGTATATCCATCTGCTTGGTGGTGAGGCCATCCGGGTTGGTGCCCTGGAGTGAGGGTAGGCGTTTGCCCTGCTCCTTGAGCTCGGCGAGCTCTTGCTTCGCTTCGTCCAATTGCTTATCCAATTCCTTTCGTCTTTCGTCCTTTCGTATAGAATCGATAATAGCAGCGGATGCAAACATAGAGCTGTAGCAGGCTGTAAAGATTTCGGCAAATGTTGCCTTGCGGCGACTAGCGGCTGTGGTTGTCCTTCGGCCAAGAGAATTCACCGCAGTACTACAGGCGCGGCACCCACACCGGTGAGCCTGGCTGGCTCTATTCCATAGTGACTGCATTTAGTCCGCATGATACGCCGAATGGGCAGGCCGAAGATGCTGAGGCCGCTGCACGACGTTTTTTCACCTGATAAAACAGACGGACCGAGGAAAGCTTCTAATGCAATGGCGTGAGGTCTGGCGCTGAGTCACGTGACTTCATACGGTACAAGGTACTTTGGTTAACCCCACCGTGGTGGCCCGAATGACTCCAATTGGAGCTGATTATCGGCTTGAATTCATTTCGTCTCGAGCAGACTTCCTCGGAAGAAAAACATTTCAAGGAGTAAATAATCGAGAATATTTCGGTTTCTCATCATGTTTACGCTGCTCCTCACCGCAGAGCTCTCGGGGTAAGTTGAAACCCTCGACGTTCACGGTGCTGTCATCTTACTTACATATCGAAGCGTCACAAACCTGCGACCTCTTGACACGGCGGAGAACCCGTTCTGGTATATGTTCAAGGTCCAGTGTACTTCGTGCCGAGAGATTCATAACAACTATGTTGGCGTCAATCGATTCGTACGCTCGCCAACAGATTCTCAATCTCGATAGCACCTAGCTGATGTGGGGGTAGGAAACGAACGAAATGAGTGGCAGCCGTGGCGAGGCCAACTTTGTATGGCGATGCAAGAACTGCAAGGTGAGATTTCGAAGCTAGGTTTATAACACTTCACTAACAATCCACGATTAGAGAGAGAGCACCGCCACTGTCAAAGCCGCTGCGAGCCCTTATCAACAGCAGGAGCCTGCCAAGGCACAGAAGATCATCGAGTTTGACTGTCGAGGTCTTGAATTTACAGAGTTCAAAGCAGAGGTGAGAAAATTAACCATAATCACTAATTACATGATATTTTAGACTATTTACTGATCCCGTCATAGGGCGAGTGGCTGGCCGATGGTATCGAGTCGAAGTCTAAGTTCAATGGGATCGAGCTCATCGACGCAGAGTGGTACGACTACGACGAAAAGGCAGGAGAAGAGGTCAGCATCAAGGACGTTATGTGGGAAATCCGCAGGTCATAGCAATTTCCGCTATTCATTTGTTAGCATGTCGAGGAGTTTTTTTTTTGGCAGTGGATGGTCAGTACATGGGAGGCGTTGAACAAGAGTCGTTGATAAACTCACCCCCACCTTGACTGCGCTTGACTGCGCCGACTCCTAATTTTTTGTAGCCCAGAAAAACTTGCCCTGTAAAATACGTAAATACTCCCGTCACTCTCCATCATTCAACCCTCAAGCCTTGTTTGGGGAGTGTCAACATGGCGGCAACGACAGGGCATATTTTGAAGACGACCTTCCTCTCTGATGCCGCTCACCTCTTACGGGATTCCGCACCGGAGACTTCGGCGTACCTGATGAGCGAATGCGGCCATCATCTTTCCAAGCAAGGCTCGTCTGTCTCCGACATTTATCGACAACATATCTGCACGGCTTGCGGCCATATTATGATTCCGGGGCATGCAACAGAATTAAAGCTAGAGGCCCGGAAATTTTCGCGCAAGAAAAGCGCCTCTCGTAAACAAAAGTCCGCCGCCTCACCAGCAGGTCCATGCAAGACCCTGACTTGCGGCCATTGCGAAAGCATTACAAGAATCAGGCTGCCCATGCCCGAAAAAGCGACACGCCGCGAGGCAACCAGAAAGACGACAAAACTTACTTACACGGCGGAACCCGAGAAAGCAAAGCCTACTGCAAATGCCAGCAGCAAGAAGCGCGCCAAGAACCGCAAAGCAGGGCTACAAGCGTTATTGTCCTCGCAGCAGAAACCTTCGAGCGGGCTGAGTTTAGCAAGTTTCATGAAGTGAAGGCATCTACAGTTTCGGGGTTTCTTTTTTCGGCCTGAGCAGTCCTATCTTCTTGGCGAAGCTCAACCCTCGTCTCCTCTGCCGTGTGGCAGCCGAATGTTCTAGGTGCAACCAGCTACAAAAATTCTGGGGTCCGAGGCCACCATGACATAACCCGCGCCGCCGAAATTTGCCCCTCCAAAAAAAAATCAGAGCCCCTCCATCGCCAACCCTCAGTTGCGACATCAGCGCTCCAATAATACGAACATCTTGCAAATTTTGAAAAGACGTGAAAATGGCCACGGAAGAGCAAAAAGTTCAAGACTCGTCCGAGTTCTTCCAGTCCATCGGTTCCAAGGTCGAGAACCTTGCACCCAGGGCAAATGGAGCGCCGAACGACGACGACGACGACGTCAGGCCTGTTGACGAGATTGAATCGCTTTGCATGAACTGCCACGAGAACGTGAGTTTTACGCCTGACATTTTACTGGAAAAATACTCATGACCTGCTAGGGCATCACGAAAATCCTACTCACCTCGATACCCTACTTTCGCGAAGTTGTGATCATGTCGTTTTGCTGCGAGCACTGCGGTCTTCAGAACAACGAGATCCAACCAGCCGGCACGATCCAGCCCAAAGGCACACACTACGAACTACGACTGACAGACCTTGCCGACTTTAGCCGTCAGGTCATCAAGTCCGACTCCGCCGTTGTAAAATTCATCGAGCTCGATCTCGAGATTCCTTCTGGTCGCGGCCAGCTCACCAACGTCGAGGGTCTCCTCACCACCGTCCTTGAGGATCTCGAGCTTGGACAGGAGGCGCGCAAGGAGCAGATACCAGAAGTGCACGATAAAATTGCCGAAATAATAGTCAAGGGCCGCGCCATGCTCGCGGGCGAGTCATTTCCCTTTCGCGTTTATGTCGACGACCCCGCTGGCAATTCATTCATTGCACCTGATCTCAAGGATGGCGTTGGCAAGTGGGAGAAGCGCGAATACCCCCGCACCTCCGAGCAGAACGCTGCCCTCGGCCTTGCCGATAGCGATGTCAACGCCGCCATTGCCGCCAAGGAGGCCGGCTCCGGCAGCGGTGGCTACCCTGGCTTAACTTCTGATGGCGAGATTATCCCCGACGAAGTTTACGACTTCCCGGCTACTTGCCCCGGATGCATGCATGCTTGCGTCACTCACATGAAGATGGTCGATATCCCCCACTTCAAGCAGGTCGTCCTCATGTCCACCGTCTGTGGCGACTGTGGTTACCGCTCCAACGACGTAAAGACCGGTGGCGAGATTCCCGAGCAGGGCGAGGTCATCACACTCACCGTGGAAGACAACTTTGATCTCGCGCGCGATATCCTCAAGAGCGAAACTTGCGGCCTCGAGTGCCCCGAGCTACAGCTGCAGGTCAACCCGGGCACCCTGGGCGGACGCTTCACCACCGTCGAGGGCCTCCTGACACAGGTGCGCAACGACCTCCACA
Organism: Cordyceps cicadae; assembly: GCA_002968875.1. Taxonomy (NCBI): domain Eukaryota; kingdom Fungi; phylum Ascomycota; class Sordariomycetes; order Hypocreales; family Cordycipitaceae; genus Cordyceps; species Cordyceps cicadae. The sequence goes on along the minus strand of MWMN01000003.1, from coordinate 572,786 downwards.
GCCAGATTTTCGAGGCCGACGGCCAGGGCGGCCAGCACGGCGGCGACTCCCTCAGTTCCTCGGACCGCACCCAGTGGGACGCCTTCTTCAAGGGCATCGACGCCGCCATCGCCGGCGACAAGAAGTTCACCGTCGTCCTCACCGACCCCTTCGCCAGCAGCTACGTCCAGTCTCTCGTAGACCCGCCGGCGCCGGACCCCAAGATTACGCGCACCAAGTACGAGCGCACGGCGGAGGAGGAGGAGGAGCTGGGCCTGAACGACATGAAGGTCGAGGGGTACGAGGAGGAGACGAAGCAAAACGGTGCCAACGGCGTCAACGGCGAAGCCCACGAATAAACGCGACTGACGGGCTCATGTTATATGAGATTACGAATGAAGGGGAGAATAAAATGGTGATGGGCATTTACTGTAAATATCCTGGCGAGGCGTTGATGTATAGAGGCGGGAAGAGTTGGGTCATCACGAGCATGAGAACACACATGATGAACATTGTTGTCTTTTGGAATTATAGACCAGCCCAAACTGACTCTTTTCGTGAATCATTGCACTTTTAAAACAGCAACCGAGAACTACTTGTTCAACAAGAGGGGAAAAAAAACCGATCACGACCGACGCCGTTTGAGTATCTATGCAAGCAATAAAGCGCTTTTCTTCTCACGCATTCAACGCAAATCAACAGTAAATTCAACAATAAGCCATTTCTTTTAATAAAAGAGAAGATTTATCGTTTGCAGCAACACTAGTCTCCTTCTCGGCTGTAGCCTCTTGGCATTCTCTCCGGCACCCGTTCAGGGGTTTTAAAATGCTGCCCCGGCGGCCAAAGCAAAGATGAGAATAGAGAGAGGACGAATAGGGGGGGAAGGGGGAAGGGATAAGGAACAACATAAAACAGGCAAGTCGAAGCTTGCGTTCTCCGGAGTTGTAAAAAAATGACGGAGAAGAGATGAAGATCAACCTAACAATAGAAAAGGGCGAAACTTGGTTGACAAGGAAGCAAATAGGGAGAAGAAATAGCAACGACGCCGAGATATGATGGGGTGTACTCATGCCAAATACGCGCTGAATTCGACCAAAGATGAAAAAAGAAAAAAAAAACAGTCCCGTCAACTTTTACTCGCCAATTCTGTAGTGTCCCCTTTTTTGTGTTTCTTGCTCTGGTTTAGAAGAAAGAGGGCTTGGTGAGCACGCGGTACTCTACGTAGTCTTCCCCGTCAATTGTAATGATGGTGCCTTGCGAGACGAGCTTGCCCATGAAGGGACCGGTCGGCTTGCGCTCGTATTTGACGCCGTCATATATCCTGGCGTCTTCAGAGCTGGCGCGCAAGCGGAGCGACTCCTGGCGCGCCCAGACGCGATTGAGGCGCTCAATGTCCTCGGACTCGTGGAACAGCGGACGGCCTCCACCACCACTGCCGTTAGTCATGGGCGGGCTCGGGACCGTGGAGCCTGCAGCGATGGAGGCCATTGCCGCCGCCGCCGCGTCGGCCGCTTGAGCCGCGCGCTCGCGGTGCACGGCGTGGCGGTCGGCGCGGCCCTGTGCGGCCTCGACGCGTGCAATTTCGCGCTGGGCGAGGGCGTTGGTGCGCTCAATGGGGTCGCTGCCGCCCGGAATGCCACCGCGCGAGGTGACGTTGGCGAGTAGTCCCCCTCCGGCGGCGCTGGTGGCAATATCTCCGAGGGAGTGGCGGGTAGCGGGTCTCAAGTCGGGGCGGCGAAGTTGACGCAACTCGTGGCCGCCTGAAAGTCGACCGCCGCCCCCAATCGAATCCGAAACGTCGAAGTCGTCGCTGCCGGGGCGTCGAAGCAGCGACGGCGGCTGAGTAGGATAAGCCTTGGCCAGGCTCTGCAGGTGCGGGAGATAGGTGGTCGCGCGGGCGCGGGCGTCCTCAGCGGCACGAATCTCGTTGGCGTGGCGCTCACCAGTTGCCTCGCCGCGGTCCAGCTGGTACTGGCGGATTCGGCAGTACTCCTTGATCTCGGGCCGACTCAAATTTTTGATGTGCGGTTCAAACTCGACTTCGTCGTAGTGAATCCAAAGCGCGCCGGCGCCCACGGGGAAGTTGCCGTCGACGTAGCGGCCGTCACGCGTCTCACGCACGACCTTGACGCGGAACATGTCGTTTTGGCCGAGGATACCGTAGACAGCGTGGCGGTCGTCTTCGCTCTCTTCGCTGGAACGCCGCCAATAGCCGAGCACGATCCGGGTCGGGCGTGTCCCGTGCAGAGGGTCAAGAGTGAGTGAGCGGTTAGAGGGTTCCTCGTGATGCGGCGCAATGGCAACGAACGAAGTACTAGTTCGTCGTCGCTTGGCATCTATCACTGCTGCGGCACCATTTGCGCCGAGCGGAAGCGCACCGTGGGCAACCAAGGGAGCCACGGCAGGGTTTTCTAATTGGAGGAGCTCTCGTCCTCGAATAGTTGCCGCTTTGACAGTTTCTGCCTCAGAAGCAGCACGATCTTCTCCTTCATTGTCCTCGGCGGCGGCAGCTCGCATGCGAACGTATTCCTTGACTTGGAAATGGTCAAGACCAACCAGGTGGTCGGAGAAGTAAATGCGATCAAAGGTGACCCAACTACCACCTGGCCCAGGCGGCAGCGGGTATTCGGCGGCAATGGTCCCTCCGTCTTTACTCATCGGCTGAATACGAGTGCGTAGCCTGTCACGGACATCAATGAAACCAATGACGCCATGCTTCTTCTCGAATTGAGGAACCGGCGAATCCCTCCAATGGCCCAGTAAGACTCCCTTGACACCGCCGAGAGAGTTACGAGGCCTAGCCTTGTTGGAGGTGCTAGGGAGAGCTGTGCGTTCCGGGCGATCTGGGCGAATTGATGTAGGAATCTCAATCTTGCTCTCACTGAGGTCGTTGAAAATCGAGGTGCGCTTTCTCTTGGGGTAGTGAGATGCTGTGGGTTCCCCATCAACGTCTGCCATGGCTTCGTCTCCGTCGTCGTCAGCCTCTGCTGAAGGCGCGTTTTCCTTAGTTTCAACAACTATCTCGTCCTCGAGCTCAGCTACACGTGGTGGTGTCCGGACAGTGCTGTCTGGGTCGCTGAGCTCACTATCTTGCTCGTTGTCCAGACTAGCTGGCCGATCAATCAGAGGACTGTTGGTCATGTTAGCTTTGTGATTGGTTTTCGGCAGCGACACGGAGAAACTTGATGTATCTCTCGTTTGAATGAACAGCAAATCTTGAGAGAATTCCCCGTGATCAAGAATAATTTGTTGGCAGCGTTGGGCAAAAAAAGAAAAAGGACAAACTGTAACCAGGCTGATAAGGGGGGGGGGGGGGGGGGGAAAAAAAAAAAAAAAGAAAAAAAAGGAAAAGAAAAAAAAAAAAAAAAAAACTCTTTACACCGCGGATAAGGGGGGGGGGGGGGGAAAAAAAAAAAAAAAGAAAAAGAGGGGGGGGGGGGGGGGGGGGGTATAGAATAAGCCACTAGGCTTAGACTGTCATCCACCAGAGAAACCGTGGCAGAGGGAAACTAGACGGTAGAGAGAGAACCAGTCAAGAATATTTCTCGATTGGAAAGGGCAGATGGTATCACGTCGAATTTCAGGGTTGCCAAGAACCGAAGGCTGATGAGGCGTTTGTTTGAAGGCCCTGGAGCAAGGCAGAGCGTTATGGAGGCCTGCGAAGGAGAACAGGGGCGAGAGTCGCAGCGAGTAGATTGAGACCATCGAAAGAATCAGATGCCCCAAGACGGGCAGAGAAGAAGAAAAAAATGGCCAGGAAAAGAGAGAGTCAAGGTGGTACGGCTGTGCAAGTAGGCACATAGGATACACAGTCGCCCGTGCGCCTGGCAAAAACTCACGTTACATAAATGATGTATCCGTCCGTATTCAACGCTCAACCGTGTTTCATCGAACCCAATGGCGTACAAAGAGAGGGCATTGGGGCGCAAGGAATGACGGAGAGAAAGGAGAGAAAAAAACACGTGTTGAGATGAGGAAAGAGGGGGGGCAGTCCGGCTTCTTGGGTCAAAGTGATGTTGATGATGGGAAAAGTTGAAGGGCCTGGCTGGTCGGTCGCACCAGTTTGACTTGGTTGGGCCGAGCTGGAAGAGATTGTGGTGCGATGTTGTATGCCAGCCATTACTGTGAGTAGTAGGAGATGTATATTTGTAGGAGGTATGAGGAGGTGCAGCAGGTAGTAGGCAGTGGCAGTCACGAGATTTCCGCACCAGCCAGAAGCCTGTTTGCAACCAGAAAAGAGCAGCAAACGCCGGGGAGAAGAGGACAAAAAGTAAGAAGAAAAAGCAAAGAGCATGGGAGAACAAAACCAAAGAAGAGAGATAGAGAGAGGGAAAAAAAAAAAAAGACGAGTCATGGAAAAATAGATTCACTCACCCAGGTCGCGTTTCCACATTGAGTTCATCAGATACTGGCGTTGGCATGTGGCCTCTTTCTGAAGGCGCCGTCGCCGCCGCAGGCGCTTGTTGCACTACAATCTCTGCCTCTGCCTGCGTTTCTTCGTTTTCCTCGTGTTCGCCTCTGGGCGCTGATCGACAGGGCCTCTCAACAGGAGACGATGTCTCTGCGGAACGGATCGTCATTTCTGTAGACTGCGGTCTGGATCCTGCTGCTGCCGCGTCGGGATCAGCCATCTCGACCTCTTTAACGGGCACATCGGCCATTTTGCAACTCTGTCGTCTTGGTTGTCGCTTCGCAGGCAGTCAGTCGATGATGTTGAGCTGAGGTGTCTTGGTGCTGGAACTCGTGGCGTTGATGCGCCCAAAGACAGACGTTTGTCCGCTTTGCAAAATGAGAGGAAGCGATCGTTGGGTGACAACAACGCTTTGCCAATGGCCAAGGGTCCTTCAAGAGAGCACGTAAAAAGTCTCGATTTCAGCTCGAGTCGTTGCAGCCTGCCGGTTCATATGGCGTGATATGAGACTGGTAGAATAATAAGATATCTGGCCCGCCCAGTAAGGCAAAATGATTGTGCAAGTATGACGAGGAAGGGTGATCCGCCCAGCACTTGGTAAGGTGACGAGACGAACTAAATTCGAAAAGAGGCGCCAAGCGAGACAAGAATAAAAATTCCCGACGCCACTTACTGAAGAAAAAAAAAAAGTAACAGAGCGAGAGAGAGAGAGAGAGGGAGGGAGGGAGACTGAGGGTCGTTCAGCTTTCGAGTTGGAGGGGGTAAGGTAAGAGGAAAACCAAGTTGGCAACAAGTTTCAAGGATGCGAGGACATGGCCAAAAATACTCAAAAACGGACTAATAATACGTACTCACTCCTATAGACGACAAGCAAGAATGGCGGACACGGGACGAAATCGAGTAACCAGTCACAGCTCACTGGTGACTTTGTGCGCCACAAGGATACACACACGCACGCACATGCACACGCACACACACACACACACACACACACACACACAGGGACACACACACAACACAAAGGAGGGGAGAGGATGGCTGAATTGATGGAGGGATGGAGGGATGGGCTGAGCTGGGATAATAAAGCGCCCAGGTACGTAGGTAATCAAGTTTAGGAGGCTGGCTTGTGCGAGCCTGGAGGATGAAAGTAAGCAAGGAAAACAAGGCTCAAAAATGAGCGCCTCAGGTGAACAGATAGAAAAAATACAATGCCCAAACGCGGGAATCGGTCACTAACTAACTAGTTACCTTCGGACGCCGCTTGTGCGGTCCGTTCCGTCCGCCTCGCAATAGCGACAAGTCAACTTGGCGGTGGGAAAGCCAAATGAAACCAAAAGGGCCCAACGTGGCCCTAGACAAGACAAGACTGACAACAAGGCAGGCAAATCGACCCGGACAAATGACTTGGTGGCGCCTGATGAGCGGGGACAGCAAATGCAAAGAGAAGAGTCAAGTACTTACTGTACTGTACTGTACTGTACTGCAAGTACCTGGGGTGGTACGTGCTTGGCTTTATTAACCAGAGTCTTGATAACAAGTGCCTGACTATAGAGACACAGCGTGGCCGAGGATAGGTTGCCATTCTCTTCAAGGTGCGTTGAGTCAACAAGGTGCTAAACTTGGTCTTTTCGCAGCTCTCCTACTAGGTTCTGAGAAGATACTGTTGATTGCAGCAAGTTCTCTTATTGATCGCTGGGAATGACATCAAGTTCTAACAGCAAGTGGGTAGGTTTTGTGGGTTCCAGTCAAGTACCCAACCGACTTGTACATACACAGTGGCTTTGTGGCGCCAGCTGCATCATTTACGAAATACAGGTGAGAACCTCCTCTCGGTTTCGATAATAACCAGCGTTGGAAATAAAGAATGTTGACTAGCAGAACATACATAGATAGGTACCTCTAGCCAACCTACTCACTAGTTGTACCTACCTAGCTTGTTTAGGCTCACGTGGACCACATTAGACTAAATCGAGACGGATAAGTCGGGATGGACGACTAGTCAACTTTAATTATGTAAATCACCGCAGCCTGCTACGGCGCGGCGTATCTAGAACTAGCAGCACCACTCTTGAGCGTTCCATTGGGGGGTTCTCTTGCGTGGGGGGGCGCAACTCGCTGGGATTCGGAATTCATATCTTTGTACAGAGTAGTGTACATGGAAAAGGAGCCGTACCTGTCTGTGAATTTGCAGTTACTGATACTGATACTGACGGGCGCTCCTGCTATAACCACCAGCAGGCAGGTACGGAGTACGGAGTATTTACACTGTACGTACATACACTGTACGTGTATACACTGTGCATGTAGATGCAACTACCTAGGTAATCACTGCACCGTACCGGACACTGCAACAGCAACAGAGCCATCCAGGATGAACGAGCCTTGTCCCACAGGTATCAAGTATGTACCCATGTATGAGTACAATGGTTGACTGGCGGTCGGTCCCCTAAGTTACCTGCCTTGCATACATTGTACATGAACTCCTAGACGATCGCCCACCTTTGGGGCTGAATGTATCGGATTGTTTGCGACTCTTCACCGCAGTGAACCGGGGGCGAATGGCTGGGATGCGACCGCTCATGGCTGATCTGGCGGTGATGCAAATTAAATACCTCTTCCGAACAAACGCCGGCACGGCGCGAAAAAACACTGCGATGGGTAGGCATTTCATCCTTCACAGAAGCTGACTGACCACCCTACGCTAACTCGAGGCACCGAGAGTTGCATCGTCGAAGCCGAAGGAGCACCGATCATTGTCCATTTTCGCCCTCCCGAGTATGCTCTGGACAATTGACCTGACCCGGCATGCCTAGACCGCATACGGGTCTGGCTTTTCGTGCCGTGCCCTCGCTACCTGGGCAGCCCGGCCGGGCTCTAGGACTAGTTACAGCATAGAAAATGTCGGCGACGTCTTGTGCTAGATGAGCCATGCACAAATGGCAACCGCCTCTTCAAAGTCATTGTTGTTGGCTTTGCCCGGTAAGACCCCCCTGGCCCTGGTGCTGAACCCCATCTCACCCCATGTCTATCTCTAGATAGTTACCAACACGAGTTTCAAGTCGTTTGCATACATCTCCGTTTACCTACTAACCGCCCGTCCATCCATGTTCTTCGCCACGCCGTGGCACAACAACGCGCCAGACTCCGCGGATAACAACAGCGCTGCTCCAGACCGCTCCCCGTTGTGCGACAGCTCCCGGGCGGACCCCGAGCAGTTGCATATCGGTCTCCCCGCGCGGTTCCGCCCGATTCTGGACGTGCTGCTGCAGACCCTCCCGTCGCAGATCCTCCCACTCGACAACGCCGGCTGGCCCATGGTGCGCCGAACCGCACCGACCTACTCGAGAACACATCTACGGGGAGCCCGAGACGGGCCGCATCGTACGCGGCTATGGCCAGAAGGACACCGCCGTCGGCCCGCTCGACATGTATTTTTGGGCTCTCGAGAGCCTGCTCAGCTGGCACACCTCAGCAACCAGCTGGCGTCTGGTGGGCGGCGCGCACCGGCTTCCGGGCCGCCTTCGCAGAGGCTGCAGGTTCGGGTTCTGGCCGTGGAGAGCGTCGAGGCGGCGCGGCTGCTAGACGTCTTCTTGAAGTTCGGGTTCGAGTTGGTGGACGCGAGCACGCGGCAGCCTCTACAAGAGGCGTCCAGGGGCTTGGCATTTCTCGAGGCCATCACTCTCATGATCGACATGGATGAGAACAAATGACAAGGAGCGTGCGAATTATGGAGTAGCAACCGCTCCATCGCTAGATGAGACTTACACTGTCGGATAACAATCCCGGTCTCAAATCAGAATCAAATACAATGTCAGCGGCCCCCAAGGTTGCTTGGCAGTCGGATATCGAATTAACCTGAAATTTCCAAGGGGGGCAAGGTTCGATAAGGAAATAGCCATTCGTGCTGTTGTTTTACCCCCTCATGGCCCCATCCCGGTGCAGCATGTCTCTGTCCCCCCATATTGAGTCTCGGCGTCCCGCCCCCAGAGGAGAGGAGCCAGGCTACTACGGGCGCGATTACCGCAGGCAGAAGATCAGACAGAGAGATCGGGGCACCAAAGTACCAACCACATCGAATCGCCCCTTGACGTAACTAATCGAACTAGCTACAACCAGGATCTCACTCTTTGCCGCTGCAATGGGCCGAAAGCTCTTGATTTACTCGTACATTGTGCCTTGAAGGGCTAATACATACAGCGTCTCTCCTACTGGGATGTCTATCCTACTATGTAGATGGATTGATCGTTTCCACGGGGAATTGCACCTCTTGTGGCCAGGTCGTTCCCCCATTGTGGCTGTGACCGGGATCGTTTGCCGTGATTCGTTGGCCAACTATATCCTTGCAGGAGTCGTACTTGGATGAGCTGAAAACTCCTTAGTGAAGAAATCGAAGCAGAGGACCAATGCAGCTGATGATGCCGTCAATCAGGTCAAGGTGGCGCTTGTCACTTGAGCTGAAGACTGGACAGGGCCTGGAAGGAAGTGGCCATCGGTCTTGGCTATTCGTATCTATTCGTATGTCCGTCATTTACGGAGCATGCAGCATCACGTCATTCAATTCGTCTTATTTTTCTATTTGTCATTCGTGACTCGTTGTTATTGTCCCTCGCCTACGAGTGTCCGCCCCCCTTCCCAGCTCCCACACCACCCAGCTAGTTACATTGCAATCTGCTGTTTTTCGTGGTCTGCACGCTTTCTCCTCACGATAGCCTGATGGCACAATACTATAGTCTGCTTCTCCTGCATCAGACCTGTCATAACAATCAGAGAGAAGACGAAACTGTCGTGCACAAGCCAACTACAAGTTCCCGTGATAACCCTGGCCAACACGGCTGATCCGCCGGAAAAATCATGCATGGCGTTCATTAGCCTCTCAGACAAGCAGATCTATGAGACATGACCAATGTACACGGACAAAAAGCTGATTTCTTTAATACCCCAACGTTCATCCGATGACAGAAGAAAGGGGGGGGGGTTCAGCTTTCCCCTCCATAATACCATGAACGACAGATACGAGCTCAGGGACTCGTCTACGCGAGCTCCTTTGCCTTTGTTTTCCAGTTGCCCCAAGTATGGAGAGCCAGTCTCGGATAACCGCACATGGACAAGATCGAGCACGAGCCCGGCCATTGTGTGTTCGTGTGACAATGGACTCAGTTTGCGACAAGACAGAAATCACTCCCTTTCCTTTGCATTTACGCGGTAATTTCATCACAGGAATATCGGTACAGATGAGCTGCATGTCCAAAATTTTCGCGGCCAGAGAAAGAAAGACATGGCCATTGTCATTGTACATCGCCAAATGGGTGGCGTTGAGGAGCCCCAGCTCGGAAACGCATGACGAATGCTATTGTCTATCTTCCATTCTGTCAATGTAGAATGACCTGATTTCCCATACAAGTTCATTCTCGAGACCACCCCCGTCCCCCCTTCCTCCTCCTCCACCCACGCGCTCCCGCCTCGGAAAATGACTGCATCAGCGAACCAGAACGCCACAACTCACACAAAATGACAAGATTTCAAGCCATCCTCCACCTTCTACGCAGCCGTGCAGAAACACGTTGTCGGCCAAAGTCTCATGGGAAAAGTTCACTGCGCGATCAAGGTGTTGTTGCGCGTGGCGACTCGTGTGTAACAATGAAGGTGCAAGTCGCGGCACGAATTACCGTTTGTCTGCATTGAAAGCGAGAGTCCCTCACCGCTCAAACTCAAACCCTGTCAAAACAAGGCTCAATTCATTATGATACAGGGGTGAGAAAAAAAAAGAAGAACAGGTCGAGTTTCTTCCTCACGCTGGGTTGGCCGAACCAGCGAGTCTTGATGGCTGACCCTTGCATTCGCCGATTGTAGTCCTTGAAAGCTGATCCTCACCATTGAGGAAATCCGGTCACCAATAGCAGTTAGCCGGCTAGACTGAATCAGCCACAGGCTGCAGTGAGACAGGATAGTGGCCTATGGATCATCGCCGCATCCCGAGCTTCGCACAGTCCATGTGGCGGGTTTGCGGGCGCTGCCCACCAATCTGGCACTTTTTTTTTCTGTCCAGACGTATAATTATATTTCTGAGGCAAGCTGCGGCAGTCTAGATTGAGTCACCTTTGTTTTCCTCAGTCATTGGTTTTGTTGCAACGCAGCTGTGGGAATGAGTTGGACTTGCCTGCTACCCGGGAGTTCCCTCCTAACACTATGTGCATGACGATGGGCTATCTTGGGAGGAGGCCAACCGTTTTCTCCCGTAATTCGAGTCAAGTATCACACTTCATCGCTGATACGTACACCTGTGGACGTTGGAGGCGGTTATTGTCACGTCGTGTACGTACAACCTGCCTTAGACAACAAGTAAAGTGGTGAATCTCGATTACGCTCCTAGTATGCAACCAAAACCCGCGATTTATAACTATCCAGCAACCCAGCCCAGCCTTTACGGAACTCAACCCCTCTTCACCTCCCTCTCCCACGCCCTCTCCCACCACGCCCCCTTCCTCTCCCCCCTCCCCGCTTCCCTCCTCCGCCCCGGCCGCCCCTCCGGGCATCCAGCCTCTCGTAGAGCCTCTCCTCGCCGAACGCGCCCTCGCCGAACCTCATGTAGTTCACCAGGCCCCTGTCCACCACCGCCACCAGCACGTTCCTGTGGCCGTGCTTCAGCCGCTGGTACAGCCGCCCGGGCCCCTTCCACGCCGGGTTCGACTCCGGCCCGTCCGCCGGCGTCGACGCCAGCAGCGCCTCCGCCTCCGCGAGCGTCGGCACCCCGTGCAGGCCCGTGTCCGTCACGGCGATGCGAAAGTCGGGCGCCTGGGGGCTGCGCTTCGAGAACGGCGCGCCGCCAGACTTCCACACGTGGAAGAAGACCTTGTACGGGCTTTGCGGGGCGCCGGTGGCCGCCTGCGCATCGGCGGCGAGGAGGTGTCGTCGCGGCCGGTGGCGCGGCAGGAGGCTGAGCTGCTCGTAGATGGGCCGGTATGCCCGGTAGAGACCCGGCGATACTAGCGGTCCGAATGAGTGCTTCTTGGGCTCTGGTTGCAGCCGCGCGTCATCGCGGCCGCCTCCCCATCCAACCAGCGCGAGAAGCCACTGCAGCAGCGTCGTCGTCGTCGTCGTCGTCGTCGTCGCAGTCGACACCACCGCTGTCGCGTCCGTACCACCAGCCTGCTCCTCCGGGGCGCGCAGCACGTGGAACCCTCCTCGCTTCAGGTGCGTGAAGACCTGGTAACGGGGCAGGGAGATGCGCCCGCGCTCGCCGTCCTCCTCGCCGAGCAGCAGCGAGTACGCCGCCTCCAGGCTCAGCGGCACGCCCGCGTCGTAGTCGTCCGGCCCCCTCGTCGTCTCGGTGGCGGCGGCGGCGGCGCCGCCCAGGAGCCCCTCCAAGTCCCGGTACGGCCACCAGAGGTCCAGCGTGCCGCGCTCGACCATGTGCAGCGCCTCCTCCGGCAGCAACCACAGCCGGCCGACGCCAGGCCTCTGCGCCGCCGTGCAGGCGACGCCCGCCGGCACGGAGCGCCCAATGTCCTTGGTCCAGCTGCCCCTCTCGTGCTCGACGACGACGACGCGCTCGCGCAGCATCAGCCGCCCGTCGTCATCCTGCCGGCGGTCGGTGTCGGTGTCGGGGGCGGGGGAGGCCGCCCAAAAGTCGGGCATGTACCATCCGCGCACCCAGCCGTCGCCGCGGTGCACGCGCGTGTAGCTGAGGACGTCCTCGAGCGCGCGGCGGCTCGACTCGAGCACGCCGTCCTGCGTGCGCGTCCCGTGCGACTCAAAGTCCTTCTCGCCCTTGCGGATCGTCTTGCTCGACACGCCCTTCTTGTCGAACATGCTCATGAAGAGCTTGTAGTCGGGCATCTCGTCCTCCATGGCCTCTTCGGCGGCGGCCGCCGCTGTATCAACGCTACCCGCGCCGGGCGGTCCCGCGACTATGTGTGGGTTGTCATCGTCATCAAAAGGCATTTCGCCACACCGTTCCTTGTTGAACGGTGAGAGGCGTGGCTATCCTTAGTAGACGATAGCTGCGTTCTCAAGAGGACTTGTTGAGATTGACAAGCTGTGATGGCGCCGATAAGATGATTTGTCGCGGCGCAGACGAAACTTAGGATCAGTCAAATCTCGTTGTCCAAAGGAGGTTTGCTTCGAACCAAAACTCCAAGCACGAAAATTGCAGTGAATGTTCTAGAGAAATGATGAATTGAAACATGGAAGCTTTAGGATTTGGCTGTTCACCTCACAATCCTAAAAAGTGGAGATTTAGCAAAGAATCACACACTAAGTTTGTAGACACCTGTATAGTAAAGAATAAGACCCCAAGCCACTAATCCACTATTCGCGAGTCTGGCCGAGTGGTTAAGGCGTTGTGTTTAGGACAGTCTGTTTCCCCAGCGGAGAGACGATAGAATATCCAAAACCGCAATGGGCATCGCCCGCGTAGGTTCGATCCCTACGGCTCGCATGGTATTTTTTGCTTTTTGTTCCAGACACTCTTAGCTTCGATTCTCAGAGTAAAATGTCTGTTCTTGCTTATTTTTTTTCTTTCAACTAATTCTGCACAACCAAGGTGAATCGTAAATGTGACTCCGAGGTGAGCTGGGTGTGCGTGCAGTCACTGATGTGTACAATGTAATAAAAATGAAGGCCTTTCATTAGTAGATTCCTCTCATGTGCGTTTTATTCTTTCTTGCTGCCTTCGGGGCCGTGGTCTGTGTTTTAATACATCGTTGAGCTTGTGTACGGATAACGTGTACCCTGCTCTTTCTGGTGTTTGATTATATGATGATGCCTTTTCCTACCTTGGCTGCGAGATAACACTTTCACCCCCCCCCCCCCCCCCCCCCCCCTCCCCCGCCCTCCAAGAGAAACAACATTTGCCGTAAACGCCGGAACCCGATGCCCAATCCAATCGCTCGCTGTTCGCCATGACTGTAAAATTTCCCCAACGCCGCCAAATGTGCTCTGTAGTAAATGTATCAAGTATGTTACTTCATGGCGTGCCGTCCAGGCCGGTGAGACGCCCAAAGATTAAGTAGAACGAATACGTTCTCGTGGTGCTGGTGCAACACACGACCGCTCTATTCGATAAATGGCTTCTTGTGTCCGCCAACGGTGCAGAGGCCAAGAGCACGAATCGAGTCGCGATCGTGGGCGAGAATGATAGTGCGCGCGGGTAGCATGGGGTTGTTGGGATCAACGTGTGAAGCATCTTTGGCGGCTTGTTCGATGGCATCCATTTCTTCCTTGCAACCCTGCTGGTCTAGTGGGCAAATGACGATGGGTTGTCGAATGACAATATCGCGCGCGCCACTTAATTGAACCTGAACATGCGGAGTTAGATACAAACGGCTGTCGTCATTCGCCCACATATTCACAAACCTTGATGTTAAGGAAGAATTCAATCTTATACAGCGATGATTGAGTGGTAAAAGTGGTAACTTCATACTGGGGAAAGCCCGGCTTTCCCCTCTTGATGACTCCGTCAGGATCTCGCAGGTCTTTGGACGGAAAGCAAAGGCCAATATTGGTGGCATAGCCAGCCTCAGGCATCTTGGTCTTGACGATTTGTACCTGCTTGGATAACTTGTTTATCTTTTTCGTTGGTTCGTCTCCTTCTGGGTTAAATGTGATTTCCTCCTCCACCACCAGCGTTATCTTGTCTATGGTGACCTTTTTGGCCTTGGCCATCCAGTCGAGGTTGGGAGAGACTTTTATGTAAACGGTTATAGGGTCACCTGGCCCGTAGCTCCATTTCGGTAGGCTGATTCCTAGATGAACAAGGTTATCCGAGGTGACGAGCTTGGACTCTGGCTTGTTGTACATGCCAAAAGTCGAGAGAGTATCATAGCGTTGTAGGGGCATAGGAAACGAGTATTTATATTGGTTGCTGTGACCCTGTTGCACGGTAACGACGATTTCGTAATAGGTCTCTGCTATCCGGTTTGGGAGCTGCAGGGAGGCGGGCGGTATCCGACGATTCGTCTCTTCGCCGCCTCTGCCAAAGGGGATGAAGAGGACAAAGGGTAGGTCCATGGCGACGACGCTTTCTGCCTCCTTGCCCGAGGAGCAGCGAAAGAGAAGTACCTCTTTACCAACAACGTCGGTCGTATCCTTTCGGGCGGCCCCGAGATGCCGCTTGGCGAGGCTATCGGCATCGGGGTGTATGCTTTCGCGGCGCTGCAGCGCTATTCGAACGAGAGAGATCGGTACGGGCATGGAGAAGCCCTGGCCAGGGCGAATTTCTACCTTGCCTTCGACGCGGGGCTAAGTCGGAGAAGAGCATGCAGGTCAGTAGCTGCGAGTTGGGGGTCACGACGGGAGCAGCAGAGTCTTGCGTCGTTGTCGGCCTTGCTCTACTTACCAGTGTAGCGGAAATTCCGGGATAGCCCACAAGAAAGCTACTGTTGGGCGGCCCGGAAACCCTCACACTCGCAGGACCAGTCGCCATGGTGTCATACGGGCGCCCACGAGGACTCGAGCGCAGAGAGGTAGTTTGCGGCGCGTCTTGAAAAGAGCGAGAGCAGCGCTACGGGCTGGTCATGTATGTGGGCGCTCTGGCTAACAGAGTAGCGAGCTCCGGTCGAGGAGAGGTCGATGGGGAGTCGACGTGGGCACAGAGGGACACGAGCTCCAGATCGGAGAGGTGGGGGGCTGGCACCGGAAGCGAGGGAAGAAGTCGACGACGAGATATAGATTGTCGCTAGAGTGTGCAGAGTCGTGTGCACTCAACCATGGCCTTGATAGGGTGTTTGACGTAAAAAAAAAGTCGATGCAAATAGGCAAGGACAAGAGGATTAAGACTCAGGCGCGTGCGCAGGACGTTTGGTCGCTTCGTTGTAGAGGAAATACTAAGGCTGGCGTCGAGCTGAGAGATTGCAGCTCAAGTTAGTGGCGTGGCGCTTGATTTGTGGTTTGTGGTTGTGGTGTGCCGTTTGCGAGTTGCGACCGACCAAATTGCCTTGGGGGGGGCGGTTGGTTGGTTGGCGCAGATTGACCAGCCGTTAAGGTTTTTGTCTCTGATCCGCGAACTTACGTGTGCTAGGTATACTATAAAGAACCGCGACAAGGTGGTCGCTATTTTCATGTATATCGGCAGAGTGCCAGCAACACAGCACAGATGCCTCGTCGCCTTCTCGAGGCTGCCTGCCTACCTGTACCTGAGCAGGCTAACCAGGGCGTCCGGATCGGGTCTCGTAGCGCGTGTCCAGCTGGGCTGACGCAACACTCGGAGCAGCGGGCTGCTGGGGGGGATCACTGTTGTTGGGCTCGTTCGAAGGCGAGGCTAGGCAGGCGGGGAGAGGGAGCGAGAATGGGAGTGCGGACTCAGCGAGTTTGCCGTGGAAATATATATGAACGTAGGCGGGCATGTGCGAGCATGTATTGAAGGTGTCATGTGTATGCGCATATGCAGATTGAGAGTTGGAGAAGCGGATAAACATGCGTACATAAACATGCCTAGGTATCTATATACTGGCGAGTATCCACGATACTTTGTTACTTTGTTACTTGGGCCATAGGGTAGTTAGTACCTGCTAGGTTACCTGTTAGCACCTGTTAAGTAGGTAGTTAGTGGGTACCTAGGTTAATGCCTGGCGCGGTGCTCATGGAAACGCAACAGCTGTTTGGCGGGGATCTCATCAATCAGGGCCAAACTCTTTATTATTGACTTTGTCCCACACAAAGATCAGCATCACAAACAGAGTCTCGTTGCACGGAAACCGTCCCAGCAAACTTAAACTTACGCTGTGATGCGCTACTACTATGTACATATTTGAAAGGTCAAATAAATAGCTTCTCCAACGATGAATTTTACAACCAGCTACATCTTTCACCGCAAATGCAACAGCCAAGCCGTTCTCCGCTGGCTTGTCTCACTCCAAGGCAGCCTTGACAGCCACCGGGCTGACCACCAAGGTTGGGCTTGGGAATCAACATGCTACAAATTACAAATCGCATCGTATCCTCTGCTCGTGAGCATTTTCTTTGACAATTAAAACTCCATGCTATAGAAAGGCAGTTCAAGTAGTAAAAGAAAGCAAAAAAGTGCTAGATTTAGCAGCTACATCAATTTTGTACCTACCTTGGTACATACCTACCTAGGTACTGAAGTGAGTACCGTACCTGCTGCTGCGCAGAGTACGGCCTAATCAGCCGCTGGCCCAGACACAATCTAAACGGCACCTTGAAACAGAGACAAAGGGATTGAATGCTTGTAAAAGAGATTTGTTCTAGTACAAAAAATCCAATCAGAAGTCAGCAGCCCTGTGGAAACGCTGCCTGGTAGGTTAGTAGTGAATTGTGAGCAGTGTCCCGCGGATCTGTGCCGGAAAACTCCGCTAAGCTTGAACAGTGCAAGCGCTACAGACCATGATCCTCAGGCTCATCGCGACGATTACACTATCCATACGTACTTGTACCTAATAAAAAAAACCGAGTTCTACTCCCCTGTTGCGCCCGATCGCAACACCTCCACGGTACACCCAATCGGCCGGCACAATGTCCGTCACGCTACACACATCTCTTGGCGACCTCAAAATCGAAGTCTTTTGCGAGAGCGTCCCCAAGACTGCTGAGGTACGAGACTTGGCTATCCATGCCTTTCCTGTCCGACTCACGTCTTTCCAAGACTAACACGCGCACGCGTAGAACTTCCTCGCCCTCTGCGCCTCCGGCTACTACGACAAGTCGCCCTTCCACCGACTCATCCCCGCCTTCATGGCGCAGACCGGCGCGCCCGCCACGCCCTCGCCCCCCGACAACCCCAAGGGCGGCCGCTCCATCTGGGGCGGCGCCTTCGACGACGAGATCCGCCCGGCGCTGCGGCATGCCGGCCGCGGCGTCGTCTCCATGGCCAACAAGGGCCCCGGCACCAACGGCTCCCAGTTCTTCGTCCTGTTCGACCGCGCACCGCACCTCGACGGCCTCAACACCGTCTTCGGCAAGATCATCGGCGACGACGGCCTCGCGACGCTCGCGCGGATGGAGGCGGTCGAGGTCGACAAGAAGAACCGCCCCCGCGAGCCGTTCTGCATAGAGCGCGTGACGATCCACGCGAACCCGCTGGCGGGCTGAAGGGTGGCGGGACGCTTGATGATCGAGAATAGACAACCCGGGCACCCAACGGATTCGTTGGGGGGGCTGGAAGGGAGAGGGTCAGATTGCTGCTGGCACAAAAAGAGAAACGGTCCGCGTTCGGTGGTGAAAATTGGTCGTGACCTACAGCGCCTGATATGTGGCCAAGGCACAAAACGACGCAGATCGTACTGCCAAGTACGATAGCACTGCCAAGTACGATAGCTAGCTGCGCAAGTACGTGGAGCTTTGACTGGGCTGAATGCTCTCTACCTCTACACCACCGACACAAGTCGTGTCGAGTACTACCACTCCACAATCACGATTCGCGACACATGGAGTAATCAAGAAAACCGGCTGTAGAGAATCGTTTCGGCAGCCTGCCTAGGGCCTGCCATGGCACAAATGTCCGCTTTTATACCATAATTTTATAAAAATTCCAACGTCCGCTGGCATGTTCCGCAAGCCATAAACACCTTCGCATAAACCATGCATCCCGGGAAACCATCTCTATAAACTAATGCTCAAGGTAAAGCGTAATTCTGCGCCCCCGTGCAGCAGCTCCACTGATTAGGTGCGTAGAAAAGGGGTATTAGATGAGGAAAACAAATGGTGAGAGGAAAGAAGCTCCGTCATCGTCAACATGGCTGCTAGCCCTTACGTTGGCGCTTAGAACCTCTGGTAGAGCTGGCCAAGTCCTCTCGTTGGATTTCTTCAGTCCCCGTCGGGCTCGGCGTGTCCTCTTTGCTCTGACCTCCATCTGCCGCTGCCACCGCTCCAGTCACAGGCGCAGCGTCAGGGTCCAGGTTAAAGTTGAAGTCACTACCATCACCAGAAATATCGTGGAGGAAGGCGTCGCTGTTGAGGTATTGATCCAGGTCTACGTTTGGCGCGTCAAAGAAGCCGCCGTCCGACCCATCCAGCCCGGGAATGCGGCCCGACGGGCTCAATGGACCCAGGAGCTCGCCCAGCTCGCTAATCTTGGCGTCCTGGTCGCTTTGCAGGCGCTGCAGCCGGTCCAGCTCCTCCTGGTTGGCACCGATGTGGTTGAGCGATGGCATGGGCATGACGGGCGACCGCATGATCGGTGACAGGGACGGCGGCGATGGCCGTCTGGTTGAAGCGCCGTCTGGCTGCGGCGTCACGGAGGCTGTCGGCGTTTGCGTTGTGGAAGACAGACGGCGCGGTGGTAAGGACAAGTTGGGTGTCGCCGAGGAGCTGGGCGAGGGCTGGCCTGCCATAAAGTTGACAAGCTGGCTGCGCTGATCGTTATTCAGGGTGTTCGGTGCGTTGGCGACGAGCTCGGCCGCTGCCGGATCCAGGGCCGTCGGGGTGCTGGTGGCGTTGTGGTCATTTATGATCCTCATCATTCGCTCCTGTGGGTTGCTTTCTAGTTCCTGGCGAAGCGAAGGCGGTGTTTCGGCGTCCAGGAGCTCCGTGACGTGCCCCATTTCTGGGTTGTGGGTGCTGCTGGCCTGGTAGTTCGGGACGGAGGGCGACTGGCTCGACGGCGCAGGAGACTGTTGCCCGGGAATGGGCGGTAGTAAGCCTCTGGTTCGTTTGACCATGCTTCCTCCATGCGAGGCTGAAGAATCCATCTGCGTCCGGAAGAAGTCGCCGAGGTCAACCACGTTCCCATGTTGCCCCTGGTTCTGGTTTGACATCATGCTGGTAAGAATATCACCGACACTGGCGGAGCTGCTCTGGTCTTCAAGGGTCTTCCGAAAGACATTAGCGAGGAAGTTGAGAATGGCATTAATGGAGTTTTGGTGTCGGTCGTGTTGATTCTGGAACATGAGCGCCTGGTTGTACAACTCATGATTATTCCGTTGTAAGGCGTTGATAGCGCCGAGGATAAGCTTCTGCTGCTCCCGAACCTTGTAAAGCTCTTCTTTGATCAGTGCAATCTCTTTCTTGGGCGGCGCGGCGCTTTCCGTTGAGGGTAATGTTCGCCCAGCCGGGACATTGGTCCCAGTTGTATTAGGTTGGCCGGGGCCTTCCTCGTTGTCAACGTCGTCGTCGCTACCAATTTGGCCACTCGCCCCTTTAGCTGTGGCTTCTTTCTTGCCCTTGGGTTTGTTGATGAGCCATAGCAAATTCGGGTGCCCTCTTCGGAAGTACGGGTTCTTGTATTCGCTAGGGCTCTTGAATTTTCTCTCGCTCGCGCGCATTGAATTGTCGGATAGGCCTACACATTTGTGGAAACCGTACATGTTCAGTTGTCGGACAAAGGACGCATAGTTGTTGTGTTTGAAAAGCTCAGGAATTAACCTCTTTGCAAATTCGTCCTCGTCCAGCACAATGAATGAGTCGCCCTTTGTCGACCAGCGGATGAAGTCTTCATTCTTGCGCTCTTCCAAAAAGCTGCAGACCTAGTGTTAGATAATCGTTGCGGGTTGTCAGGAAAAGGCTTAAACACACCTGCTGAGCTTCTGCACGAATGGCGGTATCTGTTTGCGCCTACTGGTAGCCTCTCGCTTCGCCTTTGCTGCCAGCTCTTCCAACTTCTCAATACTTTCTTCCTCGGGGTTGTTATCGCCATTTATCTGCGACACGAGGGAGTTTTCTACTTCAGAAAAGCCACCCCAAGGGTCTGCACCACTCCCATCAAACTGGCGGCTTGGCAGGAGGGATTGGTTCATTTGGCGGCGAGCCACGGCGTTCGACGGCCCCGGAACGGGCTGCTGGAACTGATTAGCATTTGGAAGCACACCGTACGGATTCCCAGCATATGCGTTGCCGTCGAGAAAAGAGGAAGTATCAGCTGCGCCATTCCAGCGCGTCATCGCATCTGACATGTTGTCGGCTGTGAGTGGTTGCTCTATGTTCTGCTGTGCGGTCCCGGCTGTCGACGCGCCAGGCGCCGCTCGCTTTCTCGAGTTTGGTGCAGACATTGCGCTCTGCTGGGCGATACTGCGAGGAACCACGAATGTGTAGGGGTGTTGTCGAGTCGGAGGTGGCAAGGTGGATTTCTGCGCCGCGTGTACGCCAGTAAGCTCGTAGCTAGGTTGAGACGTCGGGCAAGTAATGGCAGTTGACTCAGGGTATATATTCGTCTCGCCAGGCTACCACGTCAAAAGAGACTTCGCGATGGGCATTCGGGGGGAGCGCGTGTTGGGCACAGCAAACACCAGAAGGCGAGGATTCCGTTGGTGCGCTCGGCACACAGCGCACTTGCAGCGGAAATCACGTAGCGGAGTACACGAACTGCGAGTGTTCGGTGTAGTACCCGACAGCAACTGTGAATCGAGTCGGCGTTGAGGCGCCGAAAGCAGTGTCGTTAAGCTCCGCGCGGTTGTTGCGCAGGTCGAAGTGAGGTCCGTCGGGGATCCGCTGTATGAACTTGTCGCGAATCGTCTCTGCAGCGCTGGAAAAGGGGCCTTTTTCCGAGTATTGTCACAGTATGGAACTGCAGAGTGGAATATAAACAATCTATAGTAAAATAGGAGGTAAGTCTTTGATTGCTGAGAATATGTGTCGCTTCCTACGGCGGACACAAACGTTCAGATTTGATAGGCGAGGCCAAAATTTTGGACCAAAAACAACTTTAGTTAGCGGGCAGATGGACCAGGACGATATAAAACAAGACCAGCCTGGTCCCGGATTTGGCCAATTACAGTGGCTGCTGCTAACTCTCGAATGCGCAAAAAGTAGCACCTGGGAGAATTACACGTGACTTTGGCGGGGCGGACTTTCATCTCTAGGCTGTCACTCTAGTTAGTATTACAGGGCGGGCTATATCATGTTGCACTTGCTTTAACTTGCGGTTAACGTCTCTTTGCCTGTGGACGAGGATTGAGGAGACCAAAAATGCACTTCTTGGATTCGCTCACTATATAACCACTATCTTGTTTTGTGATCAGAGACTGTCTGTCAATCACTTGCGGACAAGAACGATGTGTAATCACCACCGATGCATGCACGTATCCAAAGCTACAACGGTGATTGCGTTGCGTTGCGTTGCGTTGCCTCTGGGGCTTGATCGAATAGACCAGTTTGGTTGGCGCAAGGAAGTGAAGAGGGTATCGATTATGTATTTGCATTCTAGTATCTGTTATTTGGCACCACGACCTGCCAGCGATGCAGCCTGCGCCATCCGGGCGTTTCTAGTCTGGTCTCGCCGTTGATCCCACTCGCGTCCGGCTCCGCCCAATCGGCTGTCTCTTTTTGCCCGCTTCTCTTCACGCATCGACTGCTCCTTACTTCGAGGGTCAATGACGACCAACTCTTCTTCGGCCTTTTTCCGATTTCTCAGGTCCTTGCCGAGTTTGTCCGCGGCGAACGACAGCGTGTGGGACATCCAGCCTTCGTCGTCGCTCTCCTCCTTCTCTTGCTTATCCCACGATGTGCAGCTCTGGCAGTTTGCAATGAAATGCAGATCGCAGAGCTCGGCCTCATCATCCCCACCAGCTTGGCGTTCCTTCGCTGTTTTGTCATCCTCGCTACCATTTTTGGCAACTTCCTTCCCGGGCGGTGCTTTGTCGAGCCGTGATTGAAAGCCTTTGAGAAGCTTGAGAGTGACTTGATCATCTGACGAGATAGCTTTGGAACCACCGGCGTGTCGTTTACGCGCTCCACGAATGGATGTTTCTGGTATCATCGAAGCCAGGGCCGATTTCCTGCGAGGCTCTTCCTCCGTGGGAGCGTGAATGGTCCGTCTCATGGAAGCCTTAAGAGCTGCTATTTCTTCGTTCGCCTTTTGCAACGCGGTCTTCTTAGGCACCTTCGGATAGTCCTCTGCCTCCTCATTATCGCTGCTGTCTGATTCTGGACGTGTTGTTCCTGTAGACTGTATTGCAAGCTCCATCGTCGTCTCCTTCGCACCGAGGTCGTTAGCTTCCGGTGCACTCGCCTTTCCTTTCTTTGCTGCTTTCGATTTTGTCGATTTCGCCCTCGGCACTTCTTCAGCTACGTTGTCATCCATCACGATACGGGTGTCGAATTTTGCCTTTTTCGGTAGCGACGGAACTTCCTCGTCGCCTTCGTAATCTCCGAAACTAAGAAGCTGCTTTCCAGTCTTGCGCTTCTTCTTCTTTTCCTTCTCTGCGGGCTTCTTTTCCAGATGCGCAGCCACACGTGTGCGCTTCTTCATGTCCTCGAATGGGTTAACAAGGATCTCGATGCGCTCAATCTTGACTGCATACATGGGTCGGTCTGTGCCCTCTTCCACCTCGGACTCGCCTATTTTTGCCAAATTATATATTGTGTCACCGGCCACGCGACCGAATAATGTGTTCTTGCCGTTCAGTTCCTCTGTTTTGTCGAGCGTGAAGAAGAACTGGCTACCGTTTGTATCGACGTGTCCTTCGTTCGCCATAGCCAATAGTCCGCGCCTGTTGAACTTGAGGCGCGAGTGGAACTCATCTTTGAAGTTGATGCCCGTCGGTCCGGCATTCTTGCCTTGACGCTGGTCCATTGGCCACGGGTCCAGGTCGCCGCCGAACGAGCCGCCATCGTATATACACTCGCCACCATTTCCAGTACCGGTCGGATCGCCGCCTTGTAAAATGAAGTTGGGAACTAAGCGATGGAAAATGGTACCATCGTAATAGCCGTCGAGACTGAGCTGAAGAAAGTTGCGACAAGCAAGTGGAGTCTGCTTCGCGAAGAGTTCGACGAGAATCTCGCCGAGTGTGGTGTGGATAATCGCAGACGCCGTTGGTTGAGGCTCGAGATTGTAGATGGCCGACATGATCGCCTGCCGTGATATAGCAGCGCGTGCTGCTGTGAAGTTCGTTTTCGTGGCTGTTGCAAAAAGTTGAAGCTGCCAACCCAAGCTCCAGATTTTGGCCACCAACTCGCCCCACACAAGCAAGGCATCCAAGCTGGACAAACGGGCCAAATACAAACACCGATCCGGACTCTGAGCGAAATTGTCAGCTAAATTATTTTCTTTAAGAAATTGACCAGTCACTCGTATAGGAAACGAATTATCCAATTCTATCGTGGTCAAAGCCCCCCAAAGCCTGGATATCAGGATCTGGAAGAAGCACTGAAAACGCGTCCACATCACGCGCTCACCTCACCACCCTTGCAGTCCTTGCGGTCTATTGTTCGGCTGTTCGTCATTCGCGCAGACCGCCATGAGTCGAGAAATTGAATTGGCATTGCTATCTTTGATGCCATCATATGGCGCCGATTTACCCCCATCCCTTGTTGAACTTGCCGGCTCACTCCTTGCTCAATCACGGAACCAAGCAAGCACTCTGAAAGCCGACGAGGAGATTGCCCGACCATACGCCTGTGCCAATATTGCATGCGATCGCTTGAAAATACAACTTGACTTGCCGCCTATTGAGCCTCGACCTCCCGTGCCTCCAAGGATATATAAGCGACTCTACTCTCACCTGGACAATATTTTACCTTCTGCTTCGAAAAGCGCGCGACGTAGCTCTGCTCGCGTTCGCACACCAATTGTCAAGCTTGGCGGGGAGCAAAGCGCTGCCAGTACACCATCGCGGCCTCTCCCCTCCCGTGGAACACCGACAAAGGAACAAAGCTTAGCTAAATTCCGCAAACTCACGACGGCTATCAGCAAAACCACGCCTACCGGGGCTGATGGCGAGAGCGAGAGAACAGGCCTGCCACCATGGGTGGCACCTGTGATTCGATTCTTCAGCGTCGAGACAGGGAGTAAGAAGCTGGCTCCCACCATGTTGGCAGGTATTGAGTCCATCTTGTTCTCTGCAGGCCGGAAGCTCGAAGAAGACTGGGCCATCAGTCAGATAACAGAGGTGCTGGCAGCTGTCTTGTATCATGTCACGATACGATTTCAGGCAATAACAAGCGGAGTTCCCCTTGATAGCAACAGTTACGCCCCGATTCGAAAAGAAATTTTGGGCATCCTGAACAGAGCACGCAAGGAAGTTGTCTTTATTGGGGCAGAAGACGCTGGGGCGTGGGAAGAGTGGAACACGGTGAAAGCCAAAGACTTTGACATGATGGTCGAAGCAGCGAAGAAAAACGGGTGGTTGGATAGCGATTGGTATCGGGGGATAAATGACGTGGTTCAAAATATTGGCGATGGCGATGTGAATATGGATGATGCTGAGGAAGGAACTCAGGAAGGCACGGGGAGACGGGCCGACACCATGTTTCAAGACCGATATGATTTTCTGAGTGAAAGTCGGAGGGCAGATTACAAGATATGGAAGGAGACCCAGCTGGCGACGATAGATAGGTTGTTGGCCGAACAAGGTGCCATGGAGGTTGATACGTGAGAGGATTTTCAGACAGGAAGGACCAGGGGGTCATAGAGGCGTACTTTGGAGAAAGATTCACCAAACTGAAAATCGAAAGGCGAGGAGAGAGGATGCTTCGATATCGATACCTGCACGTTAAAGTGAGTGTCATCATAGCCAACGTGGTGTCAATCGCACGCCCTCGTCACAATGTGTGATGATGTTCAATTATCTGTATATATGATGCAACTAAGCCATCTTCCCAAGAATATACGGGTGGCCGGCACTCAATCCACCATCCACTGCCCAAGCCTGACCGTTCACGTAGCTGGATTCATCACTGCCCAAGAACAAGGCAACCCGCGCTACTTCGTCGGCATGGGCGCCGCGTTTCAGGGGGTTGACTTGACCAATCTTCTTGTCGGTGCCGCGTGCACGTGCAGACTCATACACGGGCGCCGTCATGCCAGTCTCGATGATGCCCGGGCAGATGGCGTTGATGCGGATGTTGGTGCCGGCGAGCTGGTAGGCGATCGTCTGGGCAGTGTTGATGACGGCAGCCTTGGAGGCCGCATAAGGAGTGGTGCCCGCGTTGGAGCGGATGCCAGCTACGGAAGCAGTAGCAATGATGCTGCCATTAGACTCGGGCTTCCCTGCCGAGGTCTTTTGCATCGCCGGAGCGGCATGCTTGGCGGCTGCAACGACACTGTACTGCAGATTAGCATGATGACGACGCTGCGAACTGAGGCAGCACCTATCCTACCTCCAAGAGTTTGTTCTCAGAACTTCCATGAAGTCTTGCTCTGTGTAGTCGGTAAACATGCCATATTTGCCGACGATGCCAGCATTTGCAAAGAATATATCCAGGCGCTGATATTGGGCTAGAGCATCGTCCACGACGGCCTTGACCTTGTCCTCGTCGCCAGCGTCAAATTGACGAACGTGAACGTCTACAGAAGGATAAGCAGCATTGATTTGCTTCTTGTGACTCTCCAAGTGAGTGCCATCAAAGTCGCATATGTAGATGGCCTTGGCGCCACTCTCCGCGTACTGGTGGGCGGTGGCACGGCCGATGCCCATGGGCGAGTTGGCGCCTGGACGGGGAATGGTCAACTATGCACGCTCGGAAGACTCATTACCTTTCTCACCTGTGATGATGGCGACCTTCCCATCGAGGCGAAGTCCGTTGGAGGGACCGGCCTTGCGCTGGATGGGAGGTAGGCCGAGCTGTTTGCCCAGGGCCTCAATGCGGTCTCGTGCTTGATCGGCCATTGTGATACCGGTTCGGATTGGTTGATCGGTGCACAGGTTGAAATATGTATCACTGAGAGATGTAGATGCGAGATCTGTCGTCTGATAAATTCTTGGGATCCTCGGCGCGAGCAACCATGGTAAGATTGGGCCGCAAAGTCCGAACATGGACCTACCGAGGCACAGGAGGACCCAAATCTTGGGGTAATTGGACGACAGATGCGCTAGCATTCTGGGTTGGTCCGGAACGGAAATTACATGTTTCTGGGGTAAGTCTATTATAACGTTTACCTGGCATAAGATGTATACATGTTTTTGTTTTTTCTTGAAAGAGTACGCATAAACTCACAGCCCATGACTGTCATCAGTTTGGACAGGATCTCAAGCGAGAGTGCTGATTCCTTGGCACCTCCCGCGTAGTTGCTTTCGAGGCCATGCTGGTGCTATGCGCTATAACAATAAGGGCCCCGCGGAACGGACATTTCGGCCATTCCGCCCAACGCAACATGGCGTCGTACATAGGCAACACCAGTGGTGGCCGGAAAAGTGCGCTGACCAAATTAAGAGCTCCAATGCCTGTTGCCAATCCTTGTTCTCAAAGATAGTTAAAATGGGAAAGAGGGGATATTGGTCCCAGGGCAACTGGATAATCCCCTGGTCACAAGGAGCAGTCTCAAGGTGGGCGGGCAGGGACCCTCGCCAAGTTGCTGGCCAGCCAGTCAGCAAACGCCGCCATTTGCTTTCCTCAACAACACAAAACCACGGCCACATCCGTCGTTCTACGCGCTGACACTTCCTTCTTCACGCCAGCCACCTATAAATCGGTCTCATCATGAATCTAACAACGTTCTGGAAAGTCTTGAACGTTAGCCTTCAAGGCCCAACGGCCGCGGACGGCCGCGGACGACAGCCTACTGCGTACACCATCAATTCACGAAAGCCATCACTTGCGGCACGTTTCAAGTTTTGCGACTGTCAGAATTGGTATACGCAGGATTCACAACTGGAGCATCAAAACCTGTCCAGCTAAACCTCGGTATCGATCTTGCCGATGTGCTGAGTTGATTTGGGCCGCGCGAATCGATTTGCGTATCTCGACGGCACGGGCAGCTCACAATTGCACATCGATTCCCAGGCTGCTGCTACTGGCGAATTCAGCTGGACGCACTCGCGATACACATCGACATATTGCTTCAGCTCAGCAAGGTGATGACTGGCACACATCGGTACACAGTTTGCGTCGGCCATGTTTTGTGAAACAATGTTCCAAGCCAGGCGGCTGCTGTTGCCAAAACAGAAAACTCATGCGGCAGCCAACTTTATCGAAAATTGACTTTTTCTGGGTCAAGATGTTTGCTGGACTTGTCAATTTCGTCCGACCTTGCCAAACTCTGACGCGAGGCAAGCAACAGCTAATAACAGCTGTTACGTACCGTGTTAGTATAAAGAGCAGCAGGGGCCAACTGACGATACGTCCTAGGCTGTTTACCACCAATCGACATATTAACAGCCCATAACATCCTATAACAACATTGACAGGCATCCAGCGCAATACGAGAAAAAAACAACGGTTTCTCTCTTGAATACAAATACTCTACACCTTTCCTACCTAAGAAGAAAGCCCGCCAAGTCATGGCCCGACTATACTTCCAATGAGAAGCCGGACATGCACCAGCACTGCCATGCGTCCAATGTTTCGCATGTGGACCCGTCACACACCATCCTCTCACCCTTCTTGTAAGAAGTGTGTGAGAAATGCGCCCATATTCATGGCCATTGATCTATCGGCGGGCAACAGATAAAAATTAAGGGGGCGTACTATAACACATAGACAAATGGCTTTCTTTGTTCAGCGCGCCCTGTCGCGTCACCCCCAGCCAACAAAGAACACATCGCCTAAAGGCCATTCGGCCTCAGTTGTCCATGAGGACGTGAGGTGGGCTGTTCAGCAATGTCAGCGAGACAGTCACAACGACGGGTGTAGTTGTGCTTCGCTAGACAATGACACTGATCTTAATGAGATCAAACAGAGTCTGGGGAGGAGCCATGTGGCCAGTTTGAAAACATACCCGATGGGATGTGTCAGAGCCCCAGCCCGGTTCTGTTGCGCCCGAGTAGCAGCATCCCACCGTATTACCCGCCAACCTCTCGGGGCACATATATCTTTGGCCATCACACCCCTGCCTTGATTGCTCCTAGAGTTTGGAAACTTTCGACAGATACGTTACGCAGCAACCCGTAACAGCGGGCCATCCTCGAATACTGACGCTCGAGTCTCCCTTTGTGCGTCGCATGACGCTGTAGCGCCTGTATTCTTTCCCGGTCCAACGTCCGCGCGTACCTCCAACACCACCACTTTAACAAGCCTCTTTCATCTATTTTCGATTTCACTTACTGCAGAAAAAGTATTTCAGCACGCCACGCGCTCTCAGCTTCCCCGTCTCGAGCTGAACGGTACCAACGTACAGAAAGCATCATTACGTCGCTCTTTTGGGTTGGGTAGGAGGGAACTTTCTCCGGCGCCTCTTTCTTGGTTCGGGGAACACAAACACAAAAGGCTGTTCATCTCGAGACGCAGTGCAACACAATAACCGACTTGGCTCGTATCTCTTCCCCCAATCGAATTCATGTGTTGCCTCCCGATCCATTCAGAAGTCTAGCTTGCCTCCCACACTTCGGTCAGCCGCCTCTTTATAACATCCACGGACCTCATGCCTTACTTTCAGCAATACGAGTTGGCTGCAACCTCTGTTGACGGATCCTGCACCCAATCGATCTACACCGCGTCGAGCTAGTTATGGAAGCGTGCGTTGGAAGCGCATGGGGCGCGGTCGCAAGCGACGTGAAAGATGCGCCGGGTTGCGTCAGAGGCTGCCGAAACAGCCTCCAACGAATGCTTGCGCCGGGTGCAGAGACCTACAATGTCTTCTGCGATGTCCTTACACAACTTGAGCAGCCCCAAATATTAGATATGCTCATCGGATTGTACTGTTGTGATGCGCAGCTCTGCGGCGTCGACAATATTGCACTGCCCGGCTATGATCGTAAGTATTAAGATATACCCCCCCCCCCCCGGCTCTTCCTTTTTGCGTGTGCCGCAGCAAGTTCCAGTTATGCTAATAATGGCCGTGTGTAGCAAATGTTGATCTTTTAATTTCAATTTGTTCAGGGTAACCCGAGCCTTTTCTTTTCCATCAATAATATTGCTGTTGTGTTCAATACTGAAACAAGGCAACAGTCTAGGCTACAAACCAATCGAGGATCCCGGCCCGCCGCCAGCAACACATACCTGTATCAATACGCTCCTCCCCAGCAGTGATATATCTTGCTCGCGAACCGTCATTTGGCCAACAACCACCTCTACTCGGCCAAGTTCTTCGACCAGCCGGTATGATCCCTCGTCTACGACGACCACAGACGCCACAGGGTCGACGACGTACATGAGTAAAACTTCAACAATATCGCAAATCATGACCTCGACTTCGAGTTCGCCAGGTAGTACTGCGACTTCAACCTCTGCGACAACAAGTACCAGCGGTTCTGGCGTTGCACTGCCCAGTATATCCTCTCTTGTGGATCCGCGACTTTCGGACAACATCTCCGGACCTAGAGGCGACAAAACTGGGGGACTTTCCACAGCCGCAAAGATTATAATAGCCGCTGCTGTTGGTGGTGCTATTCTGGTAGCAATCATTGCAGTGTTGTGGCACTATCGGTATGGCAGGAAGAGTCGACAGTCAATGCCACAAGCGGGAGGCAGCCAACCGAGCCTGATACCAGTGCAGCCAGTCTCTCCGACTTCTCCGTTTGAGACTCCATCACCATCTTATCTGGGACGTGATGGATCACCACTTACACCGCCGCCGAGATTAAAGGAGCGAATGCTCTTGCCTACCGGGTCAACAGAGATGCTCGTGGAAAGCGGCCCGTCACGGTTACGCCAAGGATTCCATCTTCCAACGGCATCACGGACAGGAATCACTTCGCCCTATGGCTCTACTATAAGTCCGGCCGTGGCAATGAATGCGACTGCTGCCAGTGCTGCCCTGGCCACGGAGCATCACTCTTCGGGGCTGCTGTCACCGAAGTCTGGCCGCGGCCCTCACCCAAGTCCGACACGGAGCCAATTTGCCTCGATTTCATATGCGTCGTCACTGGCCGACCCAGGACCGCCACCGTCTAGGGACCTCCCAAGCACGCCTGCTCGAACGGCGACAACGCGTTCCGGTAGTCGGTCGGGCGCTGATGTATCACCCAATGCGATAGGTGTGGCGCTCGAGTTTCCACCGCGTGAAGACGACCTGTCTGCTCAAGGAAGCAAAGAGAGCGGCGAGAGCTCGGAGTCCAAGATCATGACGGGCCCCATGCGTGGCACTTGGGGCGATAGCTGGACGACGTCGAGAAACGAGGCTCCGGCAGGGCTGGTACCACAGACACCAACGACGCGACGGCCAAGTCGCAGTCCCATTCTCCAGGAGCAGGAGTTAGCAAGGATGGCAGGATCATACTGAACTGTCGCATTACAAATATCACCCGAGCAGAGAGGCGTAGACAGGTTTACATAACGAGCACAGGGCGGCCAGCATGCACATACACAAATACAGCTAGATTTAGACGAGGTTTTGGATAACATTGTTGAAGCGGAATGTAAATTTTAATACTACTTATTCACTCGCTTGAACTACTTGTACCCCTGAGCCCATAAGAAAGTCCGGTAGTTCTTTTCTCTTCAAATGTTCAGTCCCTTCAAGGAGCCCACTAGATCAGTAATGCTCTGTTCCAACGACGTCCACTTGATGCCGAGCAGCTTGTCGGTCGCCGAGTTGTCGATGCGGAAGAGCTCTCCCTCGGGCGGGGCCTCGCCGCCTTTTACCTCCGGACCGGGCACCGCGTCCCTACGGTCCTCGAAGTTGCGGTACACGATGTCCGCCACCTGCCTGTTGTCGAAGCGCCCACCGACCACGAAGAGCCGGCGCCCGCCGGCCTCGGCGATCTCGAGCGCGCGGACGTGCGCCTCGGCGACGTCGCGGACGTCCACCCAGAGCACCATGGTGCCCGTGTCCGGGATGCCGCCGCGGCGCCAGTCGCCGCGCAGCAGCGCCACGACGCGCTCGTTGGACGTGTTGATCGCGTCGGCCGAGCGGAGGTGGTGGGCGACGGGCCCGAAGACCAGCGGCGGGTTGACCGTGGCCAGGTCGAACGGCGGGCGCTCGCGGGCGACAAAGTCCCAGGCGGCGCGCTCCGCGAGCGTCTTGGACACGCGGTAGGCGGTCATCTTGTCGCCGCCGCCGCCGCTGGCGGGGGCGACGTCGGCGGCGGTGTTGGGGTTCCAGGAGGCCTCGGTGTAGACGGTGGCGTGGTCGCGGGCCCGGCGGGCGTCGAGGATGGCGGCGAAGGAGGAGGTGACGACGACGCGGCGGACGCGCGGGGCGTGGGCGCGGAGGCCGCGCAGGATGCCGAGCGTGCCGTTGACGGCCGGGTCGAGGAGCGCGGCCTGCGGGTCGGTGAAGTCGTAGTGGAAGGGCGAGGCGGTGTGCAGGACGGCGGTGAGGCGCGGGCCGTGGGCGGCGAGCACGGCGTCGAAGGCGGTGGGCTGGGCGATGTCGCCGACGGGCTCGACGGTGAGGCGGCCGGCGGAGACGAGCTCCGGGTAGGCGGCGGCGAGGGTGTCGGCCTTGGCCTGGGTGCGCACCGTGGTGATGACGGTGTGGCCCTTGGCGAGGAGCCGCTCCAGGATGTGGGCGGCGATGAAGCCGGAGCCGCCTGAAATAGAAGGCGAACCGTTAGAGAGCGGTGGTCTTCGTCCGAGGCAGATCTGAAGCTGATTTGGGGAGGTGGCTTACCGGTCAGTAGAATAGTCTCAACTGCCATCGCGGGGCGGTTATTGGGAGTAATGATGAGAAATGATGAAGGTTGGACCAGCGAGGGAATGGAGTCTATTTACATCAGAAGCCATGGGCTTTAAATGGCGTTACTGGTTGCTAACGCCGTCAAAGCTTGCCTCTCCGTCCCTCCCGATGCTGCTATCGCCGCTGCCCGCCCGCCTTCCCCCACCAACGAGCGCACCAACGGAGCAGGTTAGCCCAGCCCGTGGCCGTGGCCGTGGGAGGACAAATATGGCTGACGTCAATCGAGGGTCCCATCGCGCACAACACCTTCCTCCGTGGTGACGACCAACTAGTTAGTTTGTGCGCTAACTGAGCTCGTCCTTGTAGCGCCTCTTTCCGACGGGATAAGGTGAGCCAAGTTGACGGAACGGCAAACCTGTCTCCTCATATTCACAAGCAATTCCATGCTCATGTGGCGTGGGCGGTGGCCGGCGTACGCCTTGCGGTTGGTTGAGAATGATCTTTTGTTTGTACAGCTATCGGCGGCGTACTGACACTTGACCGATTGAGCACCAGTAGGACGGTGCTCAGCTCCGAAAACATTCACAAGAGAGAGGGAGGAAGCAGGCCGTCCATCTATTGACTGATTCCCTTGACTCTTGTTGTCTTGGCCCAATCAGGCATCGGTTTCAAGTCTGGTCGAAAATGTCAACGTGTAATGCGTCATAACGGCAAGCCTACTCTAGTTTCGGCGATGAGAGAAACACGCCTAAAAGGTGATTTTCAAAGTACTTTCAGTCGCTGGCCTGATAAGCTTTCACGATATGGAGTGAGTACAGTCCGAATCTTCATCCCTTCATTCCGCACGCCTGGCCACCCGGTAGACCAGCAGCGCTGGGATCTGCTGCTGCCGAATTAGCACCTGAGATGTGATGGGATTGTTTTTTTTTTTTTTTAATCTGTGAGCCAGAGCCCTCTTCCATGGCGTCACACATAATTAATTATACCGATTAGGTGGGAAAATTGTCTCGCACTGGCACTGGCCGAACCCTGTCGGCCCTGGAGCCGCAGCACATCCGAAAGGATACATCCATCCATCCTGGCGTAACTAGATCCAAGACATGGTCGCTCAGTCATGAACGATAATGGAAATGCATTGCTATCCTGCTGGATGTAGTGGTACTGATATCTTTTTGAAGGATTCCGTGTTGGCGGGATCCGTAATGTACAATACGCTGTGTCTTACAGCGCCACGTGCTGTTCGATGGTTCCTCCAAGCGCCGGCCTGTCTATAAACCGAATGAGATGCTCTCTTCTCCGTCAACAAATCCACTCCCGTCGACTCAATCATGTTTTTGTCTTTGCGAGTTTATTCTTCTTCCCGTCTCCTAGACAGGCCCAAAAGCAATAGCAAAAGAGTCGCAAAACCTTGTGCTCGCTTATCATTCTGCGGGTGCCGGTGGCGCCGGCGACTCTGACTCGGGATGGGACACACCACCGAGGCCAGGAGGCGTAGGAGGATCATCCGGGATCGGCATCACCATCGGCCCGCGCGCAAGAACTGGTCTGCCAGGCAGAGGCTGCCCACGAATCACAATCTCCACCTCATCCTTGTCCAGTGTCTCGTACTTGACCAGTGCCTGTGCTAGGAGGTCCAATTCTTTGCGCTTCTCCGTCAATAGTTTGCGTACGTCCTCGTACGACTTCTTGAGACTCTTCTGTACCTCCGACTCAATAATGGCTCTGGTCTCCGAACTTAGGTTCTCGTAACGACGCCCGTATTCCATGGGGCCGAGGACATTGGACATGCCAAACTGAGCAACCATCATGAACCCCAAATCTGTAGCACGCTCGAGATCCTATCTTTCATGTTAGGTTACTGTAGTTGCATTTGTATTCTGAGCCCGGACTTACGTTAGAAACTCCCGAGGTCACCTTGTCGTCACCGAAGCGCATCTCCTCGGCCATCTTGCCACCGAGCAGTACGCGAATATTGGCCGTGTACTCGGCGGCCGTCGTGGAGTACTTGTCCATGGCTGGCACATGCGCAGTGTGGCCCAGCGACCCGCCCTTGGGTAGAATCGTAACCTTGTACAGCTTGCTGTCGCTCTCTTTGTCGAAAAGTTGAACCAGGGCATGGCCAGCCTCGTGGTATGCAGTCATTTCCTTTTCCTTTTCCGAAATGACCATTGACTTCTTATCAGCACCCATGCTTACGCGATCAAATGCCCATTCAAGGTCGGCTCTCGAGATAACGTTGGCCTTGGCGCGACTGGCGTGAAGCGCAGCAAAATTGAGCATGTTCTCTAGCTCAGCGCCAGAGCGACCGGGAGAGCGAGCAGCAATGGCCTTGAGATCGACGTCTTGGGCAAGCTTGATCTTTTTTGCATGGTGCTCTAGAATGGCGATACGTCCACGCACATCGGGAAGACCAACGTCAATGTGGCGATCGAATCGACCAGGTCGTGTCAGGGCCTTGTCGAGCAGCTTAGGTAGGTTAGTAGCCGCCATGATAATAATCTTGGTATCTTGGTCAAATCCATCCAGCTCGGTCAGAAGCTGGTTCAGAGTCTGCTTGGAGTGAGCTTGGTCACGGGGGTTGCGCTTTCCGCCGACCGCATCCAGTTCGTCAATGAAGATGATGGCCGGTGACTTCGCCTTGGCGGCAGCAAAGAGCTCGCGAACGCGCTTTGCACCAACACCAACATAGATTTCGTCAAATTCGGATCCAGACATGTAGAAGAATGGTACACCAGCCTCGCCAGCAACAGCTCTCGCAAGGAGGGTCTTTCCGGTACCCGGCGGGCCAACGAGGAGAACACCCTTGGGCAGTTTGGCGCCGAGATCGGAGAACTTCTCTGGGTTCTTGAGAAATTCGACAACCTCCTGCAGTTCCTCCTTGGCCTCATCACATCCGTGGACGTCTGTGAATCGCGTGTTTTGGTTTTCGGCTTTGACCTCAGAGTCAGTCTTGCCGCCACCGCGGCGGAATGAGCTGAGGAACTCAATGAGAATGGTGACAGCGACGAAACACAGGTAGGTTACCAGAATAAACGTTGCGAAGAATCGAACCCAGCGGAAGATGAACATGCGTGTCGTTTCTTGGACCACGACATGGATAGGCTCACCCTTACCACCAGCGGTGGCGCTGCCGAGACCGGCATGCCCGACCGCAGCGTTGGCGATGGCTGTCTCAGAGCCATATCCGAGGCGCCCGATGGCAACGCCCGACGCTGCGCCTGAGGTAGCGTTGGTGCCTGCGTTCAAGGCCGCCAGAGCCTTCCTGTAGGCGTCGTCCGTGGCGGGGTTGGTGCCGAAGCGGCCGGACTGGTAGCGTTCGACGAGGATGCCGGGCATGTTGGCGCGCAGAAGTAGCTGGTAAAATGCGTGTTGCGCATTGGCGTTTCCCGGGTTTCTGTTGGCCGACTCCTCGGCACTGGCGAGCTGGTTTCTGGAGATGCCATTGGAGGAAGTGCCAAACGGCCGGCGCGCGTCCAGCGCCAGCTGTGTCCGAGGTCGGAGAGCAAGCGCCTTGGCCGTAAGCGAGTACTGTCGGTACGAAAACGGCGCGAGGGTAAGCCTTGATTGAGGCTGCGAGAATGAGTGGCGCGCCAGAGCGGGCGCGTAGAAGCGCATTGATGCGGCTGGCTGAGCGGCAGCACGCAGCCCCAGTCGGGACAGCGACGCCGCGACTCGGAGATCAGCCATGTCGGCGAGTATGCGAGAGCAGCGGAGTGGCTTCCCGTATCAATCTCTGTCGGACAAATGCTAGCTCAGTATCACGTTTGTCTTGCGCACGGTTGGATTTGGATCGCCGCTCGATCGAGGTAGCCGCCGATGCTCGTGACCTCGGAGGAAAAACGCCCCTGCGGCGGTTGTTTCGGGTTGCGAGGGCGCTGGTCAATATGCCGAGGGAATTGGTGACAGGCGATGCAGGAGCAACTATTCAGCGACGTGCATTGTAATGGACTTGAGTAGCCCGGTTGATGTGATGCGGCGTGGGTGGCCTGATGCAAGGACGACCGACCGTTAGTTTGCTGATTTGCCCCAACGCAGTTCCGAGAGGCAATCGCCAACGGGGCTCGCTGACGTTGTTGCTTAGTCAGGCAACGCGCGCCGCCAGATCACCTGACCGAACCCGCTAGAAATTCATTCGATAGGAAACGATGGCTTCGGCAGCCGGAACAGATGCTCTCTTACTTCAGCCATTGCCATGTTACGGTAATTGGTAATTTGACCTGGACGAATCTGCAAGCGTGTGTTTTTGAAAATCACCATTTGAATGACGCCCCGACCGAGACATCTAGTCAAAGTTGCATTCGCAGACAGCCCTCGCCGTACGACCCTCCCATGGCTGGAATCGCATCATGCAGACATCATACCATGAGTGGTGCCAACACTGTGTGCTCAAATTCGTTTCAGTTCTCCTGCCTGCAGACACCCTTTCGGCAGCTTTCTTCTACATATATCTCATGGGGCATAAAATCCTCATCCCATCTGCGCGTCAGTTCACCCCGGTTCTCGATCATGCACAAGGCTCCATGGCGGACAACCCTGGGGTTCTGATTCTCGCGTAGGGGCGAGGTAAGCCAAGGCAGCCCAGGTGAGACAGAAAAGGAAGAATTCGAGCAACGTCCAGAACTTGTAGAAATGGTATGGTTATCGCACAACAGGCGAGAGACATCAGAAAAGTCGCACCCCTTCCAATCAGAGTGGGCAGTAGAGTCATGTCTCACATAGAAAGGGGGGAAAGGCACTGCATGTTTTTCCAAACAGACACAGGACTCGGTTTGTAAGGGGCGGGGAACGAGGCGGCGTATGCAAAGTTTTTTTTTTTATGACGTATCAGAATAATTTCTTTGTGCAGAACTAGTTGTCAATTTGTTGCAGGAGTCGAAATAAAACATGACAAAAAGAGAATACAACTTGTAGACGAAAGGTGGCCACCATGAAGCACATGTTACTCACTCGGGTTAGAAGGATGACAAAAAAGAAAAAAAAGAATGAAGACGAACCAAATCTGTTCAAAAGCAAAAGAGAACTGACTCAATATCCAATGAAAGGAGACTAACACAGCCAGAGAGAGAAAAAGCAAGATGGAGAAAAAAAAGGAATGCTAAGAGAAAAAGCAATTTGCCATTGAATTCTGAAATTCTGAAAAGATGTTGATTAAAACTAAGAGAAAAAAAAGTCGTGTTCCCAATTATGAATTCCACCTGGAACCAAATGCTCCCCGTCAAAGTAATAAAATTCCCAAGAGCGACATGATGCACAGCCAAAAACTTCAATCCAACCTCCAAACTCTGGGGCACTGCCTCGTGGTGCTGTAAAACCCGTTCCAAACATCCCGCCTGGTATCTCCCTCTCATCCGACCATATTAATGTGTGTTCGTATCGTTCGTAATGTTGTGTATCTTTGACCCAATCCATGTACAGTATTAATATAAAGCTCTATTGCATGTGTTGTACAAGAGCAATCTTCGCGGTAGACCGCTCGCGGTTGCCAAGACGTTTGTTTTGTGTCTGTGTGAAAGAGAGTGTGTGTGCGTGTGTGTGTCGTGCGATGACTGATTTAGATGGCGGCGATGCGGCTGCTGGGCATCTGCATCGACGGATCGTCAAACTCGATCTTGGGGCCGCCGTAGAGGTCGTAGATGCCGGATCCGTACGCGGGCAGCTGGCCGATTGTGGCGACCTCGACAGGAGCCTGGTACTGGTACCACTGGTCCGACTCAGCCTGGGGGGAGGGGTAGTGGCCGGCCTGCTGGTTCTGCGGCTGCTGCTGAGGCTGTTGCTGCTGCTGAGGCTGCATGGGCTGAGGAGCGTACTGGATCATGGGCTGCTGCTCAACAGCGGCGGCGTTGTGCATGGCGTACTGGCTCTCCTGGGACGGGGCGGCGTGGGTGTACATGCCGGCGCCGTCACGGAGGGCGGCCGGGCTCTGGCCGGCGACTGGGGAGAAGCCGGGGCTGCTGGTGACTGGCGTCGTCATGCCCTGGGTGGTGTAGGCCATCTCGACGACGGCGTTGCTGGGACGCTCGCTCTGGCCACGAGGCACCTGGAAGGACGGGTGGATGTTGGTGTTCATGGTGGCGACGCCCGGGTTTCCTTGCTCAACGACGTAGAAGGGGTGCTGGATGGAGTGGCTGCGCTGGAGCATGACTGGGTGATGCGGGTGGTGGTGGTGCGGCGGCGGCGGCGGCTGGACCGAGTAGTCGGCGGCGGCGACGTTGTGCATGTTGTACTGGTGCATCTGCTGGTTGAAGTCGGGGAAGGACGCGGCGCGGTGCATGACGTGGTGGCCATGGGGCAGCGCCTGGCCGGGGACGATGGCAGACACGGGCCACGACATGGCCGTCTGGGTCGGCGTGGGCGGCGACTCGCCCATGTCGGAGTCGGAGGAGCAGTCGTCCAGGACCTCGTTGGGGTGCAGGCCGCGCTGGTGCGAGCGGCGCTGGTGCTTGACCATGGTGGTCTTGCGGCAGAAGCTCTTGATGCAGCCGTCGTGGGCGCACTTGTAGGGACGCTTGCCCGTGTGGATGCGTCGATGGCGGGCAAGGGACGACGACTGAGAGGGTTGTCATGTTAGTTGCTTTCCACGGAGGACAAGGGACAGGGAGGAGCCGGTGTATCGTACGTCGGAGAAGCGCTTGCCGCAGCCCATATGTTGGCACTGGTGAGGCTTCTCGCCAGTGTGAGTTCGGATGTGAACGGTCAGGGCGCTGCGCTGGATGAAGCTCTTGCCGCATCCGGGAATGGAGCACGAGTAGGGACGCTCGTTGGTGTGAATTCTGTAGTGGCGCTGAAGATCTGACTTGCGGTTGAAGCTCTATCACGACAGACAGGGGCGGTTAGTGACTGGTCATGGTGAATTGGGCCTGTCGGGATGGATGCGGCTTACCTTGTTGCACGAGTCCCAGTCACACTGGAACGGGCGAGTGGCAGGCTCATATTCGACAAGTTCGAGGAGCTCCATTGTGAGTTGTGATGCGGTTGAAGCAGACGAGGATGAGGACGAGGATGACGAGGACGAGGATAAGGGTTCAGGTTGAGGATGATGTTGTTGAAAGGATTGTGAGACAGAATATGAATGGAAGTGGAATGTGATGGTGGAGGGAGGAACAAGATATAGATATATGATATACAAGTCTCAAGAAGAAGAGGTAGTAATCGAGGCGATGACGGGTTTCAATGAGAGGCGTGCCGGTGAATTTATGCCGGAAGGGCAAGAGGCGGCCGGGGTATCCAAGGTGTGTGGACCGGTTTCTGAATCAAGTGGGTTGGTGACCGGGGACAGGTACTGACAGGCCCTTGGCTTGGATTGTGGTACAACGCGAGCGAGGGTCTGTTTATTGTGCCGAGTTTGCTACAAGGCCGAGAAGGTGGGAGTCGTCGGCAAGCAAGGGCGTGGGCGGCCGTGGGCGGGTGTGTAGAGGTTGATGTTGCTGTCAAGGTTGTATGTAGTTTCTGTTGGTGGAATGATTCGGAGGTTGCTGATTTGACAAGTTGCAAATGACAATGTCTGGAATGGGCAGGCAGAAAGGTTATGGTTCGTGAGTCTAGGGTCTTGACGCGGAGTTGTTGTAAACAAGAGTCAGAGCCTGGGCCTGCTGAAGAAGATGAGATGCAAGGAAGGAGGGTGGTAAAGAAGGTGATTGACAAGAAGCAAAGAGGCTTTGATGGAGAGGAAAGCGAGGCTATATAGATGAATGATGGCAGGTAGGGGACCAGCGAGACGGGCCGGGACTCGGGAGAGAGGCCAAAGAAGCAACACAGACGTGGGAATTGTGGATGTGGAGTCGAGGCCAGAAGGAGAAGAGGCCCAGGTGAAAAGCAAGATAATAATAAATAAATAATAAATACAGAAGCTAAAATATATGTATGATAAAATAAAAAGTTAATAAAGAAATAAAAAGAAAGCAAGGGTGTTGGGTCGAGGACTCAAGGTACCAAGTCAGTGGTGAGCAGGGCCGGGCTGGGAACACGCCAAGAAGGTTGCACAGTAGTCTATGGAGCCACCGCCCGATAGAAAGGTCGTTGAGCGAGATGGACCAGGAGGAGTTTAGTGTTCAAGGGGAAAGGCAAGGGGGGAGTGTGAAGAGCAGTGAGGGTGTGGGGGAGTTTGGGAAGGGGGGGGGGGGGGGG
>MWMN01000003.1:408515-522613 GCA_002968875.1 Cordyceps cicadae | reverse complement strand
GGGGGGGGGGGGGTTTGGAGGGGCGCAGTTGAAGCAAGAGCCGAGCTGGGAAAAGCCACGGCGGCGGGGGACCGGGGAAGGCCGAGTACTAAGGATCAGGTAGGCGGAAAAAAAAAAAAAAAAAAAGAAGAGGAGAGGATCAAGTGGAAAAGAAGAAGAACAAGGTCAAAAAGAGGCTTGTCTAGCCTGCCTTGTGCAGACAGTTGAATCTAGATCCCAGAAGTCAGTCAATGGGGATTGTCTCAGGCGGTGGTGCCGCCGCGCCTCCTCCGTCTCCTCCGTCTCCTCCGCGTCCTCCGCCGCCGCCGCATCCTCCGCGCTCCGGGCTGGCTGCTGTCTACTGTACGTCTCCATGGAACCACCAGCCCATCAAATACCCATCAGGACCACACATGTCCCCGCGCCGCGCCCCCCTCGACGACAAGGGCCTTCGGGAAGTTGTAGGTACATATGTGTGAGGATGCGACTCGGGGGTACGTCAATGGATATGACGATCAATACTGATTTTCTGTCTCTCGTTTTGTTTTGTTTGTTTGGTAGTGTTGTGAACCCGGGAAAGATGACTGAGTGAACAAGGGGGTTTACCGTGGAAAGCAGACTAAAAAAAACCCCAAAACTTGAAGCGAAATGCCAGCAAAATAGCGCAGAGGGCTTGCGTATAGCACCGACGGAACGTCTCATTTCCGTGTCCATTTTATGAAAATCGGGTCGCAAGTACGTCGGCGCCGCGCGTTGTTCGCGTAATAAGCGTAACAAGGCTCTGGCGCGGGCTGGGCGATGTGAAGCGGAGGGAGGGAGGGAGAGTGAGGAAGGGCCGGGTGGCAAGCGAGCGACTGGGGGAGAAGCAAGTCTCATGAGATAGATCCCCGATCAACCCGTTGGTTGTCTGGCAAGGACCAGACCCCCCTCCTCCCATCCTCCCCCCCTCCCCGGGGCCGACAAGAGGGAGAACAGGGGCCGGGCTGGAGGCAAGGCCAGGCTGCGGCCTGTGTGGTGACACAGGGCTGGTTCTATATCGGGGGCCCTGTTTTGGATATTTCTGGCTTGGTTTGGTTGGTTGGTAATAATAAACAACTATAGATGCTTATTGCTTGCCGTCTTGGCCAACTACCTAGTCAGTCAGTCAGTCAAGACACCAAACAACGAAACAACGACAGAAACGGACATGCTGGTTTGATACTCCTAAATCGGGAAGTGGCAGGAAGCCAGTGGGGAATCCGGCACTCTGGGGCGCGATAGACTGGTGAGCCTTACTTGTTATTCTTATTGCCACCTACAGAGGATGGTCTCTACCTTTTTCCAGGGTGGTTTTCATGACGTCAAGCCTCGGCCAAGAGCTTCACAAAGATCAAAGAGCAACCCAGGGCATGCATGGATTCATGGCATGCAGGAACAACAAAAATCAGGAAAGTCTAAATAATTCATAGCCTAAAACAAAGTCGTATGGAAAAGAAAAGTTCTCGCCTGCATAGAAATGGCATCATGTTACTGTTGATAACAGAGAGCTGAGGTGGGCTTTCCGAAAAGCGGCGGTGGAGGATGCCGCGATGTCTCTTCTCTTCGCCCCCTTTTTCATGTCCCATTTTGCTCTTCGCCCCTTTACATGTGCCATGTTGCTCTTCATTCAGCTCCTTCACGATGACAATTTTTGCCATTTTGAAAAGATGATGCGATTTTACGTCGTGCATGGCTTCGGGTTGAGGTTATAAAAAGAACGACCAACCTGAAACCAAACCGCTGGAGGGGCGTGTAGGCAAGTTTGGAGTTTATTTATATTTTTTTTCTTTTAATATTTTCTTAATCGTTCTTCTTGTGGCTCACAGTGCAGGGGAATAAGATGAAAAATGGGATGAGCAACCAGCTGTGGAGAGAAGAAGAAGACGATTAGAAATGTCTGTGCCCAACACAAAAAAAGAATTATTTATTTAATTTGTTTTAAAACAAAAAGGGTAGTTCGTCTGTCAAAGAGGGAACTGTGCGGAGAAACCCCCCCCCCCCCTCTCTCCTCTAATCTATCATCTGCATATGTACATGTTTGAGGTTCTTCCTTGTTTTATTTATTTCTTCTAGGCGATCAAACAGGCAGATATATCGGCTAAACAAGACGAACTCAAAACACAGATGGAGGCCGCCTTTCCAAGCCCTTGTCTGTTCTTGGAGGAAACCCTTTTGTTGATAAACCTTGAGGCTTGCATTAGGTGAAACTGGAGGGAAAGGGTCCACGACGGCTCTTTAGAGAATGAAACAGATTACCGAAAAGTTTTAATCTATATTTTCATGTTTATACTTGTCTTCTTCTCTATTTTCTCGCACTTCAATCTCTCGATGATATAAAAATAGTCACGTTCATTGATACCCTTGCCAACTTAATATCCAGCTTGCAACCCCGCCGATTTCCACAGACAATCTTTGCCTGTGCGGCGTTTCTAGATGTCAAACTTACTTCT
Organism: Cordyceps cicadae; assembly: GCA_002968875.1. Taxonomy (NCBI): domain Eukaryota; kingdom Fungi; phylum Ascomycota; class Sordariomycetes; order Hypocreales; family Cordycipitaceae; genus Cordyceps; species Cordyceps cicadae. Next base: position 520,166 of record MWMN01000003.1, on the reverse strand, counting down.
GCGTACCTGAAAGCAGTTTGAGAAAATTCTAGGCCATCACGGCAGATGCGAAAGAAATATAAAATATATTTATTTATTTATTTATTTATATAAAAAAAAACAAGAGGCTCCTGTGTACCGTTCTGATGGCCCCCTTTTCGGAGCTGTCGCAATAATACCCAATCTCAGTGCCATTTGCTTTTGCTTCTACTTTGCTCTTGGCGGCAGAACTTATGCAAGGCATCATCAAACTCAATCTTTTCATCGTGGTACCAGCTGAGCCAACCAACGACGAGTGAGAGCCGGGGTGGAGCTACAGAGAGTCATGCCTTGCAAACCTGTGACTATTGTGTGCCTATGAACCCGGAATCTAAATGGGGCTAGTAAGTTGGCTATCTTGACGGGTAGCATTTCCACGTCTGGCTGTATCCTGTTCATGCCACAACAACAACAACAACAACAACAACAACAACAACAACAACAACAACAAGTCCGCTGAGGGGGGGAGGTGGGCCGAACTCATCCATCCATCACGCATCTTGGCTACCAAGTATCTCTTCCAACCGATGCTGTCAAATCGCGGGGGACCGCAAGTTTCGCACAAAGGTGGTGTCAAGGCCCCTCTTGTATGTTGTTAACCAATTAGTTAGTGGTTAGTGGTTAGTTAGTATGTAGTCAGCCTTCGTTTGCTCCAAAAGACGTTTTCCAGCTTCAACTACAGGGTTCCGCCCTAATGCTGTGTGGTTGTACTTGGCAACTAACTAACTACTTGGCTAGTTAGTTGGCGTTGGTTGTAATTAGAAGTTGGAAGCCCATGGTGAAACAACAGCTACCTACTCCTTTTTAGCAGCAACCTTGTGCGAGTCGCAAGGTGTTGATATCGGTTCCTTAAATTAGTGCCCGGCCACAGCACCAGCACGAGGAACTCGCACCAGCCTCTGGCTCTCGCTCACCTCGCTGCGTCTTTGCTTGTCGATCCCATTACGACATGGTCAAACGGCTTTCTTCGCCATCGATTTACGCGGGACTTGGAACTCGGCCTGAAAGGGTCGATCCAGCAGCACCCACGATGTGAGTTGCCGGGTAGCGTGTCGACCTGAGAAGACAATCTTTGCAGATCCAATCAAAAGTCACGCCACAATGACTGGAACACGCCACAATGGCTTGAAGCGTGGGTTTTCCGACCTTTCCGGTCCTTACACTGACAACGTGCTTGCTTGGCCCCCTTCTCCAGCTTTGGTTAGTGACGACCCTGATAGGGGACATGCCGTATCAGGCTTTGGAGATGGCGAATCTCGGCGCGGCCAACAGTCCCGGTCTCTTCCGTCGGCAGGACAGGACAAGAACAGACAAGAGCAGACAAGAACAGACTGAGCGAACAGAGCAGAGAACAGACACACGGAAGAGACATGAGAAAGGGGGCGCGGGAGGACGGACGGGGCGGAGGCTCGCGCCAACCCGCTCCCAGACTCGGAACGATGACAGCTGTCTGTTCCTGTTTCCTTGGAAATTGGGGCCAAAACGTTGGCCAAATCTGTTAGGGATAGCCACCCCCGAATAGAGTTTTGCCGGGCCGGACGCTAGAGCTGTTAGATTTAAAGCCGTTCTCGCAACAGCACAAAAGAAGAACCAGCTAAAACTCGGGTTGGCCATGCCTGGCTGACCATGTGGTTCCCGGCGGGCGACGTTGTTTTACTTTTCTGTGTCTTGCCGAGACAATGCTAATCGATTCATGGAAGCTCTTGCTTAAGCAGGCAAAGACAAGCGAGTTGCGCCGTTTCAAAGCCAACGGGCAAGATTCAGTCAGTTAGTTGGTTGGTTGGTTGGTCGGTTGGTTAGCTTGCTCGTCAGCTGTCCACAATCGAAAGGTGTTGCTGGAAACAAGACAGGGTTTTCTTGGCGAAACCCGCACCTTTTTTCATTTTACCAAATAATGAGATGAACCTTGCGCGTTTCACCTTTTGGCGAGCTCCAAAGGTCAATCAGGCCAAGCTGGCGATCGTGTCTAGGAGTTGATGTCCACCAGCATCAACTTATTGCGTTCCTCCATGCAATAAGGACAAGGCTCTGCGCGATCGCGCGATTGCAATATTGGCATGTGAAATATAACAAAGGGGAAGGCCCGATTTGTCGCTAGTGCTCTCCTGTTTCTTACTTCCTTTCAAAGACGAGGTACAGAGAGCGAAGACCAAACCTGTCTTGGTGGAAAACGGTCACGCGGTCTAGTAGGGGAAAGGGGGTGTTTAGAAGAAGAAGAAGAAGGAAGGAATCTTAATTCTTAGCTTCAGAGAAGAGAGAGACGAGAAAACGACAACGCGAGCGAAACATGTGCGCTTTTCTTTGTCTTTGCTAACCCATAAGAGAGCTGGGCCAATCGCGGGGCAGCCGCCTCCTCGTCTGCTTGTTGCCTCTTTTGGCACGAATCAGTATCTCCGTCTTTGCCCAATCTCGCAAAGCGTTGGTTGGGCAAAAGGGCAAGGACCGGGGGGAGAGGGAGAGGGGGAACGGCGGCGCCGCGAGATGAGGGACAGAGACAAGAGCGGCAATAGATCATCAGCCAGGCAAGGACAAAAAGAGTTTGGGTTGGGGGTTTGGACTGGCCGGCTGCCGAGGGAAAACAGGCCATCATTATCGTTGGTCGGGATGCTAACAGTCAACTAAGTAAAGTTTAGAATAGCGCACCGCCGCAAGTCGGCTGGTCGTCCTGCCTTGCCCAAGAGAGGCAACAGTCAGAGAAGGTGGCGTTTCTTTTGATTCTTTGATTCTTTAATTCTTTAATTCTGTGAATGGAAATTGTGGTCTGGACGAGACTAGCGCATGAATCTCGACACGACGAGCGAAACCATAAAAATCTGAAATATCGTTGAGAAGCAGCAACAGCAGCGGCAGTCGCCAAGTCAAAGTCGGAGAGAATAGAGAGAGTTTCTCGCAAGTTGACCCGAGACGCCTGTCAGTCTGATGATGACGAAAAAATTAAAAAATAATATATATATATATATATATATACATAAAAAAAAACATGAACCAGTGGCAATAACAATCGCCGACCAAGTCAAGAAATCAATAGTTTCTGTCGGTGTGGCTTGAGAGAGAGAGAAAAAGTCCGGGGGAGATTTGGCGCACATGCACATGTACCTGCCTCTTAAGGTGCGGTTCACGCGCTTCCCCTACCCTCTCATTCAATTGCCGCTTCGGAGCAAAGGCAGCTTCTGTTCTCCTTGGTCTTCCAAGGAAATATCGATCCGTAAAACAATAGACGACGGGCCCTAGGCCGCCACAAGTGAAGTGATTTGCCGGGATCACCCCCCCGCCCGCCGCGCCCCCCCTCCTCCTATCTTGATCATGACTCTCTTTGGACATGACTGGCTGGCTGGCTGGCTTGCTGGCTTGCTGGCTTGCTGGTCCCCTCCCCCCGGCTCTATTCAATGCTTCTCGTCGTGGGGGGAGGGGCAAAATGCCCGCCATGCTCAACCCATTTTCTTCAGCAAAACATTGCTGCATCGTGGACCACGACTGGGCCAAGCGGCTTGTATGATCGTGGTCATGCTGCAAACTCGGCGAGGCTCGGCAGGTTTCCGATGTAGCAATCTAGGCAGAGCAGAGTATTTACTGGCTTTTCATTGCCATTGCCGTGTTATGCATCCGGGAGCCTTGGCTGGCTCCAGAATCACAGTCAACCAGCCAGCCAGCCGGCCCTCAAGGGTAGCAGCAGCCAAGACGATGTTGATGATAAGAGACATCCTTCATCGGTCATGACTTCCTTCCCGACCATGCAACTCCGTGGACCCGGGGCCAAGAGAATGAGCCCTTGTCGACCTGTCATGTATACATACATGTATGGGTATGGGCTGGCTGACTGCATCAAGTTGGTGCAGCACCCTCGTTTAACCGTTGAAGATTGTTGAATGACATTGTTCTTGCCTCACTTTTCTTGCGCCGACTCACTCTTATTATTACACCGAGCCGCAATGGCTGAACGAACCCCCGTCCCTTGGCAGCGTGTCCTGTCCAGTTGTCCCCCGGTGGCCAACTGCCGTATCATCACCTTGTCATCTAGGATGTAGAATTATTGTCAGCTTCATTGCACCGGCCAAGGTAAATAATGATGATGATGATGATGATGATGATGATGATGATATTCATCGATCGACGGGCCGTCGTCGTAGGTACGGTACCATCCTTGCATGTGGCAAGCCGCGGCTTCTGGCGGGTTTATCCTGGTTTCAAGTCAAGTCCATCATTCTACATAGTAGCCACGGAAATGTCGTGATACACCGACTTGCTCTCTTTACATGGCCTACGCGGATGCAACTGCAAAGTCCCACCTACCTACCTACATAGTCGGTTGGTCTATCTGTCGGCCTTGGATAGTCTAGCTGGATGTCGGTTGGGCCTGTCTCAAATGATGGACCAAGTTAGTCAGTCCTCAATGAGATTGTTTGATTGTCTCCCGCGAAACCAGATGATCCTGGATCCATGTCCGGCTGTCTGTTCCCCTGACCAAGCCTGCCCGTCAAGCCCACCTGAAAATCAGGCCATTCTGCGACGAGCCAATCAAGAAGCATTGTTTCCCGAGCCCCGCGGCTGATATCCCTTGGCGAATTGAAGAATTTGCAAGCCTTTGTTCATGCGGCAAGCCGCCGTCCGCCCCTCCGGTTAGTGATTAGTGGTTAATAACTAGTTGGTTGATGGTTAGTGCTGGTGGCAATCTTGAACTCTAGACTCTGGAGCCGGCTGGAGTCTATGAGTATATCCATTTCCATATTCATATCCATATCCATATCCACGGGGAAGAATGAGGGAAAGAAATAAAGAAAAAGCCTAGTATTAAAGAGCAAGATCAATGCGACGACTTGTCAAAGTTACCCGTCCTTCCCCTCCTTTACAACTCCCCCCCCCCCCTTCCTCAACCCTGCAACCCATCATACGGCAAGTTTAACAATAATATACGAATTACGATGCGTGCATGGATCCGTTGTCCAGATACTGTGGGCCGAGAGTTGCAACACGAGTCAACCTGTTCTCCCCCCCATCGTGATTGATAGCCGGTAACCATGTAATATGTCATTAAGGACAATGGCCTGGGCTCGCAAATACGGGGGATCGACTCCGTCATCAAGGGTCCGTCTCCCCCAACCGAGCCCTTGTGCATGGAAAATACCTGACTACCTTGTCAGTTATTCAGTAGCCAGGAACAACTAGCTAACTATAGCTAACTGCATTTGTGTCACCACAATTCCTGCCAGATTAGCCCCCCCTCCTCCCTCCTCCCCTCCTCCCCTCCTCCCCTCCTAGCCTTGTCCCCTTTCAAGTGCCGCTACAGTGTCCGTCTTACAAAGCACTGTCTCGCCCGTCTGCCCGCAGTCTGTATGAATGAACGAATGACTGACTGAATGAATGAATGAATGGATGGATGGATGGTTGGATGGATGAATGAATGAACGAATGAATGTACGTATGTATACACATCCTATCAAACACCCGATCCAAGCCTTGGTCTCCGTGTCCCCTAGGCCACTACCTCAATGCCTCAACAGATTCTCTAATGGAGAGACGGCTGGCCTTGCGACCGACCTTGTCCAACGATAATACGTCGATAGGCCATATGCCCTATGCCATGTGCCATGTGCCATGTGCCATGTGCCATGTGCTGCCCTCCCACCTTCCACCCCAACCTCAACCTTGCCCATGTCTCAATCTTCGAAGACAACTATACATGTCCCTCTGTTTTTGGCATATGCTCCGACGGGAGGCCTGGTTCGTTGCCACTTTGCACTTAACCACCACCAAATCAGCCTTTGTCAACATCATGCGAGCCAGTAGTCATCATGCATGACCCCCTTCTCCCCCCCCCCGGACGGCGAGCCCTCTTTTTCCCGTTGCAGAAACTCCTTGCTGCCACATACTGGTTTGGTGAGAGAGTCAGGCTCTTGCATGAAGCAAGCATATGAACCTGGGCTACGGCGTATCAATCAGTACCGTACCGGTAATAACGAAGCCCTCGCCGTGCCCAGCAAGGTACATGATGCTGCAAATCAGCTCACATGGTGTCTGAATTTTGTACAAACACTGGATGGGTACTCGGAATCCCTGCCAATTTTTTTTTCTCCTTTTCTCCTTTTTTTTTTTTTCCTTCATCTTTAGTTTTTTTTTTCTTTTGCCATTGTTCTCTTCTCTTCTTCCTCTTCTTCTCCTCTTCTTCTGCGTCTTCTTCTCCTCTTCTTATTCGTCTTCTTCTTCCGACACTGGAAAACACCTACAAGACTAGGTAGCCTCAATTTGATTTAGGCCCTCATCAATTTACCATCATCCATCTTCATAAATTATCAACGACATGATATCGATATCCCGGCGGAGTCGAATCTATCCCGTCCTTGGCTTTAAATAGCTGCGAATGGCCCGCTCCCGACTTGGCCGGCCTCGCTCAACAAGTCATTGCCCAACGTGTTAATAAACCCCTCCTGAAAGCCGCCGATATGACTCGTCAGGCAAAGGAGTCGGTCTTCTTGTCAGCCCTGTCCCCTGGACCGCGAACCATCTCCATACCAAGAAAAAGAAAAAAAAAATACTGCCCTCGTCCATGTCGTCGCTGCCCTGCCTACAGCTATAGCCATCTTGGCATCCAACACACCCCTGGATCCTGGATCGTAGGTCCGCACGCACAGGCGGTCTTGTTCAGGTGTAAACCGGTCTGGGCGCGTTGGGGAGGGCTGCCCTATTCCACTCTCTCGTCGACCGTGTCTTGTCAATCTTATCCGAAACAGGGCTCTCTGATATCATCCAAGGAGCTGTTCATATGTAGTAGTGGTAGTTCTAATCCCACGGCGCAAGTACTCTGCCTCCTGGCACCAGCTTGGCACTGCCAAGGGAAGCCACGACATTTGGCAAAACCTAGACAGGCCGTCAACAAGGCCTTACTGCTTTTAGCCGACGGAGGCTTTTGGCTTTGGGGGCAGGGATCCTGGCCGTGCCCTTGTGACCGTGGCGCTGGGAGAGGCCATCTTTACTCAGATGGGCGTTTTCCCGCCTCGCGAGACATGATGGACAGCTATCCTTGGTTGCCGTGGCGTTGGTTAGTTGGTTTATGAAGGGTGCTAGAACGCGCCAGCTCTAGGCTAGAAGACGACTTTGGGAAAGGGTAGAAAGACGGTGGACGGTAGATAGGTGACGAGGTCGCGACTTAGAGCCAGACGAATAACAGCTGTCGTCGCCGAGTTATCAAGTTATTACCAAGGAAACTAGCTCTGCAGCAGGAGAGCAAGTCCCTGCGTTGGGGCGTCAAGGTTGAGATGGCTTCTGCCCTGCCCCCCCCTCTCTCTTTACTCTCAGCGCCATTTGGCGTTGAAGAGGGGAATTACTTTGTCATTTACCCCGTAGTGACTGGAGTATTCCACGCTGCTGGCAAGAAAAGAAAACCAAATGCCGTAGTGGTCAACTGAAGAGCGCTGTGGGGGAGGGAAGGGGGCTTGCCAGCCTATAGTGGCAAGCTGAATTGAGTCACCAGTGTTCAGCTGTACCTCGTTGTTGCGCTTTGCTGCATTCAGAGGACCAACATACCTTTACTGGATTATCAGTGTCAAGTCAATTTACTAACTGACTAGCTAGTCAGATCCCAACCTACCAAGTACCTCTACCACTACAAGTTAGTGCTCTGACTATGTACTCTACCACTGCAAAGTACAGTACATACGGTTACCATCGGGAGCGCGGTCGGGCCTCGAATCTCTGCAAATCACCCTTTGTAAATCACCTTGGTAGACTTGTTTTGAAACGCGGTTGTTTACGGGGGGGTTGATGAATCTAACTGCCTCGAATCCTCTCACTCTGCCCAACTTGTCCTCTCCTCCAGCATGACTCGGGCTTTTCAAGCTTCTCGGGGTGTTTTCCCAGCGATTCGATTCCCATCGCCCGTGTGTGATCCGTGCCTTGCGGGGAAGTAAATAGATCTCACGAACCACTCTCGTTTCTGTGGGGGGAGGGGGGTCAAGAGGGGAGAATGTACGTGCGTGGTTCCCTTGAAACAAGCGTTGATGAGATTGACAGCGCTAATAATAACTCGACTGACTCTGACTTGTGTCTCTGGGTCAGAAATGACCTTTTTGCTGCGTCACTTGGCTCCCTTATTAATTACGACGAGCTATGAAATGACTTCACCAGGCCTCGCCGGGATTACAATACATGACGATGACGACAGAGGCGTGGGTGAACCCAGGGCAACTTTCATGTTTGTGGATAATATTTTTCAGCCTTGACCGTTTCTAGAGTTGTCAGATTTGAGAATTGCCAACAACGAGTCATCCATCTGGCTTGATCGTGGCAGGGAGGCGTGAGACTATCTCGACTGACAATAATGAATGAGTGAGACATGATGGCGTCTTTAGCAGATCAGTCAGTACCCGGTCAATCCACCGCCATCTCGGGCTGTGGTGTCGGGTCCAAGTGAGAAAGAAGCACACGTGTATTTGTTTATGTTCAAAACGCCCGGTATAATTTACGCGTCGTAGATTGCTGATCACTGCACATGTACACCACGGCAAGCGCTTATCTCTGTCTGGCAGATGGAGAGTAAGCGCCATCCTCCCCTTGGGACATGATGCCAGCAGGAGCTGAGCTGACTGATATCAGCAAGTTTACATGCATTACTAGCTAGACCTGACCGGTGATGGAGTCTAGATATACGCACCACCTAGCAGCAAGCAGCTGACTAGCGCGATGAATGAATCGCTCGCCGACCTACTGGCTCTGCTACGATTCAGTCATTGCCGTCCACCTCCAGCACTGTCATTGACGAGCCGGCGCGGGTCGACGGGCGGGGTCAGCCGGTGCCATGGAACTGCCGATTCCCTCTAGTCTCGTCTTTTTATATCTCCGAGAGTGTGGCTGGCGTCGTCGCAGTTCCAGTCGCAGTCACAGTAAGTAAGTAACTAATTAACTAGTAAACTAGTATGTAGAGACCCTACCGTCGCCATTGTTGAATCCCCCCCTTCAGACAGCAACTCCAGGTCAAGGAACCGTTGCAATTGCGTCCAAGTCTACCGGCTAGCCATGCGCTAGGCTCGACGGCGTGTGAGTGTTGTCTTGCTACCCCTCTCGTCCCCTCTTCTGAATGCCGTTCTGGAAGGAATTTGCCTCGGTATTGTTTCGTGATCATGGTGACGAGTTGCCGGGCTGGCGAGAGAGAGAGATTCATTGTTCCGGGAATTGAAAGAAGCTGTGTGTATGTGTGTGTGTGTGTGTGTTCAACTGCAGTCTTTCATAGACCCGTTCCGAATTCACAACATATCAGGGCAAATACAAATACGAATAAAATAAAATAAAATCAAATCAAATACGAATAAAATCAAATCAAATCAAATCAAATCAAATCAAATCAAATCAAAGAAATCCAGAATCCCCAACCTTGACGTGGCTTGCCATGTAGTAGTCTCGCTTAGATTGATTGCCCTTCTGATAGGCTTGAGGCCGTCCCTGTATTGTATGCCTGTCTGCACTACACAACATGTCACCATGTACGGATTACGGAGCGCCATCATCACCCATGTCATGCGTAATTCGTCGGCCGGATTATAAAAGATTAGTTTTGCATGAATTCACTATCCACTCTCTCGGCAACAAGGCGCACGCTACGTACACACTGGCTGGCTGCGAGAGGCATTTTGTACACTGCCGTTCCTTGTCTCTTCCGCCTCCTCCCCGAAGTTGTGTGGGTGGACCGGCCAAATCCAATCTGGAGGTCCGGATACAATGGGCTAGCTATGTAGCTATGTGAAGGGATGCATGTAGTGTAGGTAACTAACTAGTATCTTTCTTATGCTGCCGCATCTCTCTCTTGGCGATGGCGTTCGGGAGACTGGAGACTGGGGCCTGGAGCCTGGAGCCCGGAGCCTGGAGCCTGGAGCCTGGTGATCTGCATTGGAACAGCTCGAAAGCGGTTGGATGCGGGAGGGATCAGGGATCTTGGATGGCGCGACAGGCCGTCACCCCTGAAGAGAGCGCGCTCTCGCTGGTCAAGGGAAACCTTGCTGGACTGCTAGTAGCTCTTAGCCTAGCTAGCCGGCTTTGACGGACGGAATCCTGAATCAGGAAACAGAGAATCGGCAAGTGCACTAGCGAATAATGCATCCTAATACGGAGAATACAGAAGGCGTTGTTGTCTCAATCGCCGGGAATCAGCTGAATGCTTGCTGTCAGATGCATGACGCATGGCTGAAGATCACTCTGTTGGTCGGTGGACTTGTCATGCTGCCAATCTCGGCGTCTGTGCCTTGTAATCGGAGATGGACACGGATGGACGCGGATGGACATGACCGGAGGTTTGTGTCCTTTTCGCCACGATCGCGGCTTGATGTCGGAACCAATGGCGTCGACGTGCGAGCAAGTAAGAGTGAGTTGAAAGATTGGTCCCCTGGCAGAGTTGCATTGCCGCGAGACGGGTACCATCTCGCGTCATTGGCCCGTTTTCAGAAACTAACGCATTTGAGAGAAAGATGCAACGCCATGATGAAGAGGAAAGGGCAGGGAGAGGAAGAGAGGAAGAGAGGGCGAGACAGTGTGTGAGAGAGTGAGACAGAGAGAGAGAGAGAGAGAGAGAGATAGGCAGACTCGGGTAATCCAACAATCAGCAATCCTATCCGTACCCACCATCCCCTTGGCAATGCAACCTCTCATGACTTTTTTCCATGCCCGCCCATTAGCCATGTCGTTGCGTTATTAGTTGACGTTGCGGCATATCTGCTGCAAGCGACATCGGTCTGACGGGAATCCCAATCAATGCAAAAGACCAAAGTAGAAAGAGTTGCCACCGTTAACGGACCAACTATGTAACTAGCGGTGACATTCGCACACAGCTTTCGGCCTTTGTTGGAGACTTTTGTTGATGCTGTGAACTAGTCTGTGAGTTGGCGTTCCCTTGTCTGTCAGTCGGGTTTCTGGTCTCTACCAGCCCCTCCCCCAAAGACCTGGATCAGCTTGGCTCGGCAATCTCCGTTGCTGGGTGGCAAAGCCTGGCTGGCTTGGCCTGGGCCTGGGCCTGGGCCTAGGCCTGGCTGGCCAGATAGATGAATGGAGGATGGATAGATAGATAGATAGATAGATAGATAGATGACGGGTAATGGATGATGAATGGATAGATGAATAGATGAATAGACAACGAGATACAGGCAGGGTACACCATTCCGGGTGGATTTGCAGCCATGCCTCTGGATCCTGCTGGCTGGCCGGCGACCTGTGACCTGCCAACCCCCATCGTCCATCTGTTGAATCGGTGATTATGCTTTATCCGCCCCTCTAGATTTTGAAAATTCATTAAAATAAAATAAATACAGTACAGTATGTAAGACAGAAAAAAGCCATCGGCGCTGATGGCGTTCAACAACCCCCGCAGCAATAAAGGAAGAAAGCTGAAACGGGGCAGGCTGATGAAGTGGCAACTGGCTGGGTAGTGAAATAGCGAGCCATCCATACCAAGTCAAGGTTCAAGGTTCCTTGGACGGACTAACTAGTTGACTGGTTGTTAAGCACTGCATGGAATGTTGGTGGTCGATCATGATCGCGTTACCGACAGACAGGTAAAGTAGCCGACCCGGCACCGAAACAAGCCAAACAAGCCAGACAACCCCAACTGCCAGCTCATACATAACCAACTTGCCAACTAATAACTAGTGGGTAACCATGGTAGCTGAGTTGCCAACCAACTAGGCAGTTGCTAGTTAGTGCTTCAGAACAGATGGGCAGTGCAGGCAGTGTACATATATGGCGTAGTCTTGCGCGGTTATCACCAAGACAAGTTGCCCTGGGTTTCACCCACGCTAATATAAGCGATACCGATACACATACGGATACACACCCCCCTAACATGTAGGGTATAATGAATGCATCTTCATCCTTTTCAAGTGGTGTGACCTCTGTAACATGCAGGCGGGCGCCCTATTGACCTGATGATCCCCTAACTAGTCCCCGGGGAAGCCAGGAAGCCAGCCACCGACCAGCAGCCAGCCTCGACGCATGTAGCCACATATGTACTCGATGCCAAGTTCCCAACAGGCGAGGCTGCAGCGCAGGGCAGGGCAAGGCAAGGCAAGGCAAGGCAAGGCAAGGCAAGGCAAAACAAGGCAAGGCAAGGCAATGATAAACCCCCAGAAGATACTGCGACTGCTTGCTTCCTGGTCTCGTTTAAAACGCCCATGGAGCTGAAACAGCGCCGCCCAGATATTCTCGTACTGCCAAGTTAGAAATGCGGTACGCGTTCTCTTACTCACCCCGGGAGGAAGCCCTTGACACATGTGCGCGTAAGAAAGTACAGAATTAGACATCCATCAACTCACTTAATTTATTCCCGTTTCACAACCCCGGGAAAGAATGTGCTCCGAGCTTGGCATCCCGGCATTGCATTTGTTTCCTCTCCCGGGGGGGCGCTGACCGTCTGTCGGTCCGGGCGGCCCGGTATAGGGTAGGCTGCTCGGCGCGCCGAACACTCTGCACTCTCGCTTTGCACCGCTTCACGTCATGACTGCTAGTTGAAGGATGTATTCGCATCCAGGCGCTTGCTGCACATTGAGATGCACCATGCGGTGATTAATTGTTAATTTGGTGCTGCTATACATCAAGTACTCTGGCAAGTACAACCACGGCACTGCCAGGGTTGTTGATTTGGTGCAGAATCGTTTCATACCCGTATAAGCCATCCAGCAGGAACTGAAGAAGCTGGCACGGAAGCACCGGAAGTCTCTTTCCGGTACGGCTAGGTTCGTCCTGCGTCAACTCATACTCTACAGGGTAGCTGTTCCGGCAGTCAATTCCTCGCCCCAAGCCAGCCAGCCCACGTAGCAGGACAAGTGACCGCGGGGGCTCTTGTTAGACAACAACGGAAGAGTAGCATCAAGCATTGACACAACGTGTGCCGCAGAAATTGCAGGACAAGGCCGGATCGCGTCGGCGTAGGTGTGCTTCCTCTCGGAATTTCCGGCGTCGTATCTGCGGAGGAGCCTCACATCGAGGGCGGATACGTGCAGCTAATAAGCAATTCGAGTGGCTCTAGCACATGGACTGCGCTCCGGATAGATGAGTCGATTGTGTTTTGAGCCGCGGGGCCATTATAGGCTCTTGCAACCGGCCCTTTTGCGTGATATCGAGGCACCGACGTTCCTTTTGGTGGCGAGCCTCTGCCATGCGTTGGGTGACGTGGCTTCGGCTCCGGAATTGTTTCCTCGTGTAGGCTCTCATAGGGTATGAACCTTTCCGAGATCACAAATACTACCAGTCTGGAAGGGCCGGCCAATGAAACTTCTGGACCTAGAGAGAGGCAGTTGTCGACGTAATAGCCAGAGTACGATCCTCTGGCTCAACCTTGGATGCTAGAAAAACCATATCTACCTCTACGTTTTATCCTGTTATACTTGATGAACATCTGGCTCTAATCGTACATTTACACGGCTGCTTTTATTCCTTGCGGATCATTGAAATGCAGATGCCCAGCCAGCATCGCTGAGAAACCAACACGCACATCAAGGTGTAAGCCTGGCCGCGCACAATAGAAGATGATCAACTAGATGTTTGAAGCGAGAATACAGTAGAAAGGGGGACCCTGTTCGCTCACCAAGGCAAAGGCTCTCATGATCTGAAGATGTGTGACTGTCCGAGGCTCGCATTCAAACATGAACCGAGTGGTGTATCGATTAGGTAAATGTCACAACGAGAGTGTACTTTGCAAATTCGAGTAAACAAGTTGCTTTCATAATTCGAGATCATCATGGCCTCATTCTTAACCGAAATAATTAATTGAAGCCCGCATGTAACCTTTGACTGGACTTTTGCCGCTCATTCTGGAACGATGATGCGCAAAACGAGGGGCCACTCGGCAACCAAACTCACAACAGAGGGAAAATAAAATGGTTGCAGAGAGACCCCGATAGTTTGGAGCTTCTTTCATGTCTAGATAAGGAGTAGGCTCGTTCTAATGCAGGGGAAATATTCAGCGTTTCCCCTGGCTTCCGAGAATTTTGTCTTGGCCACGATACAAACGTGGTAGTGAGAGTAACTCTACCGTAAAGTACCCTCCATTGAACATGGAGAGCGAAAAGCTGTCTGAGGCATTGAAGCGGGGAAATCGTGCAATTGTATATTAAAAAAGGGAAGAAACAGAAACTGACGTGTATTATTTCGCGTCAGCGCTGAGTCTAGACCAGATGATGTGCTTTCTTTTTCCTCCTACGTGTTACCCCTACTTTTCCATTTGTGATACAACGGGCAACAAGTTGATGCCTGGACTTTTCGGGGACCTGATTGCGCCAATGACGAACCAAGATGAGACTAATAATAATAAAGAAGAGGAAATAAAAAGAAAGCTTCGTCATCCCATGGCGAGCGAGGGTGTTGGCAGGGCATCACCATCCATTCCAAGAAAAAGAAAACAGAGACCCAGGATGATGCAAAGAGAAATGCCGTTTCCTTGTAGCAGGAATATTTAATGTGTAATAAATTATAATAAATTAACATTTCGTCGCACTCCAACTAGGACGGACGAAGCCTCCCTCCCTAGACCGAGGGAAACCCGTCGTTCGGCCACTTTCCACGTCGCCAACCGACTCAAGGACCTGGTTAGTGCCGGCAAATATCCCGCCGATAAAGTCGTATCATGTATCAGTTGGTCCTCGAGGGATGGCAAGAGACAAAACATCGTCAGACCAACGCGGGAGTTTCCACCGCCCCTTTCCAGGGCCTCCCACTTTATTCCCGCCCGGCAGATGTCTTTTGTCGTCACCAAGAAGAAGGAAAGCGAAGGAAAGCGCCTGGGGGGGGGGGGGCTCTGCTGTTGGCCCTTGGTCCCCGGAATACGGACCTGCCTGATTCGCTCAAGCGCTTGCTCCGGAACCCGGCTCCGCTGGGGGTGCCAATTCGTCCCAGGTTGTTGTCCGGGTCCGGTCCTTGCCTTTGCCCGACATGGGGGAGTCGGGAAGTCGTACCCCGGATATCCGCTTCAATCATCATATATATCGGGTTATATATATATATATATATATATATATATTCACGCATTTATTAATTTTTCAATCTATCTCTATATTTATTTACATTTATTTCTTTCGTTATATACATGGATTGTAGTAGCAAGTGACATGCCCGGCCAACCCTGGAAAGCCTCCTTTCTCTTCTCGCTCGTCATGACAGCCTCGTCCGAAATTCGTGTTCTAGTACCCTGGCTGCCTCTCCACCTTGGCTGTCGAAACTTCATTGCCGGCATCATGGGTTTCAATGTCTTATTCGCTCCTCCACCAGACGAGGATAGCAAGGCCCCCCTTCACAGCTACTGGTAACTGGTAGAACCATGGCGCAGGCTGAGAGTCCGTAAGTCCCACAAATGAAATATATTCATGCATACGAGATTGTCATGTGAGCCTCCCATCATCATCTTGCTGCCCAGTGCAGACAGACCCGCCACTGCAATGTGATCTGCTCTTTGCGGCTACAAAGCGGCCGGGATGATTTGTTAATCTATTTTGAACAGATTATAGTTGGTAGTTGCACCGAGTAGATGACGGCTTATGCTCATTCCAATATCCGGTCCGCCCTAGTCGGTAACTAACTAGAGCCTGGCGAGAAAACTACTTTGCCCTTTCTTGGTGGCTGGCTGTAGTGGCGTATCCGACTCCTCTGCGCTAATTATGCAGTCGAGATGGAGACGAAACGAGACGACCTGCTTTCTTTTTCTTTTTAGTTTTGTTTTGTTTTTTTCTGTATTTTTGTTTTTTATTCCGGGAAAGACGGTTGCGGGCGTGGATGGGCTCTATTAGCGGTGCAGAAGTCGGCATGGCAAAAGAAATCATAAGCTGATCTGCACACCCGAGCTGTTTCAAGACACAAAATCCGACTGTAAGGAGGGTCATGATGGACTTGGCCGTTTTCGCTGTAGAAGAAAAGGCGTGTGTTATATTCATATTTCTTTTTTTTTTTTTTTTTTTTTTTTTCAAAAAAAAAAATTACTGCTTGGCCAACGCCAACGCGAGGATACAGCTACGACTTGCTGCCTTGACGTCCAGCATCCAGAGGCTAGGCCCAGGACGGCGAGGTCTGATCAAGGGATGGAAAAACACATTGAGAACAACTCTGATTGTTTTGCTGTAAAACAACAAAGGTAGATTGTGGGAACTGCCTTGCTAGGAGGCTCACCAGCAACTCAAAGGATATAATGTTGTTGACGACCGCCATTTCTCGGCAGGTTATATTTATTGACATGCGGACAGAATATTGAGCAATCGGGCATATTTTAGTTTTTTGTTCAAGTTTACTCTCCCTTGTCACGTAGAATCATGCGCCCATCATCTCACACAGTGCATCACGCACTGGGTGTGCCTGCAGACAATCTCGTCACTTGTCAGACAGACGATGACGAAAGAGGGAGAATTCATATAAGTGAAACTGATGAATGACAGATGAGTTTTACACGGAGCTCTAATTAATGAATCTTGTGCGTCATCCGTCTGGAGATGCTGCGTATGTTGACCACAATATGCTAGGACGGCGCAGGGTCAGGCATTTAGAGGGACTTGGGAAGCAGCCATGTTAATAAGAGAAGAAATGTAACACTAAATTAGAGAAAGAAAAAGATTAAATGTAAAATAAGAAGAAGAACAAGAAGAAGGAGGAGGAGGATGAGGAGTAGATGGAAGAGGGAAAAGAAATAGCGAATGAGAAGAAGTAGAAGAAGTAGAAGAAGGAGGACAAGGAAAAGAAGGAGATGAGGAGATGGAGAAAAGTCTCAAAATCAAGATGAAATCTCCAGGACGCTTTCCAAGCAAGCGACCTTTTCAGGACCGCTTTCGAGCACGTCGAGACACTGCACCGCCTCCGGCGACCCGTACGGGCCGAGGGCGACCTCGCAGTGGTCCGAGTCGAGCTCGAGCGCGATCTCGTCGTCGGTGGCGAGCTTGCTGCAGACCGGGGGCAGGCGCGTCGGGCAGGTGCCCTCGAAGACGCGGTGGAGGCAGCGGATGATGTCGCGGCCGGAGGTCTTGCGGGTGATGGCGCGGACGTCGAGGCAGCGGGCGGCGCCGCCGGGGCCGTAGATGCCGAGCTTGTCGAGGCACAGGGGCGACAGGATCTTGAGGGAGATGGTGCCGACGTCCTCGAGCTCTTGGCAGGTGGGCGGGAGGTGGATGGGGCAGGAGTGCGTGGGCGCGGGATGCGTGGTGTGAGGCTTGGTGCTGGTGGTGGTTGTGGTTGTGGTGGTTGTGGTGGTGGTAGTCCAAGGAGCAGTGGTTGAGGTGGTTGACTTGGTTGAAGTAGTTGAGGTGGTTGACTTGGTTGTGGTTGTGGTGGTGGTAGTCCAAGGAGCAGTGGTTGAAGTACTCGAGGTGCTTGAGGTGGTTGACTTGGTTGAAGTAGTTGAGGTGGTTGAGGTGGTTGAAGTAGTTGAGGTGCTAGACTTAGTCGAGGTTGAGGTGCTAGAAGTGGTTGAAGTAGTTGAAGTGCTTGACTTAGTCGAGGTAGTTGAAGTAGTTAAGGTGCTTGAAGTAGTTGAAGTAGATGAGGTGGTAGACTTAGTCGAGGTAGTTGAAGTGGTTGAAGTAGTTGAGGTGCTAGACTTAGTCGAGGTAGTTGAGGTACTTGACGTGGTCGAAGTGGTTGAAGTGCTCGAGGTGGTTGAAGTAGTTGAAGTGCTTGACTTAGTTGAAGTACTTGAGCTGCTTGAAGTGGTTGAAGTAGTAGTTGAGGTGCTCGACTTAGTTGAAGTACTTGAGCTGCTTGAAGTGGTTGAAGTAGTAGTTGAGGTGCTCGACTTAGTTGAAGTACTTGAGCTGCTTGAAGTGGTTGAAGTAGTAGTTGAGGTGCTCGACTTAGTTGAAGTACTTGAGCTGCTTGAAGTGGTTGAAGTAGTAGTTGAGGTGCTCGACTTAGTTGAAGTACTTGAGCTGCTTGAAGTGGTTGAAGTAGTAGTTGAGGTGCTCGACTTAGTTGAAGTACTTGAGCTGCTTGAAGTGGTTGAAGTAGTAGTTGAGGTGCTCGACTTAGTTGAAGTACTTGAGCTGCTTGAAGTGGTTGAAGTAGTAGTTGAGGTGCTCGACTTAGTTGAAGTACTTGAGCTGGTTGAAGTAGTAGTTGAGGTGCTCGACTTAGTTGAAGTACTTGAGCTGCTTGAAGTGGTTGAAGTAGTAGTACTGCTTGAGGTGGTTGAAGTAGTTGAAGTGCTTGAAGTACTTGACGTGGTCGAAGTGCTTGAAGTGCTTGAAGTAGTAGTACTGCTTGAGGTGGTTGAGGTAGTCGAGGTGCTTGTGGTGGAAGTGCTTGAGGTTGTAGTACTGGTGGAAGTGCTTGAAGTGCTCGAGGTTGTAGTACTGGTTGAAGTGCTTGAAGTAGTACTACTGGTTGAAGTTGTAGTACTGGTGGTACTAGGGGTAGTTGAAGTAGTAGTAGTACTGGTAGTGCAAGGAGTAGTGGTTGAAGAGGTGGAATTAGTGTGCGATGTCCAAGTGGAAGTAGTGTGCGATGTCCAAGTGGAAGTCGTCGGCGATGTCCAAGTGGAAGTAGTGTGTGATGTCCAAGTGGAATTAGGCGGCAATGTCCGAGTGTGAGTACTAGGTGATGTCCAAGTGGAAGGAGTCGTCGGTGTCGTCATCGTGGTCTTGGTCGAACCCGTCTCAGACTTGGTAGGACACACGATTCTGATGCGATGAACGCCTGGTTAGCATGGACACTCCTCGAGAATACGGTTCTACTTCTTCGTACATGTGCTCAGTCCTGTAATCCTTCTCGCAAAAGGTGACGGTAGTATCAACGATGCCCGGCGCACCAGATACCGTCGCCACAACGTTGGGCGCCAGGGTGATGGGGCCGTCGGCGGAGAAATAGCCAGTCACCTTGTAGGCCTGCTGGATGACGACCTTGGTAGGGGCGAGCTCAACAGTCTGGGTGCCTTCGGGGCAGTAGCTTTTGCACTCGTCTGGGCCGCCGCGCCTGTGAAGCGCGGCGAGCAGCGAGACGCCGAATGCCTTGGCGACCATGATGGAGGAGTGCAGTGTAAGCAAGGCAAAGAAAGAAAGAAAGAGAGCGAGGGAGAGCGAGAGGGAGTAAGAGGACAGGAACGAGTGACTATCTCCTTGAATGAAAGAACAGAAAGACTACGTGACCATCGTCATGGGCTGCCTCGGGAGTTTATAGTCGTCGACGAGCGCGCGCCGGTTGCATCAGACAGGACTCGTCCAAGCTTCGTCGCAAAAACAGGACCGCAAGCTGAGACTAGACTGAAAGGCAGTATATCTGGGACTTGATGTACATAATGTTTTCAAATTTCTAATAACTCGTTTCATTCCGGTCATCACCAAGCCAGGAACGCGCTCCAATCTGCTTTCGGATCTGGTCGGTCGGTCGGTCCCGGCCCGACGCGAACAGGACCCCGAGGACGGATGGCTCAGTTGCATGCAAGGTACAGACTTGATTAGTTTTTTCTTCTCTCTTTTTCCCATACTTTCTTTAGGAATGCCACGACTGTTGATGCCGGGTTCGTTCACCATATATAGTCTCGCCCTTTCCGTCCGGCTCGACTCGACAGCCCACTCACACCAGACCCAATGTCTCGGACACTGCATTCTGCATTCTGCATTCTGCGCTCTGCATTCTGCATTCTGCATTCTACACCTCCAGTCACGGCAGCCGCATGCCGTTCACAGCCTCGACGAGCCCGTTGCCTCTGGCCCCCCCTTGCTAGGGCAACCAGGGGGGAGCACGCACACGGCCTGGCCGGATTCTCGCCTGAATCCGTATAAGAGTCTATCTCCGGCCAGTCCATGCCTCGTCACTCGCCCTAGTTATAGACCGCCATAACTCTGTCACTCGACTTGCTCAACGCTCCCCAAGATCTTCAACCCGTTTATCCCGTCCTTGCAGCTTTCTCTCACCATGCGCATCCAAACCACCACTGCCGCCTTCTCGTGGCTGTTGGCCGCTGGGCTCTTGCCCCTCGCTGCGGCCGAGACCTGCCAGGCGACGACGACGGTCACGCGTTCAACCATCACATCGACAAAGACACTCCCTCCCAAGACTTATACGGGCGCGCCTCCGCCTCCGCCAAATGACAAGATCGTTTCTGTCGTGGTTGTTGAATGTCACGTATGCAGGGAGTCCGCCGAGCACGCCGCCGACAACGGCCCTCCTCCCGGCTCAGGCAAAGGCTGCCCCGGCGGGTGCCCGGGCTCTCCTCCTGGCTCTGCTCCCGGCGGCCCTGCTCCCGGCGGCTCTGCTCCCGGCGGCCCTGCTCCCGGCGGCCCTGCTCCCGGCGGCCCTGCTCCCGGCGGCCCTGCTCCCGGCGGCTCTGCTCCCGGTGGCTCTGCTCCCGGCTCCAACCCCAGCTCCAACCCCAGCTCGGGCTCCGGCAATGGCCCCGGCAGTGCCGCTGCTCCCGTCTCTGGCTCTGGCTCCTCTGCAGTCCCTCAACCCGGTGCTGGCTCATCTTCTCCCTCCATTTCCCGCCCAACCGGAGCCGCTACCGTCGCCACTGGCAGCGCCGCGCGCTTCCAACCAACGGGCATCTACGCACTACCCATCGTTTTGGCTCTTTCCACCCTCTTCTTTACTTTTTAAGAATGTACTCATCTCTGATTTTTAATTCTCTTCTTATTCCCCCTCTCCTTCACTCCAGCTCTGACAGCAAAAAATTGTACTTAACTTCCATTCTAAGTTTCTTCAAATCCCTTTCTTTACTCCAGCTCTGATGATAGAAAATTGACTTAACTTTGATTTCAAATTTCTTCCAATTCTATTCCTTTTACTCCAGCTCTAATAGAAAGAAAACGTACTTGATTTCGATTTTAATTATCTGCTAATCTTTTTTTTTGTTTCAGTCCAGCCCTGATAGAAAGAGACTGTGCTCAACTTTGACTTTAATTTTCTTCTAATCCTTTTTTTTTTTTTTTTTTTTTACCTCAGCACTGACAGAATGACTTTTATTCTGCATCAACTCTGCTTCCATCATGAACCGGCGTGGATTTGATTTACACGGGTCTCACTAAACTGGTAGTTAGCGTGGCTTCGCCTCGAGCTATTATTACCATTACATGTGATGATGAAGGGAGAGGATTGGCCGCCACGCGAAGCCTTCCACACGAAGACAGGGGTTTCTCCTTTTTTTTTATAGAATGATATACCCCCTCACCCCTGATTCTAATTCTCCTATCGATGACAGCTTTGCCGCCCTGCATAGATCCGTAGTGGAGGTTCTGACGGGCCGAGTCAGCTTGCAAGGGAGGCGGTCTGGTATTCTACACGTGCAGGATCTGACAGTTCACTTATGGGATGAATCCTTTGACAAGGTGAATTCGCAAAGCGGGAGCGACCTGGAGACAGCACAAGCGTGTACACTTGCGCATTTGCCTCGCTGGCTCGTCTCTGCAGCAACTTGGTTGAGCACTTGGATAGAAAACCCTTCTCCTGAGTAGCTCCACGCTGTTTGGGGAAGACCAGTATCAGTCCCCCCAACGCGGATTGTTTGGATGTTCCGCATTCCATCCCAGCTTAGTAGCTGCCTTGGAGGACGATCTAGACGTCAGGAACGGGACCACTTCAAGGTTTGGCGCGGTGACGACTCTGGTTCTAAGACATCTTGCCAAAACGCGTAACCCGCGGGCACAATGCTGACCAAATCATCCACGGGCTCATGGCTGTGTCAGCTAAGAATAGCCGACTCCGCCCTTCTGTTGCGCTGCCTACAGCATGATGATCATGTCCTTTTGCTGGCGGGTGCCAGCTGCTTGGAGCGGGCAACTGTGGTCATGAATAACTCGATCTTTCCAGTAGCGACTTGAGCGCCGAGATTGAGGCTACGCAACCCCTGTGGCAGCCCTGCAGAAGCTGGTGTCAGGATCGATCCAAAAGTCCGTGCTACACAAGTACATTCCTAGCATTCCTCGAGGCTTCTGGTGCATACAGCTAATAAGGAAAGTCTAAAGTACAACAATAAAAGTCTCACTGACTTCGATAATGCGCATTCCTGTATGAGTACTATAGGAAATGATAGGAACATACTGCTCGGAACAACTTCTATCTTCACTTGAAGCTCTTGAAGTGCTCTTCATCACCAACCAATGACTGCGTACCGATGACTGCGTAGAGCCGTATGCTTGTTGAGAAATGACAGTAGAATAATGTGACAACTACAACGAGCCGATTCATTCATTGGTAGGCGAATCAAAGCATTTCCATGGAGAGAGTACAGTTTGCCGAGAATCTGGAAGCCTGCTTCAGCAATGAAGGTACAGGGTAGCGCGAATAAGACAATTTCTTCCACATCCAACCCCTACCCTGGACTGGGCGATTTACTTGTGGACCTTTATAGGGCCCATCAACATAGTATTTTCATAATCCATTGTCTTCTGGTTTGATATTCTACATTTAACTTGTAGCCTGGATAGTCTTTCTTATAGTCTTTCACTCTCCGGATACTATTGCCGGTGGGCTGTGCAGCGAATAGATGGTTAACAAAAACAACAATACGGGTTTCAAAACAGCAAGCAGCAAGCACTAGAACAATGAGCCGAGTTATCCAACTGCAGGGTACGACTTGCTGCTGCATCTCTCCTCCTACCCTCATGCTCGCAACAAGGCACTCGTGCAAGTATAGAGCAACTCTTGCAAGCCTCAAAACTACCACATCTACATGAGATCTCAATCGCTCAGGAAACAGCAAGAATAACTAATCCCTGGATGCAAATAAGATCGCCCGAGCCTCGACCATCCATGCATCTCCCTTGGCTAAGCATCTATCAACTGCGGAAACGTGATTCAAATTCCAGCTGTGTCTCAAATAAATTCACAGGTCGCGATTTTGCCCTGTTGTTGTTGTCAGACTGCGCATTATTATTAATCGTATCAGTACGGAGTATCCGTAGATCCAAGCTGGTATCCACGTTATTCTTGCCAGCTAGTGTTAACCCCTGATATGCCAGGCTAACTCTTCGTAGATTAATAAGATTGCATTCCATTCCTCCATCCATGCCCCCCCCCCCCCTCCCAATCTCTCCAACATCGTTAATGCTCACCCAGTTTCTCGGCCTCCACCATCCTCGCCGTGTCCCCCCCCGATCCATCAATCGCCCAGAATGCGCGCCCACACACTCATCGTCGCGGCCTTAGCAGCCGTGGTCTCGGCGCATGGCTCCCACGGCAGCAGCGGCGGCGGCGCCCACGGTGGCACATATGGCGCGGAGGCCCGATCAGACTACCCAAACTGGATGACGCGGCACATGGCCGGTACGCAGATCCCCCTTCGCCCCCCCCTCCCTCTCCCCTTGCAGCGAGACCCCCCGAACCTGTTGCTGACTCGCCCTTCCCTGCGCCAGAGGAGCACGGCATGGACACCTTTGACGCGCAGTCCTTCTTCACCCTCCACGACTTCGACTCGGACGGCGTCTGGGAGCGCGAGGAGATGCAGCGCATGTACGGCCTCATGGACCCCAGCAACCGCGACGTCCCCCACGACCGTCGCGACGCCGCCTACCGCGAGCTCCTCGCCCTCCTCGACACCTCGGGCGACAGCCTCGTCTCCCGCGACGAGTTCGTCGCCTTCGTCGCCGCCGGCCGCACCCTGCCCGACCTCGGCTTCGGCCCGGGCCACCACGGCGACGACGAGTACGAGTACGAGGTCCACCACTGGAACAAGTACCACAACGAGGACACCAAGCTCGAGGACCTGACGCACCCGGAGGACATTGAGCACTTCAAGAAGCACGAGGAGCTCGAGGACGCCGAGGACCGCCAGCGGGAGATGGACAAGATCGCCATCATCGAGGCCAACATACCCGCCAAGTTTTTGCGCGTGCAGCACTAGATTGTCTGTGGCGGCCCAACGTTCGACTCGATCGTATTATAGCTGTTTTTTTTTTTTTTTTTTTGCTTGCATGCTGGGGTTTGCGCGCCCATGGCGTTGTTGGAGTTGATGAGTTCGCTCACGCCAGGAGGTTGCTGGCGTGCGGAAAGTACATGATGATGAGATGACTTGGATGTAGATGTAGAGGACCATACAGGCTACGAGAAATCCCGCCTTTGAACATTTGTATAATTATATAGAACGCCCTGAAGAGAGGGAATCGAGGCACCGGCCGGCCAGCATCTTATTACATCTGCGCCGCCTCAATGCATACATCAAAGACGCAGTGCCATACCCCCGGCGCAAACGTCTTGACCTGTTCCACATGACTGACCGTCACCGCTCGCGTCGCATCCCCCTCCGCTTCGTTCCAGCGCATGAACCGCCCCTCAATCTCCGCCCTGCGCGCCGCGATATCATGCACGCCCACGTTCTCATGCAAGTGCAGCCACGTCTGCGGAGCCGTGCTCCGCCGCGCCACCTCCCACGACGCCTCCCACGTCGGCTCGCTCGTCGGCAGGAACCCGCCGTTGACGTGCACGACGTTCCCGGCGACGCCGACGCCGACGCCGTCCCCCTGCCGCAGCCGCCGCATCCTCTCCCGCGCGCGCTGGTTGTCCTCCAAGAAGACGACGATCTGCTCGCCGCCCTCGAGCAGCGCCTCGACCGGCCGCGCAAGGTCCGCCGCGTCGCGCACCACCCGGACGCCCCAGCCGTTGGCCAGCGCCCCGCGCCGCAGGCCCTCGACGCTCCAAGGGTTGATCTCCCAGCACAGCACGCGCAGCCCGAGAGACGCGTACGAGAAGACAAAGTAGCCGATGCCGGCGTACAGGTCCACAGCCCACGGCTGCTGGTCCGCCGCCTCCTCCGGGGCGGCGGCGGCGGTGGCCGACCGGATGCCGCCCTTGAACCCCAGCAGCCGCGCCTTTTCCTTGACGTTTCCGCGGCTGAACATTGTCCACCGCGGCGCCCACGTCTGGCGTATGCCGTTCTGCTTCGTCGATACCCAAAAGGCGTCGTCGAAATCCTGCCGGGTGGGCGCGCCCGCGCCTCGGGTGCGAGGGGGGCCGAAATCGCCGTGAAGCATGCGCAGGCCGGTAGGGCTGCGTAGCACATTCTCCGCGCCCGAGTCGTCCTCTCTTTGCAGCGGTATCCCTTCGTTGATGGCCAGGTTCGTCAAGGGACTCCGGGCGACCAAGGACAGCTCTTGCAGGAGCAGTGTCCACAGGGCGACGCGAGAGTCTGCTGCGCATGCCTCCAACACGTCTATCCAGATTGCCTTGCTGAAACTTCCGGAAGGGAGGAGCGCCATTGGTTCGTAGATGACGAAGCGTTTCGGCGCAGACGATAGAAGGGCTTCCTCCCAGCTCTCGGCCTCTTGGTCAACGGGCGGTTGCTGCGTCTTCAGCCATGCTTTCACGGCCGCCTGGATAGGGTTCTGCGGGTGATGCTTTGGCATTTTTGGGTCCTTTGCCGTGTTGATATTATAACCCAGGGTAGCGTAGTGATCACATTTTGTCAGGCAACCAAAGGTTGCCTCAGTTTATTTCGTGATGCAGATTGGTGCAGCGTTGAGAAAATTCTTGGTGCGGGCGGGGACCGGCCGTTGCTCTCGACGCTGGACCCGCCAGTCGTTAATCGAGGGGTATTGACAGGTGACGAAATGATCGATGCACACATTTCATTCCAAAATGAAGGATATCTCAAACCATATACTAATTTACATGTATAACCTTTAGCGCGTCAATCCTCTATGCTACGTGATACTCATTACAGGAAATAATCGCTTGGACCCCGCCGCCCAGCAGGCACGTGTCTCAGCTCATCAGGCACTGCCGAGAAGATGCTGAATTTTGGATCTAGGTCTTCGCCAACGGTCATGATGGAGGCGACGTTGCCGCAGCGATAACAGTAATTTGGCGCCGACCAGACTGTCACCACGGACTTCTCGTCAAAGTGGTACTGGTGACGTGTCAGCAAAGAACGTCCCGGAAAACCGTTAGTGGTAGGACATACCTTGAATCCTTCGTTTACCAGCTGATGGGCGCGCGCAATCAGCTTCAGACCGTTGACGTGATTGAACTCCGTCGCCACCTTGTCGCCAAACAACCACCCTGCGCCGCGCGGGCTGATCGCCCATGTCTCGACGTCCTCCGGATCAGACCACACCAAGTCGCAGAATGCGCCTTCGTGGGGAATCTCTTGCGCGCGCGCAACGACACGGATCTGGTCTATCGTTCTGATTTCAGGACTCAAGCCGCCGTGGACACACAACACCTCTCCGTCGACGATGGCGGCGAGAACGAGGAAGTCGAACACGTGGCAGCATGCCTTCCACACCGAGGCATTTCCGTACTTTTTTTGACATTCTTCGTAGAAGCCGTATACTTGAGTGATTTGACGCGACTCGTGATTGCCGCGGACCAGGACTATGCGTTCGGGATATCTGCATCGCAAAGAAGTTAGCCAAAAGGAGTTGTGATGTGGCAGAGCGAACACGGGCGCGACTTACTTGGCTTTGAGGCACATTAATAAAGTAAACGTCTCTAGACTGAAGTAACCTCTGTCTACAAAGTCGCCTAGGAATATGAATCGAGTTTGCGCGCTCTGCGAGGTAGAGATGGTGCTGTTAGCATCCGCAGAGCCAGCTGCGGCCGCTGTCGCCGGATCTGCGTTCTCGCTGTTGTCGTTGCCTGTCGCGTCATCACCGGAGGACTTGAGCTTCTTTAAGAGTTTTGGATTCGTAATCTCGGGAGGCTCGATATCTTCGGATGTGATGACTGCGGTGGATGTTGTCGGCGCTTGAACGTCGTTATCCCCCGGCATGCCTCCCGCGACGCGGAATAGCTCTAGCAGATCGTAAAATTGTCCGTGGATGTCGCCACAAACGGTGACGGGTGTACAGACGGGCTGGATGTTGGACTCTGATTGACGCAGAGCGCGGGCGAGTCAGTAAGTGTCCTTTTTTGGATGCTGGTACTGCAACCGGGTCTCTCCAGAGCCAAGTCGACCCGTTGCCGTTGCAGTCTTACCTTCCATCAAGATTTCCTTGACCTTTTCGCAAAGCTCCTTCATG
The DNA here is from genome assembly GCA_002968875.1 of Cordyceps cicadae. Taxonomy (NCBI): domain Eukaryota; kingdom Fungi; phylum Ascomycota; class Sordariomycetes; order Hypocreales; family Cordycipitaceae; genus Cordyceps; species Cordyceps cicadae. Next base: position 493,260 of record MWMN01000003.1, on the reverse strand, counting down.
GCCCGTTCGGGCAGATAGTGGCACTGTTTGGCCTCCTCGAGCCACTCGTCGAGGCCGGCATTTGGGCTCAAATTCGCCGGGCCTGGTCGGGGCACGTTTGAAGTCATGGTTGAAGTTCTGGCCCTCCGAAGATGGAATGCCAGAAGTCGGTGGCGATGCTACAACGGCAAAGGGATGACCTCGCCTTGGCTACGGGGGTTGCTCGGTGCGTGCTGCGCAGGCGGGCCCAATAACTAGCGTAACCATCTATTTTGGGACAGTTGGGTGCAGGCCGCTAATTGGGCTGCTGTATTTTTAGGAAATGCAGCTGCCGATATTGTATAAACACAACTTTTGATGAATCTGAATCTGAATAAATAAGATAAATTTGGAATTTATTTTTAAATTTCCCAATATTTTCTTCCTTTTTTCCCTTTACGTGGCTTTTGTTTCGCCACTGTCCACAGGCTGCCACCTGACACACGTGACCGAGCTGTTATCAGTACCCTTTAGTTGCATACTTCCGGTTACTAGAGTCAGGAGCTTGACTTTGGTGGAGCGTCCGCTAGAACCTCATGGCCAGCGAGCGCAACAACAATATTGTTTGTTGACCATTTTATCCGAAATGCGCCATGTCTGCAAGAGCGCCTCAAGTGTTGTCTAGGAAGACGAATGGGGCGGCTAATAATGCTAGCCAAGGAAATGAGCCTGCTAGAGTATGACGATTCTCTCCTCATTTCTACTCGACTCGGTGTATAACTGACATGAAGCAGGGCAAAGGTGGCCGCGAAGGCGCGAATTCTAGGCCGAAGAGACGCCGTGGCCAAGGAGATAGGAAGAGTGATAGTTCTAAGGTGAAATACGCTTCTATTCCATCACGGCTGCCTAAGTTTAACCAAGCCTTGGTAGGGGCGAGAACCTGAGCCGCCTCGACCACGCCAACGGCAACAGAATGATGGTGGGAAGCTCGTTCTTCGCCGCCTGCCCCCTGGAATGACCGAAGCTGAGTGTATCGCTATCCTGGGAGAGACATGGACTCTTGGCAAAGGCAAAGTCGATTGGTTTTCGTTTGTTCCCGGCAAGATCTCCACCGAGTAGGTTGATGCCCTCTCGTGCTCTACTGACTGACAGACGCTGACCAGACCCAAGTCCATCCAAGCCATCACGCCCTGCAAGAGCATACATCCATCTTGTGAAAAAAGACGACATTCTAGCTCTTAGTGAAACTGTCAGGACTGCGACGTGGGAGGATGCCAAAAATAGCTTCAACAGCCCAGCACTTGTTGGGCCACCATCGTTGGAGCTATCAGCGTACAAGAAGGTGCCTAGCAGTAAGAAGCGCACCGACGCCCGCCAAGGAACGATAGACCAAGACCCGGAATTTATGGCCTTTCTGGAGGGGCTCGCCAATCCCGTGCCACCTCGCGACAGTGCCGATCTGGATGATGGAGACGATGCTAACAAGGGCGAAACTAAAGTGACAACAACCCCCCTCGTCGAGTATTTGAAAGAGAAGAGGGCCAACAGATTGAAAGACTCGGCTTCTGGCAAGAAGCGTGGCGAAGGCAGGGGTAAGGGCTCTAAGGAAGACGACTCTGCCAAAAAGAAGGGCCGAGAGCCAAAGACCGAAAAGCCTGAAAGAGTAGAGAAGAGCTCAAAGACGACAGTTAAGATTCTGACGAAGAAGGCCGCTACCGAACAAGCATCGGATGCCGCAAAGACCGTGGCGAAAGCAATCAATGCCGCGATTGCGCAAGACGCACCCAAAAACAGGCGTGCTGGAATTGCTAGCGCAGCCCGTATTCTTCAGCGCGACCTGGGACTTAGCCCGGGATCTGCCCATAGAAAGGCCCGGCATGACGCGGCTAAGGCCGAAGCCAAAGCCAAAGAGACAAACCAGGCAAACCAAGCAGAAGAGGTACAGGAGGCTAGTCAAATAGCAGGGCCTGCGACGACCGAGGAGGGCAAAGGAAAAGCCAATGGTACAACTGGAAGATCACAAGTCGGAAGAAGGGGTCGGGAGACCAAAAACGGAGCGAAGGCGACCACAGCCCCAGAAGTCCAGTCACAATCCACGGCAATCAACCCACCTGTGATTCTCAAAAAGAAACCGGAAGGGCAGGCAAATGCATCAAGCAGCACTTCTGGTCCCACCACGGGATCAGCCAACCAGCAGACTACGGCGCTGAAACCAGCAACAGATAAGAACTTGAAGCCGACGGTGACTACTAGCAAGGCTGGACAGTCACAAAAGAAGCTGCAATCAGTGACGGCAGGTGCAACAAGAGCATTCATAAAGCATGCTGTTCAATCTCAAGGAGTTACCGAAGCCGCACTCCGGCAAGCATTGGAGCCGCTTGGGGCCATCACGGCCATTGAAATGGACAAGCGCAAATCGTTTGCCTATGTCGACTTTGTTGAACATGGCGGACTTGTCAAGGCTATGAATGCAAGCCCCTTGGCTGTTGCACAATGCTCGGTGCAGATTTTGGAGCGCAAAGATAAGAAGCCAACAACAACGAGCCCTGCTACAGTTGCAGGTACAGCGCCCATCTCCGCCGAAGGGGACAAGGACAAGCCGAAGACGGGCGAGAAAGAGAAAGAAAAGGGGTCAGAAGGAGGACCGACAAGACGCGGCCGCCGAGGTCGAGGTGGACGGGGGAATAATGGAGGGGGTGCGTCCAATGCACAAGCGACTAGTGCTTCCGCAGGTCAGACTGCATCAAAGAGCGTAACGCCGGTCACGTCAGGATGAGCCAAGAGCCAACATGAGTAAAACATGGCAGTTCTTGCCCGGCTGCCCTTGTGCTTGCCAGTGTGCAAACGAGCCAACATGGCGGCCACACGAAGCGCCAGCACAAGTTGACGGGGAACAACCATCGTCGTACATGATTTACGGCTGCTGCTTTGCGGACATGGTGTGTTCAGTCTGCTGCTCTGAGGACATGGTGTGTCACGTCTACTGCTTTGAGGGCATTGTGTGTCACGTCTGCTGGCTGTGGCCACGCTGAGCAAGGAGAAACACAGGGCGCGTAGGACAGCGCGGTTCCGTCAAGAGCACCAAGAAACCCCCTATTATTCTATGACGAGAGCACGAGAATCCCCAAATTCAAACATTGTTCATTATTGGAGATGTCTTTGGCCCAGACTGTGCATGGTGGAGCAGAGTATCGCACAGCGGACAGTCAACAAAATAATTAGCCCTGACAGACCTTAGAGATGCGAAACACAATACGTAGTCATTGCAGTCTGTTACTCTGCGACCCAAAACATGTGACAAGTCATGATGTGATCAATGTGGCACCAGGTTCAGCACCGCAAGTATAAAATAGACGGATGCCCCGAGCAGGAAGCCAATAGCCACCGACACTTTCTCTGCCGCGGTGCGTCGCAGAAAGGCAGCCGCATCGCCGCGCCACAACACTTCGTTATTCTCGCGGCGGGCTGCCTTGAGGCCGGGCAGGCCATCGATGCTGCGTGAGTTGTTCTGGGCCTGATACTTGTGAGCCGTGTTCCTGCTGACCATGATGCCGGACCAGTAATCCAGGTGCGGCCGCTGCTCAAAGACGCACAGCTCCGTGAGCTTCTCGCCGCCCCGACGACCCTCGCGAAGCAGCCTCTCCATGTCGACAGCCGCATCAGCGCCGCCGCCGCCGCCGCCCTCCAACTTTTGCACCGCAGCATCCACCGCATCCTCCTCCTCCTCCTCCTCCTCCTTGCCGCCATCCGCGGCGGCATAGATGCCCTTCTTGACGCGCGGCACGCCGTATCCGCAGCTGGTCTGGACCTGCCAGACGTCGCAGAGGATGACGGCACGGGCGCCGTCAAAGGCGTTGTCGGAGTCGCCGCCGGCGGCGACTCGGCGGACGAGGTCCGGGAAGCGGGGGCTGTCCCACTCGACGACGGAGGTCCGGCAGAAGATGCGGAGGATGCGCGGGGTGGGGCCGAAGCTCATGAACATGAGGCACAGGCGGCCGTTCTCGTAGCTGTGGGCGATGGTCTCGCAGCCGGAGCCCATGCGGTCGACGTAGGCGCAGAGGGAGGGCGAGAGCACGGCAAAGTGCGAGTCGGCGAGGCCCTTGGGGGAGACGTTGACGTGCGGGCCGTGGGTGGAGGCGGAGCCGGTGAAGAAGACGGGTTGCTGCCGGACCCAGTCGGCGAGGTTGTCGGGGAGGGTGTCGTACAGCTTCATGGTTGATGGGATGAGGTGGAAGTTGCTGAAGAGAGAGATATGTTGCAGGCTTCGGTGGGATCGTCTGTCTGTCCGTCGATGAGAAGACGAAGAGAGCTGGCGACGAAGATAGCTATTGCCGTGATAAGGCGGACGTCGCTGATGAGATATGGTAGGCTTTGATGGGATTGTCCGTCTGTCCGTCGATGGGAAGACGCAGAGGGCTGGCAACGAGAAGAAAGCTGTTGCCGTGATCAGATGGACACCGCCGAGGAAAGAGATATTGCCAGCTTTGATGGGAACGTCTGTCCGTCCGTCGACGAGAAGACGAAGAGAGCTGGCAACGAAGATAGCTATTGCCGTGATAAGGCGGACGTCGCTGATGAGATATGGTAGGCTTTGGTGGGATCGTCCGTCTGTCCGTCGATGAGAAGACGCAGAGAGCTTGGCAACGAGAAGAAAGCTGTCGAAATGTTTTGGTCTTCGACAGAGTCAGACTGCGATGGCGGCTGACCATCAACGTATTGATATCGTGGATGGATGGAAATGGATGGCTGGGCTGGGCTGTGTGTTGTTTTGGTACGGTGGCCTGACTAAAGAAAGCGGCCCCTCCGATGTACGGAGATCTGGAATGCGACTTTGATCAACAGCGCATTTTCCGGTGTTGGAAATTTGATGGGACCACGAAACGGACCAGCCTTTGGCTGCGGAAACGGAATCTTGCTCGAAAAAGACGACTTGGACGAGAATGAAGAAGAAATGTTGGTGCAACAGCTCAACAGAGCTCCGAGTTTCGTGTCAACCAGCTGAGCGATGAGGGGGGGGGGAGGATGCACCCGTAATCGGGTCAACTACAGTGATGTGTGTATGATGTATGTACACATATTATGTACATACATATATGCATACATGCATACACATACATCTGTACCCTGCAGATTGTGTCGCGAAGAGGCCAGATTGGGCTGCAAGACGCACTGTTTTCAAGGAAGCGCGATGAGTCAACGATGATCCTGCCGTCGCTGGCTGCATGACTTGCATTCTAGTTTCGCGTCCACGGCTGCGGATTCTGAGATTTCCTACCCCAGATTGGCGCAATCACATCGAGGTGGAAATGTATTCATTGTGGCTATGAGATTCAAGTAAGTCACTTCTTATTATATACGCTGAAATGTGATCCTTCACGAGCTCCAGGAGCCAACCAACAATCGCCTCACAAGAACGGACCGCCTCCGTGCACGAATGGCTCCCCCCATTCTGGCGAAGACTTGGGAGGGTGGCTGAGCGGATCCGCACATGGAGGAGGGATGAGGTCGCCTGGCATAGACATGGGCTTCATGGGCACCGGCATCGGCGGCATCGGAGGCATCGGGGGCATATGAGGCATGGGAGGGATATGATGATAATGCATCGGCGGTGACGCGCCGCCCGCACCCCTCACCCACGGCGGGGTGTAGCCGCGGGGAGGAGGCATCGGAGGAGGCATCGGATGAGGCATCTGAGGAGGCATCTGATGACGCCGGTGCTCGAACCGGTCAAACAGCCGGTCGTGGTGCCGCCGAAAGGCGCCGCCGTCGTCTCCGCTCCGGGGTCGGCTTCGGTTTCGGCTGCGACTGCGCGCGCCGGGGATCTGGTCCCCGGACATGCTGTACTGGCGTCGCTGGCGCTCCCGCGCAATGTTGGCCCGCGGCGGCGACACAGGCCGGCGCGCGAACCGCACGTTGCGGGTGTCCTCGCTGCTCCCCCCGCCGCGGCTGCTCCTCCGGCTGGTGCCGCGGGCCCTACCGTTGCCGCTACCGGCTCTGCCTCTGTCTTTGCTGGCGCCGCCGCCGCCCCGACTCCTGCTGCGGCTGCTGGCACCACCACCACCACCACCGCCGCCCCGGCCCCGGCTGTTGCTGCCGGCCCGCCGGCCCCGATGTGCGCTCCCGCTCCGACACCGGCTGCTGCTTTTGTTGTTGCTACAGCTCCGGCTTCGATCACCCTTGATCGTCTGGCTCCTGCTCCTCCGACGCCTCCTTGAGTTGCTGCCGTGACGAGGGCTGTCATTGCTGTTGCTTGTGCTGCCGTCGCGGCGGCCGCGGCTTCGGGAGCGCGGGCGAGGAGGCGGGCTGCAGCCGCGGGGCTCGACGCCCATCTCGCGAAGTTGGCGTCGGAGCTTCTCGACGAGCCTGTCCTGGTCCTGAAGCATGTCCTCGGCGTTCTTGGCTACCGGTAACCAAGCGCGGTCGTGCGGGTAGTGCCGGCGCGTGTCTCTAAGCTTCGCGACCAAGTCGAAGACGGCGGTCGTGGTGTACTTCATGTCCGTTGTGATTTCCAACTAGAGTCGTGGAAGGGTAGGAAGGGGGTGAGTAGGCGGTTGGCTAATGATCTTTAGGTGACATACATACAGGACAAGGAAGGAAGCAAGCAATTGAGGAAAAGGATGGAAGAAGGATGGAGGACGTGGTGGATTATAGGAAGTTTGGAATATACCTTTTATGATTTATAATCGTTCAACCCCCATTTGCAGAAAACAAATTGCTCTTGGACAGTTTTCTTGTGCTTTCAGGCAGGGGGCGGCTGTATCCTGTATAAAGAGTTATGTTCATGTGCCTGTGTAACGAGTCCTTGTCGCTGCAATCTCGCTAGAGGCCCAGGCTGTGTTTATTGTGATACAAGTGTAATGTGAAGACCAAGAAGGATGAAAGATTGTTTAGACTTGTCCAACACACTCGGCGGCAAAAAAAGAATAGAGGGGGAAAAAAAAGAGGGAGAGAGAGACCTGTCCATTGTGCGTGCGTCCCAACTCGCTCCGATTTTTTTGCCTTGTGGTGAGCAGACCCGCGCCGATTCTTACCCAACCAACGACGCCATTTTTCTTCTTTAGGTCGAGGAAAGGCAAAGACAAAAGGAGGAGGGGGAAGGCTAAGGGATAAAGGCCTGAAATCGAAAAATCCTCTCCAGCGCCAGGCTGGCGAAATCGCCCGAGGCTGGAGGTCGTGTCACCTCGCCTCCTCGCCTGCTCGCAGAGCCACCATAATCGTGGGGTGTGCGACAAGTTGCCAACTAGTTAGTTGGCAAGGCAAGAAACCGACCGTCTCTCTGCTTGAACGACTCTGCTTCGAAAAGCACCTACCAAAGCATCGATCCCTCGGGCTCTCTTCCAAGCCCTCTGAAGATTCCTGTTTTGCCCCGTATGCGCGTCACGCTGTGAACGGGCTCCTGTGGCACCAAGTCGTCCCGTGAGCCGCCTCTTCTTTCGACATGGCGTGGGAAGAAGGACAAAAAGGCAAACAAACGGTAAGATTAATGGTCATTTTAGGGGGGGGGGGGGGGGACGACTGCCCTGCACTGCGCTTCATCGGGCGGTATCAGGCGGTGGACCGGGAGCGGGCCGACTATCTCAAGCACAAAGAAAACAATGACGGGTACGAGAGGAGAGGCTTTCCAGGGATCCTTGAGCACGCTGAAGAAGGCGTCCCATATTTCCCGGAGACTTGAGCGATATCGTTGGCCGTCAGCCCATCAGTTTGCCTCGCGCATGCGTGTATCGAGGCTTGCGGCCGCAGCAGTCAACAAGGGGGGTTTCGGGAACTTGCATCATGCCCTCAAAAGTGTAATATTTTCTAGCCCAAGCAACAGGCTGCCAAAAACAAAAAGATTCCAATGAGGAGGAATTCCGGCATCCTGCCTTGTCTACGTCATGCTTGGGCTTGCGAGATGCACAACGGCAAGCCTCCCTCCGTCAGGCCCCGACCCGTCACCCAAAAAGGAGGGACCATGGAATCGAGATCCCCGACCTCTGGGCTTGAATCTCGTCACACGCGCCATAAATATCCTTCCTCTTCTGCCGTTGAATGAAGCGTGCCCATCATCTGTAGCTGGACCGGTTGGTTCCCTGCTCGCGTTGGAGCTGGGCTGGGACGTGACTGGTCTTGCCCTCGGAAACCGCAGTGCGCGCACCAGGATCAAGTAACACGGCATTCTCGTTAACGCACGAGGTCAGGAGCCAATGCGATGCCATGGCATCATAGCGGATGAGGGAGGCGGTAGGGTGACGTGACTGTGCTGAAGTGAGGTACAGGTTTGTGACTTGCACAACATCTACTTGTTGCATGTATAATACGAGACAATCTGGTGACGCAGGCAGGCTGCCGTTTCCTCAGAACCTTAAGGGTTGCTCATGCAGTGCTGCGAGTAATCTTTCTGAGAAGTTGACAGCAAGAATATAAAATATCGTGCAAAGTGTGCCTGTTTCCTAGGTTGAAGGACTTCCCAGGCGGGCCTACCTACATACCCTAGATTTGGAGCGCCGTCTACAGTGTGATCACGAACGAGCCGGTATCGCAGAATTATGCTTAAATTAGTCCAAATAAATAGATGGTCATTAATTTCAAGCTTCAACTACCCGATATCTACAAGACAGTCCTCAGTAACCACTTGGCTATGCCATCTTGACCTCACGCGGCAACAATCATGCTGAACCAACAACGCACGCTGAAATACACAATAACAATCTGTCAAAACCACATGATTCAAGGACAAGTAATTCCATGCCGTCGCAGAATATCCTCATATGCCCGTATCTTCCTAGTCTGCTCGTCCGCCAAATCAGACAAAGCACTCCGCCGATCCTGCATGTCCAAGAACCTCTCTTTCCAGTTCGCCACATCACGCACCAACTCCTCCATCCGCCTGCCGCAGCCTCCCTGGCAACCGCCACCGCCGCCGCCGCCGCATCTGTGCTGGTCAATCTGCCGCCTCAAGTCCTCCACCCGGCGCTCCAGACAGGCCTTGTCGTGCCGCAAGTCCCCAATCTCCCTGTCCTGGTGGCAGACGCGCGCCCGCAGCGCCTCCATCTCCGCGCGGTGCTTCCCGCAGCTCCCCGTCGCGCCCTGCAGCTGGCGCCGCAGCGCCTCGTTCTCGGCGCCCAGGTTGCGGACCCGGCACTCCAGCTGCGGCACCACGACGCGGCCGAGCCGGTGCGCCTCGGCCCGGGCCGCCTGCAAGCCCGTCTTCAGGTTGGCGACCTCGCAGAGGAGGCCCCTGTTGGTCTTGTCCAGCGCCGCCTCCCGCCCCAGCATGCGGTTCCACGTCTCCCTCAGCACCCTCACATACTCGTGATGGTGATGGTGGTGGTGGTGGTGGTGCGGTGGTGCGGTCGGCGCGAGGTGATGGTGATGATGGGTCTGCCGGCTGCCCGATCGCGACCGCTGTATCGATACGTATTGCTGGCCCGAGGCGGAGGTCTGGATGGTGATTCGTCGAGACATTCGTCGCTTCGGATCCGTATACGCTGGCTGTACGGCCGGGCCGGCGCTGCTCTGCTGGGCTCCCAGCTTGGCGAGTATGCCGGATACGAAGGGCCGGCGCCGCCGTGGCAGTGGTCGCGGTGGTAGTTGTAGTAGTAGTAGTCGTCACGGGGAGGGTGACCGCCGTGGTGGCGACGTTCGCTGGATGCTGGAGGCGGCGTGTAGTGAGAGCTCGAAAAGTTGAGACCGGGCGTTCTGATGCGGATTTTGGTAGAGTAGTAGTGGTCGTCGTAGTTGTTAGTCCTGGGGTACTTGTGATGGTAGGGATAGCTCATGGTGGCGGCGAAGAAGGAGGAGGAGGAGACGGAATAAGTAGTCAAAGTACAGATGTGTCTGAGGATGAGGCTTGAATGGATGGGCAGCAGACTGCTCTGTCTATTGCAAAGGGGGTGGTCTGACTGGCACAGACCGAGGCTGCTGACAGGGACGTCGCGTCCTCTGGGAACCTTCACAAGGACAGGCGCAGGCACAGGCGCAAGACAGGACGTGGGCTGTTACAGGCAGGCAGCAGATATGGAATGAAGAAAGCCTCGCACGTTTGTGCAGGTGAAGAGTGAGGATGAGAGATGGGCAGGTGACCAGGTCAAGTTGGAAGTCCTGGGCCGACGGACAGTATGACAGGAAGAGCAGAGGAGTGAGCGGTTCAGCGATGGAGAGAGAGTGCAGAAGTTTGATGAAGATGGAAGATACAAAAGTTTGACTCAATGTAGATGAAAGATTGAACCGATATTTATGCTCGTTCTCATCGTCCAAAGAATTCTGGAGATTGCCTGCCTAATGGGCCTCTCTGGCCACGGCCATCGCGGCCATCTATCAAAGATGGCCAACATCGGCGGCCCGAGCGGGGTCGGAGACTCATATAGTAAATTTTGGAAGAGATAGTATTGATAAAAGAGCGAGGTGAATGGGGTAATACTGGAGTCATGTTGTCAAAGGATTGATGCTTTGCAGGAACGGCTCGTCTGTGAGGTTGAGGTGGTGGCGCAGGTGCTGGTACTTGCCGGATCGCTGCCTAATATTAAGCATTTAGATCTGGTATATTCGGATGCATTATCTGCATGTGAGTCTGCCTGAGATTTGTGAAAGGCAAGTTCAAAACCAATTACCAAAAACTTTTTTTATTTTTTACTACATATTGCCACCTCACGGGTGAACGAGCCGGCTGAGGCACATGCTCAAGAGCGGGATGGCGCATGCAAGGCCCATTTGAGTCTTTATTGGTCATCTGGATCGTTCACGTCCTTGGGTCATGTTGGAAAATGGAAATGGCACCCGCTGGGCTGTGTAAAGTGTGTAAAGTTGAAAAATACCACACTTCGATCGGCCGTCTAGTTGATGAACACCAACCAACCAACAGTGGCCGCCTACCTACCTCACTTATAAGACCAGACTTCATTTCAGAAAAATACATACATGCAAGCGGACCAGGACAAATACGACTGTTGAAGAAATATGCACGATTTAATGCCATTTTTTGCAGTCTCTGGTTCTGGTTGCCTTGGCCTCTCAGGTCACATACACCTCCAACCAAGTCTGGTCAACTGACCCTGGCGTCAAGTCAGCCTCGCGGGTGAGTCGCCTGAGTGAGTGAGTGAGTGAGGAGCCAGTGAGTGAGCCAGTGAGTGAGTGAGTGGACAGAGGCCGCCACGGGGCCGCCATTGCCGCCCTGCTTATATGGCAAGTAGGATTCCGTGCCTGAAATCTAGGCACCCAGTACGCCCGCTTTTAAAACTGTATTTATCCTGGATCTGCCGGCACGCTTTACAGCTGATGACGTCGCGACTGCACCCTGGCTGAGTATTAGTAAAGCGCTACTGTACTGCAAGACTCTGGCCAGCCTTGCGGCTCACCGAGCAATGTACTGATGTAATAAAATTTCAGGCCTGATTGTGTTAGCCCTGCATGATTTTTTAGCTGCTGTAAACACTGTAGTCGGTCGCGCTATGTAATGTAGATAAACAAACTCCACCACAGCAACTCACACGATGTGATGCTACGATGCTACTGCGGCCAACGCAGCGGGATTTTGGCAAACACAGTACACGTTGATAAAGTCGAATAATGGTTAAATAATATATATCTATGTTTTTAATTTTTGAACATTATTTGACCAAAGTCAGCTATAGTCCCTACGACACAGTAGCAACTCTTTTGCCATGTTCTTTCCCAAACCACGCAACCTGGGCTGCTGCCGTGGTGTGCACCCCCAAAGTCACTAAACATGGGACACGAAAAATAATTCAACATTAATCGAGAGATTGATTAATCTAAATTCTTATTTAAAAAAAAAATAACAATTTTTGTTCAGGCAAGTAGCGAATAACAAACCATCTCCCTCACCACCTTGAGCCTGTTGGCGACTGCGATGACTAAGCTTTCTTGATTTGGCCAACACCTACCTAGCTCTGGACATGAGCTCCTCCACTACGAGGCAGGCACCTCGAGCAGAACGACGCATAAACCCCCAAATCTCTGTCGACTATGCGGCGCCAATTCCAATCAGCGCTGCTATTAGGCCTCTCGGCGCTGGCCGCAGCCATCTTCAAGGATGAAGTCGGCCACGTCGACTTCCACCACTCCCTAGTCGGCCTCCCGCAGCGCGAAGCGACCTTCTACCACCGCCCGAAGCCCGGCACCAAGGCCAGCCTCCTCTACACGCTCAGCGACCTGGGTGTCGTCGGCGCCGTCAACCCGGCCAGCGGCGAGACGGTCTGGCGCCATCGACTCTCCTCCTCCTCCTCCGACGACGACGACGACTTCTCCGGCAGCCCCGCGGGACACCTGCGCGCACCCGCGGACGAGGAGTGGGTGGTGACCGCCCAGGGCCCCCGCGTCCAGGCGTGGAACGGCCTGACGGGCCGCAGCGTCTGGGCCGCCGAGTTCTCCGGCGAGGCGCGGGACGTCGAGGTCGTCGAGGTGACCGAGACGTCGCACAAGGACGTCCTGGCGCTGTTTGACGAGGACGGCACCACCGTCCTGCGGCGCCTCCACGGCGGCCAGGGATCCGTCATGTGGGAGTTTCGCGAGACGACCAAGGACGTGCCCCTACAAGTTTCGACCGACATTGCCAACATCTACATTGTCAGCCTGCACGGATCCCCCTCCTCGTATAGCGTGAAGACGACCTCGGTGGACCCCAGCAACGGCAAGCGCCTGGATCAATGGACCGTCGGCGCCAAGGGCGACGTTGCGTCGGCCGAGGACGTCATGTTTGTCGGTGGCAACTCTGCCGCGCCAATCATCGCGTGGAGGAGCAAGGACAAGCTCACCATCCAGATCCTCGGCACCAAGACGAGGCACGATATTGCGCTGGCCGCCGACGTCGAGTTTGTGGATATCCAGGCGCCCTACCTGAAGGAGTCCCAGGCTCGCTTCTTGGTGCACATGGCCTCCAACTCCGGAAATAGAGCTGAAGTGTACAGCGTCGACATCAAGGACGCCCAGATTAAGAAGACCCACGAGCTGCCTCAGCTGCCCGGCCGCGGCTCCTTCTCCACTAGCTGCGAGGGAGCCAACGTCTACTTTACGAGAATCACCGATGACGAGATCCAAGTCCTTCCATCTGACTCACACGAAGGAGTCGCGCGCTGGAAGATTCAGTCCGGCGGCGCCGTGAAGCCGCTTCACTCCGTGTCCGAAGTCATCCACAAGTCTGGTGGCGATTACGCCGTGCGTACTGCCATTCTCACAGAAGACCACGACTGGATCCAGATCCGCAATGGCGAAAGGGACTGGGTCCGTCATGAAGGGCTCAGCGGTAGCGTGGCTGCGGCCTGGGCTGAGATTCCCGAACAAGAGGACCTGGCCAAGGTTCTCGCTGCAGACGTCGATGCTAACCCCGTCAGCGCCTACATAAAGCGAGTTCTACGCCACATCGACGACCTCCAATACCTCCCGGGCTACCTGGCATCTATCCCCGGCAACATCCTTGCAAGCATTGCCAGCGATGAGCCGGCTTCCGCCGCTGGCGGTCTCTATGCAGACGTTTTTGGTTTCAACAAGATCATCGTGCTGGCCACCCGTCGTGGTCGCTTTTACGGTCTTGACACCGGAAATAAGGGCGCAGTCCTTTGGACCAAGAATGTTCTTCCGCAGGCTGTCGGCGAGTCTCTCAAGGTCAAGGGATTCGCCGTGACCGACGAGACGGGAGTCGTTGCGATGCGTGGAGCGCGTGGCGAGTCTGTTCTGATTCGAGCGACTGACGGTCACATTGACGAAGCCAAAACGGCCGGTTCTACCACGTCGATCATCTCCAGCACCGCCGTTGTTGAGGGCGAAACGTCAGCTTGGCTTCTTGCGCTTGGACCTGACGGGAACCCTGCTGACGAGACCCTCGGCGGCCAAGTTGCCGACGAAGTCTTCGTCATCCGCGGTGAGGGCGAATCCGTAAAGGGAATTAAGATTGTCGCGGACGGAAAGAAAACTAAGAAGCAGGACATCTGGGAGATCAAGGCTGCCGTCGGTCAGCGCATCGTCGACGTTGCCACACTGCCCGCCCACGACCCCGTCGCGTCCATCGGTCGCGTACTCGGCGACAGGCAGGTTCAGTACAAGTACCTGAACCCCAACACTGCCGTCGTCGCCCTCATTGACGAAAAAACGTCCATCCTATCCATCAAGCTCATCGACACAGTCTCCGGCCAGGTGCTCGCCGCCGAGACTCACGACGGCGTCGACGCCACCAAGTCCATATCTTGCGCCATGTCCGAGAACTGGTTCGCCTGCGCCTTCTTCGGGCGGTACCGGCTCGATGACGACTCGGGCCGCTCCATCCAGGGCTACCAAGTCGTCGTCTCCGACCTGTACGAGTCCGAGGCGCCCAACGACCGCGGCCCGCTCGGCGACGCCGCTCGCTTCTCCGCGCTCGCCCCCATCGAGGACCCCGTCGCCGGCGCGTCCCTACCCTTCCTTGCCTCCCAGAGCTGGGTCGTCTCCCAGCCGCTGACGCGCCTCGCCGTGACGCAGACCCGACAGGGCATCGCCAGCCGCGGCCTCGTCGCCTACCTGCCCGAGTCGCGCGCCGTCGTCGCCCTGCCGCGCGTGCTGCTCGACCCCCGGCGCCCGGTCGGCCGCGACCCCACGGCCAACGAGATCGAGGCCGAGGGCCTGCCGCGCTACGCGCCCGCCATCGAGATTGACGCCCGCAACGTGCTCTCCCACGACTGGGAGGTGCTCGGCGTCGCCGGCTTCGCCGCCGCGCCGGCCGTTGTGGAGAGTACCAGCCTGCTCGTCGCGTACGGCATCGACGTCTACGCCACGCGCGTCGTGCCGAGCGGCCTCTTCGACATTCTCGGCAAGGGCTTCAACAAGCTGACGCTCATCTCGACCGTGCTGGCGCTCACCGCTGGCGTTTTGTTCCTAGCTCCCATGGTAGGTGACGCACACGTTGCCTTGTTTTTTTTTTTTTTGTTCATTTTCTAAAATACTAATTTCTTTCTTCTAGGTCCGTCGCAGTCAAATCAACCGCAGATGGGAGGCGTTTATCTAGAAAAAGTAATCCTGGGAATCTTGAAAACACAAAACGGTGTAATGAGGAAGGCCATAGACGGCATGTTGTGTAGTACCATCAGGGACTAGTACGAGTCATAGGATGAATATTTTGAATGTAATGCATAGATATCAAAAAGCTTGTCATGTTATAAGTCTAAAATGTGCTAATCCAGTTATCCAACTGCAAAGGTTCTACGGTTCACATCTTGTTCAGAAGGATATCCGCTAATAAATCCCAAAGATGGTCACACCCCAGGAAACATCCCTTCTAAATATATAACCTCTAGCAATCACCCTTCCAATTCTCCTGGATCCACTCGGAGAGCTTGTACGTAAACGTGCCGTCAATGTACTTTTGCACGTCGTCGGCGCCCTGTGTCCCACCTGCGAACTTGAGGGCGAGGACGATCCACGGCTGCACAAAGTCGAGGAACACGAGGTCCACGGTCTCGGGCGCACTGCCATCCGCAGGGAAGCCAATCTCGGCCTGGATGCAGTTAGGGACGTTGTGGAACGCGACGGCCTTGTGGACGGTGTCGTCGCCGTCCTTGCCGACGTCGTCGACGGTTGTGTAGCCCTCGGTGAGGGGCAGGCCGACGTCGTCGTCTCGCGTGCTGCGAAGTTCAAGTTGTTCATACTCTGAGGCTGAATCCGGATTTTCCTCTTGCTTAGCAGGAAACATCTGCTCCGGAATGGTGAGAAACTTGATATCCCGGCCGGCCTCGGCAAAGATCTTGTCTGCGCCATTGAGCAGAGTGAGAACGTTCTTGGCAATGCTGTAGGGAACGTCGGGTACGAAGTTGAAGCCGCTGGTAAAGGGGCTCACAATGTAGGTGCTATCCCTCGTGAAGGGACCCTTGAAGATATCGAAGCGGATGCCACCCGTGTTCAGAATGGCCAAGCGCGCCTTGTCCTTGCGCTTGGGGTGATGGACGACGTCAGGTAGTACTTCCTTCTCGAGCCAAGAGAAAATACTATTCTCACTGGGATACTTGGCGCGTGACATCCACAACGTCTTTGGCGCGCATCCAAACTGGTGGTCAAGATCCAGTGCTGTACGAGCCCTAGAGATCATCTGTGTAACACGCTTGCCCTGTTCGGTGTCGAAGCTGGAGGCATTCGTGCCGCTGTGGTAATACATGCCATAAAGGTTCGTGTCCAGATATCTGCGTGTGAACTTGGGGCCTGAGGCCGCGGCGGTCACCTCAATTGGGAGTTCGGCGGCGTTGGCCTTGATACTGTCGGCAGACATCCATCCAATAGTCTCAAAGTACCGGCCCGATGCCATGGCAATCGATTTGGAATCAAATTGCCGGGCATCTCGAACGTGAGCGTGGCCTCCAAAGAAGAGAATTGGCGTATCCCAGTTCTCCTTTCGGATAGCTTTGAAGATTATCTCGAATTCGGGCATTCGTAGGCCGACATGTCCAATCACGACGAAAGCGTCTGTCTTTTCTTTGATAGCATCCTGGAACCACTGCTCCTTGACAGTATCTTGCGCCTTTTGCACGAACGAGTTGTTTGCGTTGCCGGTGAAGTCGAAGAGGAAGCCAAATGCGACGATGTCGATGCCTTGGTTCTTGGTCGTGAACTTTTTGTAGCGCTGGGCAAGCGGAACCCGCTCGCCACTTTGCGGGTCGATAACGTCAAGGTTGGATGCAATATATTTGTCTTTGAAGTTCGGAACCGTGGTATTCAACTCGCGGTCGGCCGAGTACGCCTGGTAGAGCTCGTGGTTGCCAATGCAGATGAGGTCGACGTCCTGCTCGCGGTATATGTCGTATTGGAAGAGGCCCTTGGGCGAGGAGGCATCAAACAGGCCGTTACCTTCAATACGGTCGCCGGTGTCGACGAGGAGAAGATCGACGCCCTTATCGTCGGCATGCTTGCGAAGGTGCTTGGAAAACGAGATGTAGTCGCCCCAGTCGGCTGAGTATTGGGCTCTGTCGGAGACGATGTCAGTTAGCGGCAGGCATCGAGGAGTGAAGCAGCCCAGCGCGGTCAAGGAAACCCCGGAAGACGTACTCTAGAAGATGACCACCAAGCCACCCGTGGGTGTCTGTCGTGTGGAGGAAGTTGAGCTGACCCCAGTTGAGATCTCGTAACGGCGCGGGGACAGGCTCCAGAGCTCCAGGCTGAGAGGCGCGGGCGGCGAGCGCCAGAGCGGCACCGAGGAGGACATGTCGATGCATTGCAGATTAGACTAGATTAGGCAAGACATGAATGAAGCAAATGCGGGCTATAATGCGAGGACACAACGGCTGACGATGGAAAGCCAAGCTATTGATGAAGCTGTCTGGTTGCCCGTTTGCGTGCCGGCGACTAGAACGGGGGGGTTCTGTAATCGGCTGGCCCTCAAGGTACCAGGTACCAGTGACAACACTTCTTTAGTGTACATGCATAGGTACCTACCTACCTAGTTAGGTAGATCTTGTGACCGCTGCCACAAGCTCAAAATGTGACACACCACTAGGTACGGTAGCTTTTTAGCGCTTTTGCACTGAATTATTAATGGCTTATGCACCATTTGGCACTTTTGCACTTGATGGCTCGGAATAACCGGAATGAAATCAATCAACGTTCTTGACGTCAACAGAAGTAAGGAAATCTCAGGATTACAACCTTAATCAGCAATCCACTCCTGAGACAGAAGACGAAGCAGCTACCCCGGAAAGTGTTTAGGTTAAGGGGAAATCCATGATCAAGTAGACGATGCGATTACTAGGGAAGCTGGGGAAACCGGGGCTCTCATCACTGAAAGGCACGCCGTAGTTCCATCGGCTCCGAAGCCGGTGATGGCGAGTCCTGGCTGTAGGAATAACCTCGACGCCGAATATTTTCGCAGCGTGCACAGCATATGCATATTTGAACCCGTGTTAAATGTATGATGATGCATAGTAATACCGTATCAAAAACACGAGAAAAGCGCACTCGGCATTCAGGCCTCTTATTCTAGAACCAATTACCCCAAAACGTGCAGGAAAACATACTCTGGCAAGGGCATGACGCAAATAAATCTATTATGGTAGTTGCTCACATTTTCCGGGGAAAATTGAGTGCGGGATGAAACGGAAATCGAAAGCTTGCATGGCCAACCATCGGGTTGAACTCGAAACGTGCCATGTCCTGCATCAACGGATGTCAAGGAAAAAATAAATAAATAAATGCTTGCATCTGGGGCTATCTATAATCTGACAGGAACACTGTGTCTATAAGACTAACCTTCTCTCCATCGCATTCAAATATTGATCTTCTCCGTCCGGTCTGTTGCTCCCCGGCAGAGTCTCTCCATCCCCTTCCTCGTCACATCACATCACCCACATCATCTACCTCAGGTTATCATGACCACCTTCCAGAGTCTCGCGGCCTGGGTGTTGTTTGTTATCAGCACCTCAGCCACCGCAACGTACCCTCCCAAACCGGCCGACTTGGCGACGCCAGTTCAGCAGCGCATTGCCATCGACGGCCCGGGTAGTGAGTTTTATCTTGATCTACCAACCTATTCGAAGTCGTGCTCCCGTTGGAAACTACAACTAACCATCGGAAACAAAACCACCAGGCATGGTCATCAGTTGGAACACATATGAGCCGCTGGACCAGGCGTGCGTCGACTGGGGGACCACGGTGACAGAGCTCACCAACAAGGCGTGTGCTGGAAAGGACTCAATAACATACCCAAGCTCTCGTACCTGGTTCCATTCAGTTGTCCTGCAAAACCTGATTCCCGCCACCAAATATTACTATAAGATTCTTGGCGGCCTGTCCGTTGTCGAAGAATTCCTCAGCCCACGTGCTGCCGGCGATGCCACGCCGTTCAGCATGAATGCCGTCATCGATCTCGGAGCATATGGCCAAGACGGATACACAATCAGCAAGAATCATGGCAAACGTGACAATATCCCCGACATCCCAGTGTCTATGAACCATACCACCATTGGTCGGCTCGCTACCACCATCGATGACTATGAGCTCATAATCCATCCTGGCGACCTCGCCTATGCCGATACCTGGGCTGAAAACCCAGCCAACAAGGAAGACGGGGAAAATGGCTTTGCCGCCATTCTCGAGAGATTCTATCACCAGCTGGCCCCCATCTCGCAGCGCAAACCCTACATGGTCAGCCCCGGCAACCACGAGGTTGATTGCGGGCTCGAGCATAGCAGCGAGTTCTGCCCCGAGGGACAGAAAAACTTTACAGACTTTAGAGTCCGCTTTGGCAACAATATGCCGACGGCCTTTGAGTCCAAGTCGGATGACAATGACGCCAAAATCAACGCCAACAAGGCCCAGAAGCTCGCGAACCCTCCGTTCTGGTTCTCGTTCGACTACGGCATGGTGCACGTCGTCATGATCGATACCGAAACGGACTTTGAAAACGCGCCAGACGGGATCGGAGGCAGTGACGGGTACGACAGCGGCCCCTTTGGCACCCCCAACCAGCAGCTCGACTTCCTCGAGGCCGACCTCGCCTCCGTCGACCGCGCCGTCACGCCCTGGCTCGTCGTCGCCGGCCACCGCCCGTGGTACGTGGCCAACGGCCCCGGCTGCGTCTCCTGCCGCGCCGCATTCGAGGGTCTCTTTTACAAGTACGGCGTCGACCTCGGCATCTTCGGCCACGTCCACAACTCGCAGCGCTACTTGCCGACCTACGACGAGGTGGCCGACCCGGCCGGCCTCGACGACCCGAAGGCACCCATGTACGTCATCGCCGGCGGCGCGGGCAACATTGAGGGCCTGCAGGAGTTTGGGGATATTCCAAAGATTAACGCGTTCGCTTACAATGACGACTTTGCGTACGCGACGCTGCGGTTTGAAGATGCTCGGCATCTGCGCGTGGACTTTATTCGCTCGGCTACGGGTGAGGTTTTGGATTCTTCGGTATTGTATAAATCTCACAAAGAGCGTTTTGTGAGGCAATAGCACAAAGAGCGCCTTGTACAGGCAAGGGACCAATGATCATGTAGAAATATGATGAGGAGCGACTCAACAAACGCTCATCACCGGATGAAACTGGCTGCATAGGTGGCCTGGGAATGGGCACGTTTATTGAAGGTTCTTGGTTTCATAGAATGGCGGAGATAAAGACGCGGTGTTTTTCTTTCTTGGCAAAAAAATGAAGCTAGAGTCATATACTACAGGGCGCTGGCGGCTAGATGGCTTCGCCGTCGAAAGAGCACGGCTCGAGATCGCCAGGCCGCTGATGTTCGCCGCGGCTGCCAGTCTGGCCTTGTATGGCTGCATGTTGCATCTCAACAGCGACATCGCCGCGCCTGTAGCTGTCCTTTTCGCTTTTGGCTACACCAAGGTGGCAGCATGCAAGACCACAGGCATCTTGCTGGTCGACATTCAGCCGGGGCAGGCGGCCACGGTCGGCGCGAGCAATCTGGCCCAAAGCGCGTTCGGAGCGGCGTCATCAGTGACTGCGGTGGCCCTCATCGAGATGGTAGGGATCGGGTGGACGTTGACAATGCTTGCGTTGGCGTGGATGGTGCCGAGTCTGTGTTTCTCGCTTTTGATGCATTGGAGGAGGCAAAGGGAAAGGGCGGAAAGGGAGGCGGCCAAGGTGCGTGCTAAAATAGCCAGGGTCTGGAGATCTAGCACCAGGGTTGGTACAAAATAAGCGCATCTTGATCACGAATTGGAATATACTTCTTTCTGAATTCTATATTATTTTCGTTCTTAGCGAATAATTCTGTGCTATTCCGCTGCCCGTTGCGGCACTTTGCAAGACCACAGCCTCGATCAGGGAACCAAAGCACAAGTAAGGCTCTTGCGCGATGTAATAGACCTTACGGGCGGGGATGGACGTAAAGGTGCTTGTAAAGTCGTGATGTGCGACGCCAGCCCCAGGGAAGATAACTAGTTATGTACAGACTGGGAGGCTAGAAAAGGAAACCGATCAAAGAACGCGCGTGGCATGACACGCATCGTAACCGTTTGGATCAAGATTCCGCCACGCTTGTTCTGGGCCGAGTAAGCAAGCGATAAGTGCGATGCGGCATCGTATCGGTCGGGTAAGGGGGGGCGGGTAGCCCATCATGTCTGGGAATGCATTAGAGACACCAGAGCTGAAGGAGCTGAATCATGTCTAGTTTCCCAAGCACGTTAGTTAGAGACAGACATTGCAGCAACTTGCAGTCATCAGTACAGCCCACCACCATCCCCGGTAACAAGCCCGGCACGAACGCTAAATCCAAGGGCTGAAGCGGAGTCCTCAGACCATGCGATCCGAAATACGACAGGGCCGAGCAGTAGAAATACTACGCAAGGCGGTGACCTTTACCATTATGGTAACAGTTCATTGCAGTTGGGTCCCGGGTTGTGAGGGGTCCACTGGCCTAGGAACCGACGTCTTGGAACATAAAAAGAAGATGCGGCTGAAGTACCAGGTTGACTTTTCTCCCTGGAATTGTTAACTTTTGAAAGATTTATAAATATCAAGTTTGGCGTTTCTCTGTGACCTTTGGACGCTGCCGGAGAGCTGGAAACAACGTGGAAAGGAAAACTCTTCATTCACGGGTCGCACGAATCACGAATCGCGACTCCCGGCCACCAGCGTCTACAGCCCGGAATAAGAGTTATAAAGGCGCATCGCATTTCCGAGGGCGACACTTTGGCGGGAGCGGGCGAGCAAGCCAGCCTAAATCCGTTATAAGATGATGACCTCGAACAGACCGACGGGAAGTCTTTCAATACCTTCCTCGTCTTCGATAGCGCCATCGTCTTCGAGAGCATCGTCGTCGTCGTCGTCGTCTGCGCCTGGCTCCGTCCCGGCGGGTGAGGCACTGCGTCTACTTTCCCAGGAGCTGTCGTCGGTGGCAGATCGCGAACTGCTGCCGACGACGATGAATACGGAGGCCGAAGCTAGAAGTAGTAGCTCGATACTCGCAGGTTAGTTCGTTTTCTTTTTCTTACCTGCTTTCCACGTGCAGTTGCATCCAGTAGCTAACAGCTGGGGAGAAAACAGATCCAAAGGCGACGTCGTCCGGTAGCAGTACGGCAACGAATGTCATGATTGTCAAGACGATACGTTCGGCCATGGCTGAGATGCGGCGACCCTGACGTTTTTTTCACTGATGAAAATTGGAATAGCGAATGGGTCAGCAAAGTCGGGCTGTTTGTGTTTGGTGCCATTGGTAATTCGTCCGTTCCTCGCCACAAGATGTGTGTCTCAGTGGCGTCCAGCAAACGGGGGGACCCCAGCACAGAAACTTTTCGGACCCGGGAGAGGCTTGCATGTGGCGATCCATCGGTGCAGAACTGGGACAATGTTTCTCCCTGCAACGGAACAGGGTGTTACACGATATAATGTAATCATGACATTTGAGCATTGCAAAATAAATAATCAGCCGCAAATTTGACTGTACACTCCTCGTCCCAAGAGACTCTCAACGAATAAAGCAGGTCAACGAGGCGTTCAGCTGAGCGCCGCGCTAATTAATCCCTTCCTCATTTTATCCCAGTGCGAGCCCTTTCCTCTGCCCCACTATCCCCCACATCTCCTTCGCCGAGATAAGCAAGCCCTCCCAATATTCTTCTTCATTTCTTCATCCTATCTGGCTCTCGATTTAGCAGCTTCCCCTTTTCATCTGCCACTGTATCGCTGCCGTCGTCCATTTGAGCACCTTCTATACCACTTGCCACTGTCGTGCTCCTGCTCAGCTCTCTCTGGCTCACGAAGCGGTGACGTCTTCAGCGGCCTAGATCACCGCAAACAGAGCCGACTCTCCCATCCCGTATATCATCATCCCAGGACGGCTCATGTCGACATCTCTCCACGCCAGCCCTCACTCTCTCTGCACTTTTACGGCGTCTCAACGCCGCATGTGCCATATCAGGCAATAGGAACCCCAGCAGGCGACTTGAAAGTCTTTGCGCTCTGCTGCAGATAAATCCAGTCCGTAAAATCGGATAAAGACTTATTTCGACAAAGAATCCCACCTCCCCTTCTCAGCGAATCACGCTTGAGTTCTCCCACACCTGTAAGCATGCCATATTCCTTGCGCACGCATCTCCTCCCGTCCTCTCTTTTGTCTTGTCCTCCTCGACCGCGAACCTTAATCAGACGTAGCCACCATGTCGTCCTATTTTCAGCTAACGAGAAGCCCTCGCCCCAGTGGTAGTGCTAGTCGAATGCCCACGACTGCGACTTCGTTTTTGAACCGCCTCCAGCACACCTTCCTGCCCACCGAAGCCGTTGCAAGCCGCGACGACTACCTGTACCAACCTCTCCTACGAAGTGAGCCGGAACCGGCTGCTGCCGACCCCTCCTCCTCGACTACAGGCCGCCTCCCAACCATGAAGGAAGAAACGAACATCAGCCGTGCCGCCGGCGCAGACAAAGCCTCACCGATGGTCACCGCCACGGCCACCACTACGACGCCTGATGCTACCGACCCGAACCGCAGCAGCGCCAGTGACGACTCTGTTACGCAGGGGCTGCACATCCTCGAGACCCAGTCCTCGCACTGGTGGTCCTACATCACCACGCCCGACTTCTGGATCGTCGTCGCCATCGGGCAGATCCTCGCCCTCTGCATCACCGCCACCAACACCTTCACCACCTTCCTGGCCAACGCCCAGACCAACATTCCTGCCTTCCAGACCGTCTTCAACTACATCCTTCTCTTCCTCGTCTACACCACAATCTTCCTCGTCCGCGATGGTCCGGGTGCCTGGTGGCAGTCCATGCGCAAGGATGGCTGGCGCTATCTCATCATGGCCTTCCTCGATGTCGAGGGCAACTACTTCACCGTCCTCGCCTACCGCTACACCAACATCCTGTCTGCGCAGCTCATCAATTTTTGGTCCATCGTCTGCGTCGTCATCATCTCCTTCACGCTCCTCAAGGTCCGCTACAAGCCGTTCCAGGTCGTCGGCATCCTCGTCTGCTGCGGCGGCATGGGCATCCTGCTCGCCTCGGACCACATCACCAACAGCAACGGCGGCCCGACCGAGAATCGCCTCAAGGGCGACCTCTTCGCCCTCCTCGGCGCCACGCTCTACGGAACCAGCAACGTCTTCGAGGAGTGGCTCGTCTCCAAGGCCCCCATGCACCACGTCCTCGCCTCCATCGGCTTCTTCGGCATGATCATCAACGGCATCCAGGCCGCCATCTTCGACCGCGCCTCCTTCCAGAACGCCCACTGGCACGAGGGCCACGTCGCCGCCTGGCTCGTCGGTTACACCCTCTGCCTCTTCCTCTTCTACACCCTCGCCCCGCTCATCCTCCGCATGGGCTCCGCCGCCTTCTTCGACATCTCCCTCCTCACCGCCAACTTTTGGGGCGTCGTCATCGGCGTCCGCGTCTTCGGCCTCACCATCCACTTCCTCTACCCCATCGCCTTCGTATGCATCATCCTCGGCCTCGTCACCTACTTCCTCTCCGGCAGCCTCCTCGGCGACTCCCGCAAGCCCTGGCTCGGCGAGAACCAGGAGGGCGGTGTCGCCGGCTTCGGAACGGCCAAGCTGCGCGCCATCAACGCCGCGCGCGTCGCCCGTGGTGAGGTCGAGAACGGCATCCCGGTGGATCAGGCTGCGCCGGTCGCCGCGGGTGTCGGTGGTGCCGGCTTCGCAGCGCGGGCCCGGGCCAACATGCAGAGACTGTGGAAGAATGAAGAGGCCGTCTAGGGCAGAATGCGATGACTAGACGTGTTTTTTGAAAGTCTGAAGTTTTCTCAGTCTAAAGCAGTCTGGGGAAGGTTTTGGATATAGCTGTTACGATCATCCATACACGAAACATGTATACTACACAGCTAGATTTAGATGACAGTTATTACACACCACGTCGTTGACCGCAGTCTAGTCATTCTCTGCCATGTGATATCAGAATATGCTGCATTACCCGTCCCCATGGCATGGTGATATGTATAATGAGATCTGTGCAGAGAGGGTATATATATGTACAGAAATGCCCAACCAAGCAAAATACCCAAAGATGGCAAAAAAATGTTGAGCGCTAGAAAGGGAAAAAGGCAAAGGAAACTAGATTATTACTTTCTGTTCGCTGTCCGTACATCATCGTCGCAACGCCTCATTAATCGTTTACTGTGTCCAACCAATTCACTTGGCCGTCTCGTGCAAGAGCCGCTTCTCGTTGACGAGCATCAGCGTCTTGTCCTCGAGGCATTCCGAGACCAGTTCATGGAGGAACTTTTCATGCAGGCCGCGATCAGTCTCATCTTGCGCACCGTTGGTGCCCGTGGACGTCGTCGCCGGCTCATCAACATCGTCAGGCCACAGGATCCGACGCGCTTCTTCCTCCGTCATGGGCGCTTCGCGCAGGTCCCCAACGTCCTCGTCAACGTCGGGATGGTCGGCTTGCTCGGTTGGCTGGAGACTCGACAGAACCGAGTTGACCACGTCCTCGGCTGGCATGCGCCTCGAGTCGCTGGGCTCCTCGGAGGGCTCCGCTGGGGTCGCCGCCACGGGCATCTCATCGCTTTCTGCTTCGCTGTCCGAATCCGTAGTCTGTTCATCGTCATCACTATCCACCACTGCGGATTCTATCCTGTCATTTATCATGCGCTCCTTGAGCTGATCCGACTCTGACTTTTTCATCTTGGCCTCGGCGTTGCTTGTGGTCAGCGGCACCGGGTGCGTCACCGAGCCTCTGCGGTTCTGGCCCGCGCGCAGAATATTGCGCATCAGAAGCAGCTCGTACGTCTTGTACGTTTCATAAAACGCCCGGTTGATGCGGGCGGCAGTATGGAGGTCCGCGATTTCGGTTACCGCGCTGAGAATCTGCAGCAGGACGGTCTCTGGAAACTCATTCGCGACGGTGTAGTCGTCATGGGGAGCAGCCATGCGCCCGAGTCCGGTGGCGACCTGTGATTGGGGCTCCAGCATTGCATGCTTAGAAAGCGCCCAGCCATGACTCTTCTGGCTAATGTCGAAGAGGGTAAGGCCGCTAACGCTGTTGTATATATCTGCGACCGCTGTTCGGAAGGCTGGGATCGGGTCGCAGACACCGCCCCGGTGTACGGGCGCAGGAGGACTCGGTAGCAATCGAAGCAGGTCAACTATCTGAGCCAAGCTTTTTGGCGCAAACGGGACCCTTGACTCGCCAGTTAGAGCCCTCGACTGCATAACAGTAGAAAGCATATTCATGTTGTTGAATAGGGTCATTAGCCAGCCAAGATTCGTCGCGTCACACCAGTGGCTTCCTTTCGGACACCTCGGTGTCGTGGTAAGAGCTAGCGTGGGGTTCTGCGGTGCAACGTTGCCCAAACTTCCCCATATTGTCGGGGGCGGCTCTTCCGGCTCCGGGGCTATGGCCGGCTCGCTTGTCGGGGGCTTTGTATATTCTTGCAAGGCCGCCGTACAGCAGTCATGGAGTTGCGCGATCTTAGTCGAGCGCACAGCCCAGATTTTGTCCTTTATCTTTTGTGGCCACGGCTTGCTTTGCAGGTCTTTTTCGTCGACGAGATGCAAGATGGCACTTTTAGACATCCTACTGAATAAGCCACGGGAGCCGAACGCGTAACTGATGAGCAGGAGGCCGTCGGGCATGTCATCCGCGCCGCGATGCATCCACTGCGGCAACCACCGGTGCTCAACCATCAGCTCGAGCGGCGAGGTGCTCTTGTACCGTATTGAGCACTCTGCAATCGCCACAAATTTATCGAAGCTGATATCCCGCGGCACATCCCCATTATGCATGTGGGCCGCGTGCAAGAGGGTGGAAAGCGACTCCAGGTGATTTGTTTCTCTTTGGGGCATGCGGTATAGCCAGGCCTCCGTCCCACTGTCAAAATAATATTTGGTTCGCGGCGGGGGCAGCTGTGCGGTTATATCTTCAGCTTCATGTAGTTGCACGCTGCTCGCGTGCCCGGAAAACATGTGTGCAAATATCGGCGATGTCTCAGCCAGCATGTGGGATGACACCCGGAATCGCAAAACCGGGTCGTTGGGCGAGCAGCCAGCGTGGTGGTTTGCGAATTCTAGAACTGCGTCTCCACGCTCCGAGATGGTGATTTCACGAACTTCTCGCGAGGGCGATATAGCCGATTGAGCCGTCTGGAGAATTTGTCGAACGACAGTCAACTCCTGCTTCGCCTTTTCGTAGTTTCTAAATCGAATTTCATATCTAGGAAACTGAAGCATGTTAGGATAATGGCCAAGATGAGCAGTAGTGACTATACTTACAAATTGGGGGTCCGGGGCCAATACTCGGGTGACAGACGCATTGCGCATGCGCGTAATCGCATCGCGTCGAAATCGTTTGTTGTCAAAGAGCGCTTCAATCATTTCAGGCGATGCATCTTTCTCGTATGTCTTATAGGTTTCCGCCAAGCTGGTTTGAAAGGCGTCAACGAGCAACTCAACGGAGCCATGCCAGTCGCGAATGGGGCCAATCCACAGTTCAGCGCCGTGTATTCCAATGCGACTGACGCCACTTGCGGGAACAACATCAACTAGGCTCCTCCCACTGAATGAACTTCGATTGTCACGTTGGCCGGGGCTGAGCGGTGACTCGATATATGAATCTTGACGCTGTACCGTTTCATGAGCGTTGGGGGAGCCACGAGGAGGTTTGAGCTCCTCTTGCATGATACTGAGGCACAATGAGTTGCCCCGATCCTTCAATTTCATGAACTCGTTGTACGCATGGTCGATTTGGCTCGGGGTGATGGGTGACGGGCGTAAGCGTTGACATAGAGAATGCAGCTCGCGGCCATGGCAGTCGGGTTCATGGAAGGAGGCCGAGTCGGGTTGTTGCAACGTATGGGTTTCGGCGAAATCGTATTCACTGTGTGTCGTGGTTGGTTTGTTGTACTACAGCACGTCAGTAACGGACAGAGAGAGCCCTTCACCGGGTGCGTCGAGGTGTGCGGGGTGGCTCGTGAGGACATACCGACGAGGTGGAGGGGTGTTCCTTGACGGAGCCCTTGCGTCGCATTTTAACCAGGGCCGAAAGGGAGCCTAGGCGCGAAGGTCTGGAGGAATGCGGCGCGGAAGCATCGCCACTGTCGCTGTTCGTTCTCGGCTTCGCCATGGCAGGCATGTGGTACATTTGTTGAAGAAGCCGGAAGCCGATAGTGCGTATCGAAGTCGGCGTCTGGTGCCACAAGAGTCCAAGCAAGAGCAGTGTGCATCGACGCTGAGCATGCAGCGATAGGGCATGACTTTCTCTCTTCTATGTTGCCATAGGCGAGAGGAAAAGTAGGTTCAACAGGAAAGTTGCAAAGGCACGTCACCCCGAAGCTTGGCGGATGAAAGATCAGTCGTCAGCCTCGCTCGTTCTTGGCAGGCGACTGGGCCACAGCCGCAGCCTGCGACTTGTGCGGATGGTTCGATGCAGAGGGGTTGTCGCTTGCCTTGTTCAGCACCTTGTCATGAATCTTTTGTTTCAGGATCCAGAACGGCTTTTCGAACTTGGTAGTCAGACTTGCGAGGGGCAATCTCCAGTAAACGGAAGGGTTGCAACCGAATTCAACGGCGCCGGGTTCGGTGGGGTGCGACGCAGGCAGGCCCAACGTCCCACTATGCAAACGTTGAGAGAAAGCTCCGTACGCCGTGTAAGGGTAGGGAGAAAAGGCGAGAATGAGAGGCAAAGAATGATGAAGCACAGAAAAAAAAAATATGACCATGCGGTCGGCCGGGAAATAAGCCTGCCTGTTGAAGGGGAATGGATGCAAGGTTAGAAATCGGAGTTTGGTGGAAGAACGAGACTATACCAGCCAGACAGACAGAGGCGATGAATCGGGACGACAGAAGACAGAATGTGGGGGAACAGGTACCTGTATCAGCAGCGACAAGGAACAGAGGACGGTAGCCTTCCAGTTATGAATGTATTCACATCTGCATTACAATTTAGTTTATTTTTATTTTTGTTATTTACTTTTTTTTCATCTCTTTTTTTTTTTTTGCCCCTGTTTACTGTGCTGCACTCAGACACCCGTCAACATGTCATATTTTCCGCTACTTTCTACAACCATCTTCGGAGAATGCGGGGGAACAGCGCCGCGCTCGGTCACTTGTCAGGACATCAGCGTTCAGGCGAATTCAAGCACGAGGCACAAAGAAAAGAGAGACCAGGCATGTATCGCTCCCCTTTCAGTATCCCTCAATCGATGCGGCAATCATCCAAAAATAGACGCTCTTCCTGCAGCCCATCTCACGACTTGTCAGCTGCTGCACTGCCTCGTATGCCAGCCAAGTTAAAACGTCTGCTCGGCTCCTGCTGCCTAAAGTCGAAAGTCGGAGT
The DNA here is from genome assembly GCA_002968875.1 of Cordyceps cicadae. Lineage (NCBI taxonomy): Eukaryota > Fungi > Ascomycota > Sordariomycetes > Hypocreales > Cordycipitaceae > Cordyceps > Cordyceps cicadae. The sequence goes on along the minus strand of MWMN01000003.1, from coordinate 464,117 downwards.
AACGATTCCACAGGGCTGTTGTTAAAACGTTAAAGCACTGCAGCCTGCAATACGATGCCGGCTATGGTCACCTTACATCGCGCTCTCTCCTCTCAGCCAGCTGCCTGAGTCGCCTAATTACCCTTACCGTTTTTTGATTCTTCTTTTTGAAAGAACAAAAGACTGCAGCGTGCCACACACCTACGATGCATCTCTAGCATACTCATCTCCTGTTGCATCCAGAGCATCTTTGGATCAATGTTTCGTGTTTTTGCTGCTTAATATCTCTGCTGGAGGCTTCTCCTTTTTCCGCAAATATCCTTCTATGCCGCTTTGCACAAGGCGTGTACAGACAGCTGGTGAGTCGTCTCGGCCAATGTGTATGTGCCTGAATCTCCGCTTGCTCATCTTTTCTTCAGAAAATGTAGTTCCAATAACAAACGCCTATCCCCCATATAACTGAGCGCCAGGTCCTTTGCCTAATCTACCAGCTTCCTCCCGGTTTCACGGCCCCCCCCTTGCCTCTGCCGCTCGTATGTTCGAAAGATGTCGTGCTAATCCTGTCAAATGCATTGTCTTTGCAACTCCGTTTCAACAAACACACAAAAAGAAAAAAAAAAACCAATGTCCAAGTTCGCATGACATACCAGCCTCTCGTCAGCTTCATAATGTAAAATCAAACACTTGTTGGCGTCAAAACATGCCATATACAACGGCAACAATGTATTGCCGTAAACCGTGGCGTCCAACATTCCACCACCTCACAATCAGCCCCCTTTTCGCTCCGAGTCATGCTTGGGAGGCTGCTCGCTTGACAAGTTGAGCCCACTCGGGGCCTTCTTCCGCCTCCCAGCTTTCTGCCAGCCACCATCGTTTTCGCTCTTCGCGCCGCGTACGTGTCCATTCTCCCGCGGCGGGTTGGATCTCTGAGCCGCCGGGCTCGGCTTCTGGCTCTTGCCTTTCTGGCTTTCCTGCCCTGCCAGGTGCTTGTCTATCGCTGGAGATTTTTTTGCATCACTACCCCCACCATGCTTCGGCCGCAGTGGCATATCGTGCGCAGTGCCACTGTCACTCTTCCTGTGCATAGTTGGGGACGGAGTTCGAGTCTCGTATACGGGAGAGAGATGTGCCATATCCATCGTTGGAGCCTTGTTAAGTCGGTTGTCCCCTGTAGCCAGGTCTAGGGGCGCAATAAGCCCGCTTGAGGTGTTTCTTGATGACACTCGCTGTCGCCCTGATGCTGATGCTTTGGGTGCAGCCGCCAAATTTGCATTAATTCCCGAGGCATGCGGCTTACCGTCCTGCGGCAGGCCGGCAAAACCTGGGTAGTACGGGTGCATCGACGCGATTCTCTCTCTGAAGGAGGTGTCATCTGCTGGGGGTAGGGTAGACAACCTGCCCGATCCATTGACAACCGGCGAAAAGTCATGAAGCATATTCATAGGAACAGTTCCCATCAAGCCTGCGCTTGCCGGATGAGTTCCAATGTGCAGATTTATCGCGGGTGGCTGAATATGCAGCGCGTTTTCAAAGGCTAGCCCGCTGGGAGGTGCAAACTCTTGATTCGGTACAAACGCAGGGGCATTGTAATTCGCAGCCTTGCCACCTGATCCGTTCACGACAAGTGGTCGTGAGTTGTCTTTCTCTTGGTTTCCGGGAAACGGCGCTGAAGGGAGCGGCGCGGACGATGTACCAATAGAATGCGCCCGTGCGTGACTAAGAGGAGATGGCGACCGTGAAGCTCTCCTCATCCTTCGATCGAGAAGTGTCTGGGGCAATTGATCCGTGGATAGTCGGCGCGGACCAGTCCCGGCAGACGCTATATCACCAAAGGCAATACCCGATGGGACTGTCTGCTGGCTTGCGCGCTGCTTACCTGGGCTAAGACTTCGAGCCGTGAAAAATCCGCCGGATTGCGTATCGTCCGATGTCGGGGACTCCGTCGTAGCCTTGGGTGTCTCGTCAAAATCCGTATCGTCAGAAATGAAGCTGGGTATTGCTACTCCATTTGCGCCCTTCGCATATAATGATGGACTTGTAGATGAATGCCCTGTCATGCTATACGATGCTGGTAATTGGGGTGTGGCTTGGGCTTGTGACCGAGAGGCAGGCTGTGACTGTGATCTCAGTGAGCTGTTGGCAGTACTGCCAACCTCTGCAGTCGCTGATCTATGTAGTGAGCGCCGGAACTCTTGTGTAGAATGACTTGTAGTCACCGGTGACGAGGGATAAGTGCCATAGCCTTGAGCAACAGGTTGGTAGAATGCATGACCTAGACCCATGTTGTACATGGCATAAATTTCAGGTCGAATGGGAGCTGACGTGGGCGCTGTGTCGAATGAATTCGTCCTCGAGCGATCTGACGACTGTTGGCCGGAACTTGAGCTACCAGACATTCGCTGCTGCTGTTGGGCTATGTTCTGGTGCGGCAAGAAGACAGGCGAGCTGGCGAGGATATGATACTGCTGATTATATGCCATCTGAGAGACCAAGTCTTGCTGGGTATATGGGAACGGGAACTGTGCGTTTTGGTACCATGACAAATCCTGCGCCATATTGACGGGCGGGATAAACATGGTGTTGTCGTACGTCGCCGGAATGCTTGACGAGGCGCGTCTGTTAGAACCGCCGCCGCCACCACCTCCGCCACCACCGCCGCCGCCGCCGCCGCGAAAGTTGTTATTGTGGCGATTTCCTCTGTGATTTCCACGACCACCTCGGCCAGAATGCGATTGGGAAGAGCTTCGCAAGAGTACGGGTCGAGGCTGGGGGGCGGGTCGAGACCACACGCGCTCCTCCTCCTTAGGAAAGACAAACTGCTCGCAGGCTTCAGGCAGTTTTCCTTGAGAAACAAGGTCGAATGCTCGTCGAAGCTCAAGATGGAGGCCACGAAATGAAAACTCATCGGCGGTGTTACCCAAATTCCGTGAGGTATTGAACGGTTCCTCCACACAGAGTTGATTGTTGAGGGAGTAGTTCCATTTCTTATCCGATTTCGTCAGGAGTCGACCGAGTCTCACGGATAGAACGTGCTTATCGTAATCAAATTCGTGTGCATAGAATCGAAAAAACTGGAAAAGCAACTCGGCCTCGGATGATTTGTTTTTGTTTCCGTACCCTTTGATCTTCTTCATGTTGTCGGCAAAGTCACCAACGGAGCCGTCGGGTTTTTTTAGCTTGTAAGGTAACTGGTGCAAGGCGGGCAGCACAGCAGGGTTGCGAAGCTGGAGGAAGGCAATAATCAAGCATATCCAAGTATATGAACTCAGCGTACCACCGAATGCTGCATCAGGTCAGCGGTTTCCCTGTCCAGTGGCAATAGTAATGTTGACTCACCCGCATCGTTGACTATTCGCCTGCGTGTCCAATATTTGATGATCATGGCCAGTTTTCGTACTCGAGGGTCTGCCTCAACATACGTACGCACCATTCGAGTGTTTTCGAGAGCAACGGTATTGTTGACGTTCATGTCGCAGGCGAGGCCCAACTCTGGGTCCCAAATCTTGACAATCGGTACCTTGGCGGCAGAGATGCAAACAACCTTTTCCATTCCTCCTACATGAGGTTAGACCGGAGTCAGGTCCAAACGTTGGGAATTGCACTTACGTTGAGCAAGCAGATCAGCAATCATACAGACGCCTTCTAGCTCGCGCCAAGGTGTGGTGATGCAAATATCAACTGTCGACGTTAGTGGTTTTGCGTAAAACAAAGGGTTGGTGGGAATTGTACCATCGGAGGAATCTGAGCAGAGTAGATTGCCAGAAGAGCCAAACAGGTGAACATTGATATCATGGCCTGGCCATTCGTCGTTAAAGATCTTCTCGAGCTTCCGAACCAATCGTTTTCGATTTTCTTCGACTTTTTCGGTGGGGAGGAGTTTGTCATAGATCTCGTTCATGTCCTTGGTGAGCTTTTGTTCCTCGTCATCTCCCAGCTTAGGAGCCACAGTGCGCATATCGAGCTTCTCAAGACGCTCACCGCCAACTGAGTATGGTATTCTTCTTCTCGAATTTATCTGAGCCGTCTCATACTTGCAACCACCGAGGCGTGGCGGCAGAGGACGCAGGGAGGGTAGCGTGCTGTTCGTTTCCGAATATGCGGACCGGGGTGAATGGTTTGTACCGGCATTCGGAGAAGGGTCGCGGGATTCGAAAGAGAATTGTCTCGCATGCTGGTGAGGCGTGGACGGGACAGAACTCGAATGTGCCTGACCGTGAGGCGATGTAGAGAGGCCGGCAGCTCGCTGCGCCCAGTTTTTGGACGAGTCGGCAACTGGCCTAGCAGGCATCTTGGCCGTAGTGTCTTTGGGGGTTATAACCAAACGGTTCTTGTCGGAGTTCGTGCTTGATCTGGTCCCATTTCCCGGCGCCGTGGTCAACTTGGCAGGTGGATGTTCCTTGAGCGATGCCCTACTAGAGGTACGCGATCTGGGCGCGGCCTGGACGGGAGGCGAGGTAACAACGGGAGGGAGTGGCGGCGTCTGCAAGCCACCACCCCTCGTGGGTGAGATGAGCTTGTTGTAATGGAGAAGTTGTGCGTGGTAAATAGTCGACTGCTGGGGGATCCAAAGCGGTAGGAACTCGAGGTGAGGGAAGGAGACCGTCTGGGCAGCCGGGGCTTCCTGTGGCTGATCTGCGATGCTAGAGGTTGAGGGCGCAGCGGCCGCGGTGCTCCAAACCTGGGTGGGATAAGACTGTTTAGGTTCGGACGCCGACGTCCGGGTATCCATGAAGAATACAGGCCTCGGCTGGGTCGTTCGCAAGTAGCAGCGGCAGGTGGCGAGCAGCTACCAGGAGAGAAGGGCCAAGGCGGTCGAAAGAGACGGACGGGGCTGCGAAATGCAAACTGATGGCTGGATGCCGATGGAGTGGTGCGGGGGCGAGCAAGGCGTGGTGCATTTATCCGTAGGCGGCGTCGGAGTGGCGAATGAAGTCTCGTCGAGAATAGCGGCAAGGTGGCAGTAGCAGGGCAGAGGGCTGGTAGACAAGGGCGTGATCGAGGGGTCCCGCCTCGAAACTCGGCCACGAAAGGGATAACTGTAGGCTATAGTGAACAAGGCGAGGGCTGCACAGCGGCCTAAGTCATCGAATTCGGGGAGGCGCCGGGACCAGCGGCTGGTGATGGGCGGCTGGGAGGCAGAGAATGCGTGAGGGAGGCGGCGAGTCGAGGACCAACGGGTATCGCGGCGGGCGAGTCAAAAGGGGGTTCACCCGGAGGGTCCCAGGCAGACGGCGCCAGGATGTTGTAGTCGAACGGCGAACGCTAACCTGGTTAAATGATGACCGCTGCAACCAGATAAAAAAATGGCCGTGTGAAAGATGTCGGATGGACGGACGGGCAGACGGACGGCAGGTGTTGTCGAGGAAGAGTCAAGAGTCGTCAGAGACGCCGGGCCAGCTTGGGGATCTCGAAAAGCAGAGGTCAGGACTGGGCGTGGTTAAAGTGTGCGGAAGCAGGTGGTGGTTTGTGGTCTAGGTCCAGTCCAACCAGGTTGTGTGGTGCTGTTGCCGGTATAATAATAAACTGGAGACTTGGGTTGCCTACCAGACCAGCCAGGTCAGATTCATCATTGACTGAATGGAGGGCAGTGGCGGCAAGACAGGCTCACCAATGCACCACCAGCAGTGCTACAATGCCACGATGCACCCACTAAGGATGAGCCACGGAAGCCCCAAGTCCACAATGGTATTAGTACAGGGAAGTAGTACGGAGAGGTAGCAGGTAGCAGGTAGCAGGTATGGTAGCAAGGAGCCTAGGGAATTAATTAAGGTACCTGCCTTGCAGTCATCATGTACATACTCAGCCAGTATATTACAGCATAATTATAGGTATCTATGTTTCAATGGCATCAGGTTGTGGCTGGCATGACTCTTACGAATACAAGTTCAAAACAGGGAGAGGTGCCTGGGAAGCCTTGTGCCCTTACAGCCTGCAGCCCCTCGCAGCCAATCCGCCACGTTGGACTGTTTGCTCAACACCAAAACCCCCCCACTCACCTACCTACATACGAATGATTACCTACTTGGCAGGTTGGTTGGCTCAGGCAGGCCAAACCGATACCTGCCTCAAAAAGGTTTCCTACATACCTACCTCTCTGTACGAATCCGGCCCTGGTCCTGCAAAAGATTCACAAGCGGCGCTGTAAGGTGCGCCGCCTCCTGCACGTTTTTAGTCGGGGGTTTACGGGATTTATGCAGTCTCTCTCTGGTGGGAATTCTCCCAGCTGCCCCCAGCGTCGGCAAAAGTGGTAATAAGGTAACTTAGCTTGTACCTGCCTCACTTGCCTGCAAGTACCTACCTACCTTGATGCTTATGCTGCAGCTGCCGTGTTGTGCAGACAACTCAGTCATGCGCATCACCCGAGCCACTAGCTACCTCCTTGCCTTCCGTGCTTCTTCTTCTTCTCCTTCTTCCGCTTTTCAGCTGTGGTCACTTCGTTGCACGTCCGGCCCATGCTCAAGACAAGTGCAGTTACCCAAGCCGCTCAGTACCAAGCAACAACCTTATTGCGGCGAAGGTTATCGAAGCACAGAACTTCCGCGCCACACCCAGGCGGCCCTCGGAGCCAGCCTCTCCTGAGATAGCTCAGTTTCCGTCAAAGTGTATCCAACAGCAGACTCTTTTGACCACCTTGTCAGCCCGCCTTGACATATTCTTCACCTCTCGGCCTCGTTCCCTCTGCCCCACTTGCATGCGGGAGAAGCCCCATACATAACCTACTGCCCTGAGCCAGCCCGCCAGGAACTGTGTACTGTGTGGGGATACAGTCGCCTGCAAGAGACCATACTGTATAGTGTGGAGAGCAGCCCCTTGTTCTCCTCAACAAGGTAAGAGACAGGGCACCATGCGCACTGTGCACACACACAGTGCGGCACCTGGCTGGACGAGCACGAGCACGCAGGCGCCTCCCTGCGATGACACCCGTCTCAATCGCGTTATCAAATCGTCTCTTGTGGTTGCACATCGCATTGGACTGGAAGCTAGAAAAAAGTTGGCATACGGCATCCGGTAAGTCGCCTATTTTCAGGGCCCCCATCTGTACACTTTGGTAACACGGCCGCCCAGACCGCGGGCTATTCACATGCAACCGGTCGGTGGCTAAAACGACGTTGCGACAAAGAAGGCCTGGCTAGATAAATAAATGCCACAAAGCGCGTCATTGTTCCTCCTCGGAACGCTCTTCAGACCCTCGACCCGGGCGATTCTGCTTGTGTGGCCCTGTTGGACAAATACTGGAAACAACCGGGAGGGCAAGGAAAGGTAAAGTCGTCGGAGTCCCCTGCACGAAGCAACGCGGCCTGCCTAACCTAACTAGTTACTACTATGTACACAGGTGGTTGGTCCAGACTCTAAATTTTATTCCAGCAGCTCCAAACACCACCCACCAACCACCGCACCAAGGAAGCCCCGATCGTCCAGTCGACTGCCCGTCTCATCTGCAGGAACAGCTCCCGGTCGCAGGTATAGCTATGCAGTCAGGTCAATGTGGCAGCGACCAGGAATCCCCGCCATCTGCTCATCTCCTGTAAATTGGTGCAACTTCCCATGATGCTCCCATACCTCGCACGGGCCAGTTCAGTAATCTCTCGGAACCACGTCGTTCTGGTTCTACACCCACAGAATATCAGTCTCCTTTCTGGTTTTTGGAAGAAAGTCAACGCAGTGGAGAGTGGAGAGGCGGCTTGTTCAGCAAGCGAGCAACATGCAGCAAGCAGCACTGAAATCTAATACCTCTAAATTCAGCGACGGTATCTGCCCCTCGTAATCTCCAAAAAGCAGGGGCAGCGCCATAGATATATTACGAAGTATACCCCCCGATGATATTTCCGCCATGTTGGGTTTCTCGAGAACCCTTACATCTCAGTGTATGCATTCAATGCGAGCTGACCTCCCAGATGCGCATACAATACATTACCAGACGAAATCTCCCCCTTTCTTATCAAATCCATCATGCCTGCTAGGCTCTTGCCTTCGTATACCGGGTCGGTGATGAAGGCCTCGGTCTGAGCGCCAAACTTAATAGCCGCAATGGTCGCTTCGTCGGGAATCCCATATACGCCGGCATTGTACCGCTCGTCGAGGATAATGTCGGCATCCGTAATCTCGTCCTCGCTCAGCCCAATCTTGGCCGCCGTAAACTTGGCGATGCGCAGCACCTGGTCAAACGTCTGCCGCGGCTTGCCCGAGGCGTCGATGCCGATGACCCTGCGCGGCGGCGACCCGCGCTTCGCCTGGCACAGCTTGAAGCCGGCCACCATGCCGGCCATGGTCGACCCCGTGACCGCGCAGACGACGACGGTGTCGAAGAAGACGCCCATGGCCCTCTCCTGCGCCTCCACCTCGAACGCCCAGCGCGCGAAGCCCAGCCCGCCGAGCGGGTGGTCCGACGCGCCGGCCGGGATGTAGTAGGGCCGGCCGCCGGCCGCCTCGATCTCGCGGCGCAGGTCCGCCAGCGTCGTCTTGTGCTCGATGCCGAACGCGGAGGCGTCCAGCCGCACGTCGGCGCCCATCAGCCGCGACAGCTGGATGTTGCCAACCTTTTCGTACCCCGGATCCTGCCAGTCCACCCAGTGCTCCTGGACCGTGGCGGCCCGGAGCCCCAGCCGGGCGGCCACCGCGGAGACCTGCCGGGTGTGGTTGGACTGGATGCCGCCGATGGAGACGAGGGTGTCGCAGCCCTGTGCCAGAGCCTCAGCCGCGAGATACCTGGAGTGTTTTTTTTTTTCGTGGTTAGTGGCAAAGAAAGTCGTCATGGATGTGAAGAGGGAATTCTTTACATACTCTAGCTTTCGCGTTTTGTTGCCGCCATAGGCGAAGCCGGAATTGCAATCCTCACGCTTGGCATAGACATTGACCTTGCCGCCGAGGGCAGCGGATATGCGGGGCAGCGCCTGGATGGGAGATGGCCCAAACAGAAAGTCTTGTTTGGGGATGCTGGCGAATGGTTCAGGCAATTCGAGGGACATGATGATTTTCTTTGAATAAATTTCCTTGTAATACGCTTCCTTCTCAATCGGTATTTCCGACTGACTTGGAGAAGAGGGCATCATGGCGTGAAGGGCGGCCTGCTGCGGCTTATATAGACTTTGTTAATGCGCCCTCTGTAACCGAACTCCTTATCTGTGCATATACACATATCGCTTCTTGGCATGAGATATGATTGGGTCATTGTGCTGAAAGCAGCCTTTGAACATGATGATCTACGACGGTAGTCTTGCGGCTTATGCCACCGGAGGCGTTTTGCACCCATCCGTCGCTTCCAAGGCAGCTCTACGACATCTAATGACCAGACTGAGAATACCCAGAAAATGACCTATAGCAAATGGCATGAAATAAATCAGCCCCCTCGGACATCGGCGTCAGCTATGTTGCTTTCGATGGCAGGTTGGAGCATGGAGTTATGGGGGGGGGATGGTGCATTGCGATAGTATGGGGTAAGTTGCTAGTGCAATGGGCACATCATTCTCTCCAGGCCCTCCCTCAATGGGTTGGGTATTTAGGGCTTGGAGCTGGCAAGTTAATCGCAACCGTGTCTTTCGATTGTTACATGGATTGCCCAAAAAATCGAATTGGTAAAAATCCAGCACGCTGTTGGCTTGTCGTCGTTGTAAAGAAGTGAGTTGGTTGTCTTCTCTCGAGGACGGATTTACTGCTGGGTTGTTAACACGCACACCCTCCAAGGATGGCATTCCCATCTTCAAACCATGCCAATTCCCAGCTAGCATGACGGATTCAAGAAATCTTGGCGCCACCCTCGGCCTATTATTAGCCGAGTTCCTCGAGAGTCTCAATCACCAAATCAACTCGTTGGGCTGCTGTTTGAGTACATTGCCTACAAACGCAGGCCCTAGATACAGATACACACTGGAGGGGCCCACGGGTTGTTTTTTTTTTTCCTGTCCAATCAGCTTAGGGAAGGAATAGTGAAATATATCGAACCATTATATCAAAAAACTCTATATGTTACACAGTCGCTTGACATCGTCTGCTGACCACAATCGCCTCACCTCACCCATGTCCCTTCCATTGTCGGTACCTTGGTATTTACCACTATTTTATTTAGCACCGCCAAAGACCGGGCTAGGATTAGTGCTCAATTCAAGGGAAGGGAAGCTTCTTTGAATTTAGTGCCATTTATTTAGTACTGAACGAACGACGTGACGTCGTATACTACCTTCGTTTGCTTCCCCTCAGGTCCGAGCTTTCCCTCAGTGATGTTTTTTTTTTTAAACAACATCGACACGTTTGCTCTGGCACCCCTCCTCACGGCCTTACCATCAGCATGTGCGTCATCTGATCTTTTATATCCCCGTACTGCGCGGCCCGAAATCACGAGCTTTTTTTCTCGCCATTTCTGTTTGTTTGGGTTGGTTGCCCTCGGCTCGTCGCGTGCCACCGTTCGGCCGACCGAACGGGCTTCTTCCCGCTCTTTAACGCCCAGCCCCCCCTCCCCCCCCAAATCTTGACGCCCGCCTCGATCCCGTTTGAGTAAAAAAAGGAAGAAGCAAAGAAAGAAGGAAAGAAAGAAGGAAAGAAAGGAAGCGGCACCGAAACCTTACCCCGTTGACCCGGGCCTTAATAGACGCCCTGCTTATAGACAAAGAAACAAAGCGCAGGGCAACCATGTCCGTCACGTCGCGGGCCGTGCTAAAGCGTCGCACAAGCTCCTCCGGCTCGTTTCATGCTGGCGCGCCGATCCCCGGCGTGATAATCAGTCGCCGCTCGTCCGTGCACAGATATCAGACGTTTCCGACCGAGCCGCCATCGGGGACACCCAGAGCCGCCATCCCGGGCTCCCCCCGGCCCGCGTCGCCCTCCTCTTCACGCGCCAGCTCCGTTGCCTCGCTGCCCTCCTCGCCGACTTCTTCCGAGCACGACGACTATGACCGCGGCCAGACCGGCGACCCGGATGCCGGCGGCGGCACGCCCCTCCCCGTGCGTCAGCTCCTGCTGCTCGCTTACCTGTCGCTGTGCGAGCAGACAGCGCTCAACTCGCTCGCCCCGTACCTGCCCGAGATGGTCGCTTCGATGCCCGGCCTGGACGGCGGCCGGACGGGCTTCTACATCGGCGTCATCGCCAGCGCCTTCGCGCTCGCGCAGCTCTCCACCAACTTCGTCTGGGGCTACTCCTCGGACCTGATAGGGCGCAAGCCCGTGCTGCTCGCCGGCACGCTCGCGCTGGCGGCCTGCTTCGGCGCGTTCGGCTTGTGCACGCGCTACTGGCACATCGTCCTGGTGCAGGTGCTGATGGGCATGCTCAACGGCAACGCCGCCTGCGTGCCCACGGTGCTCGGCGAGGTCACGGACCGCTCCAACCAGAGCCGCGCCTTCGCCTACCTCCCCATCATCTACTCCCTCGGCGGCATCACCGGCCCCGCCGTCGGCGGCTTCCTGGTCGGCCGTCTCGCGCCGGACACCTTTCCCTACCTGGCCCCGAACCTGGTCAGCGCCGCCATGCTCGTCACCGGCTTCCTCGCCGTGCTGCTGTGGTTCGAGGAGACGCTGGACGAGGACGCGCCCGGGCCCGGCAAGCCTAGATGGCTACGCCGGCTCGCCGGCTGGTTCGAAAAGGCGGAGGAGCCGAACCGGCGGCACTCGTGGAGCGCACGGTGGCCGACGTGCAACCAGTCGCGGCAACCGCTGCTGGGCGAGGACTCCTCTTCGTCGTTGTCCGAGGACGAGGCCGAGGCGGACGACGTGCTGGACGGCTACGACGGCGGCGACAACAAGACCGAGCAGGCCCAGCCGGGCATCTGGAAAGAGATCCTCAACCCCACCACCGTGCTGCTCCTGTCCACGTACCTCGTCTTCCAGCTCTCCAACATTAGCTTCAACTCGCTGTACCCGGTCTTCGCGGCCGCGCCGGCTCCCACGGGCCGCGAGCTCGGACCGGGAAAGATTGGCGCCTTCCTCAGCGCCGCGGGCGTCACCACCATCGCCTTCCAGGCCTTTGTGTACGGCCACCTGCGGAGCCGGATGGGCAGCCTGGGCACCTACCGGTACGCGCTGCTCGGCCTCGCGGTGAGCATGATCCTCATGCCGTGGGTGGGCTACGCGGACGACGAGCCGCTGCTGGGCATCGGCAGCGGCGAGCTGTGGCTGTACGCCGAGCTGTGCGTCGTTCTCATCTTTAAGAACATTTGCGCCGTTGGCGGCCTCTCCAGCGTCATGCTCTTGGTAAGCAAAACATATCCCCCCCCCTCTCCCTTCCTGTCGAACAAAAGCAAGGGGTAAAGCACGCTCCTTTGTAGAAAACTGACCGCGTGTATCGCAGATCACCAACTCGGCGCCGTCGCACGCCAGCCTCGGCACGCTCAACGGCCTCGCGCAGACGCTGTCGGCGCTCGGCCGCAGCGTCGGACCGGTCGTCTCCGGCGGGCTGTTCACGCTCTCCGTGGGCATCCGGCCTAGGGGCGAGGCGCTCGCGTGGACCGTCTTTGGCGGGCTGGCGCTTCTCGGCTTCGTCGCGGCGCTTTTCATCCGCGGCGACGGGCTGGAGAGCGAGGAGTGGGAGGAGGAGCACGGCGACTCGGCGCCGGAGGAGGAAGCGTAGTGTTTGCATTCAGCGTGCAAGGACGAAAAGGGGGGGGGGGGTTAAGGGAAAGATGTTGGAAGCGTATTGCATATGGCATTTATTACTTGAAGCGTTGCTTGACAGGGTGGGAGCGCGGCGTCTTTATTGATCCCTCATGTACGCACGGCGCTTTTTTCATGGGAATGGAGGGGAGAGTTACTTACGACATCATGCTGCATCAGAATACCCTACCAGTCTCTGATATGAAACGATACGAGTTTAATTTTTTTTTTTTTTTTTTTTGAATGTTGGGCGCATGGAAAATGCTCGAGTCAGTATGTGATACATTATGTAGTTGTCACCAACAAGCACTCACTGCCCTTTGGCACATTTGCAAGACGTTGCTTTTGTAGCGTATCTCGATCGTGTATTCTAATCTATCGTTTATCGTATGAAGAGAGCCCTTCTATCTAGCAAATCCCAGATGTAAATGTCAACTCTATAACGTTCCGTCATGTGTGTACCACGCCCAAGCAATGAGACAACGTCGTGAAAAAGAAAATAGCAACCCAAGAGCAAATACCGATCCCGATCAAGAACAACGCCTGCCTCCCCCAGAACAGTCTATTCGCTCCGCAGTAACACCAGACACAATTTGTTTTTTTGTTTTTTTTTTTTTTTTTTTTTGGCCTACGCCAAATCGTTCAATACCAGGCCGGCGGCACGGGCCAATGCTTGAGCAGGACCGCAACGGCCAGCGTCCACTCGCGCGCAAAGCAGGCGCTCAGCCGGAGCACCTCGTCCTCAGTCGGCATCCTGCCTCCCCACATGCAGGGCTTCCGGGCCTCGACGACCGCGTACGCGGCCACCAGCCCGTCGTCTCGGATGCGGGTGAGGCAGAGCCAGGCCAGGTTCCAGGAGCGGTTGCTGCGCGGGTCCTCGCGGACGCGGCGGTGCGCCTCCCGGACCAGCTCGGCGCTGGCCGGGTAGCCGCGGGTGAGGCCGCGCAGCTCGCCGAGGAGCTGCTGGCTGTCGACGACGTAGTGCACCCAGGCGCGGGTCATGGGGCCCTGGAAGGCGCGCGCGTCCTCGGGGCTGGCGCACGCGGCGGCCGCGCGCTCGATGCGGCACAGCTCGGTGATGGTGTTGACGCGGTGGTGGGTGAGCGCGTCGAGGAGCTGCTGGACGTTGGGCGGTGGTGGCCGGTGACGACGCCGGCGCTGCTGGACGGCGATGGCGGCGTCCTCCCGGGGAGGGAAGAAGGGGGGTGGGAGGAGAGGAGGCTGAGGGGGAGGAGGCGGGGGAGGAGGAGGAGGCATAAAGTTGGCGTCGCTGGAGGAGGAGGGGCTGCGATGACTGCTGCTCCCCGAAGACATGACCGGCGAGGCCACGGTCAGGTAGGCGGAAGAGGGATCCTGAAGGGATGTAGCTGCATCTCCAAAGAAGAGAGGACGTGCACCCTGAAGCATCCTTGCGCGTCGATGCTCAGCGATGCGTGAAAGTTGGTGATGCGACATTGAGGGTTTTGGGGTGGGCTTTTGCACTCTCATGTCTCATGACATATCTCCTATTCAGACGGAAAGACGGAGTTTCTTCTCTATTTTATACAGACTGGTAGCACTGAAATGCGTCACCGGTTTCAATGACTGAAAATAGTCATCAGCATGGCATTGAGCCTCGCAGCCTGGTACACAGAGGCCAGCGTGTGATGGAGGCCAAGGTGAGGCCGCGGCGAAGGTGCTATTGAGCCAATGAGCAATGAAATGGGACGGGTGAGATGACAGGAGAAACTCACCGAGATGAGGAAGCTTGAGGTTCGGGGCCGTATCATTGGTTCACGAGGATGCAGCAACCAACGATTCTCTCTGGAGATGGGAGTGCCGAACTCCGCCCCGTCGTACGGCGGTGGTGAGACGGATAGCCGCGTCGAAGCTTGGCCTCGTTTCCGGCATCAACAACGTTTGGGTGTATTGTTGAGCCTCGTTGGCTGGTCCGCGCGATGTGGTGAGACGATGAGAGGATGTCGAAGGCTGAGGTGGACTGAGTGAATGATGACGGATGGGATGAGGATGAAGTTGGCCAGTGATACGAGCATTACACCATACAGACCAGAAGAATATATATATGTATGTATTTGCATGTGTATATGTAGATATGTGTGTATGTATGTACGTATGTATGTGTATGTATGTATGTCTGTCTGTATGTATGTATGTATGTACATGAAATGCAAAGCGCAGGCGCGCACAGTCCACCATCCAACGGCGGCTCTTCCTATTCTTTGCCGGCGGCTTCCCAATCGCGAAGCCTGGCTTGGCTGGGCTTAGCTGGAGGGAGGAGGGCCTTGGAAAGGGCCTCAGGGAGTGCTTTCTAGGTGCCATTGCATTGGCGCTGCAGGCAGGAGGAGGGGGATGAGGCAGGACGCAGGCGGCAGGTCGCCGAGAGGGCTTACAAGGCTGGGATTCTTCCAAAGCGGGCAACAGCCATGTTTTCTTCAGCTATTTTTTCTGCATGATGAATGGCACTAGCCAGGATGCTGCTGCATGCATGCATGCATGGTGTTTCTATTTCTGTCGCCTGTGTCCTGTGTCCTGTGTCTAGTTATTTTCGCGTGGCAGTGTGTCAGCCTCAAGTTGAGTGTGTGTAGAGGGAGAGAGGCATGCGGCCTGTAGTGGGTGCCTGTACAGTGGGTGTACAGTGGGTGTACAGTGGGTGTGCAGTGGGTGTACAGTGAGTGTACCTATATCACGTCTGCTAATGTAGGCAGGCAGGCCTGTAATTTTTTGTACACATCATTAGGTTAGGTACTGTAGGTGCCCATCCTCCGCCACCAAAATCCCTTGCAGCATGTCCGCTGCCCGCCGCTGCTTAAGCGCCAGCCAGGACCAGCCACTTGGGACGGCAGTGGCTTGCAGAAACAAATCAAAATAGAATCAAAGTGTCTCCGTATTTTCAATCGAATCAATCCCCCATTTCGCACAAGCGGGGAAAAAAAATCCCCATTATCTTGTTTGCAGCATTCCGGCTTCTCTCCTCTCCCCCGTCCCCGTCCCCGTTCCCTGCTCAACCCCGGAGCTTGCCCGGCTACGTTGCCATCAATACTCGGTAATACTTGATAATTCCCCAAGGCAAGAAAAAATTGCTACCAAGAGCCATTTCAGTCTAAGCCGTACAAGCACTCGGCAACACTAGCTCTGCATGACAGACAGCAGACAGGCAATCTAAATCCCTGCACTGCCAAGTCAGCAACCGACCCGGCTGAGACACATCCCGTCCGGCTTATGCCTTGTAAACGCGACACAGCCACGGCCAATGCCACCGATTAAGCGCCAATCTGCCTCGCTGGATGACCGATAGAATGAGACTGACCATGTCATAGAATAATCCAGAATAGGAAGAAAAAGGGAAGAAGAAAAGAAGGAAAAAAGATTCTTCATTGTTATCCGCTACATCAGAAATAATTCATCCCAGGGATCCTGCCCTGGCATACCCTGCGTCTCTACGTATGTCCAACAGCACCGTCCCCCAATCACCAACTGCCCGAGAGCTTCAGGTCCCGCGAGCTGGCGCCCACCGAAATCGAGAACTGGCCCTCAGGCATCACCCAGTTTTGCAGCGTCGTGTCCCAGTAGCTCAGGTCCCTCCGCGTCAGGTTGAACTCGACCTGTTTCGACTCGCCCGGCGCCAGCAATACCTTTTCGAAGCCGCGCAGCACCCGCACCGGGAAGCTCACGCCCTCCGTGTCCGGGAACGACACGTACAGCTGCGGTACAGCCTTGCCCCTTCTGGCGCCCTCGTTGCCAATGTCGGCGCGGACCGACACGTGCGTCTCCCAGAGCTCCGGGTGGCCGCCTTCTCCGCCTCCCGCGGCCGACGGCGGCTGCTTCACGTCGTACCCCTTCGGGTAGGGATAGTCGCCCGCCTCAATCTCCGATGCCGACTGGATATATGGGTAGATGTACTTCTTCAGCCGGCGTATCTCGGCAGGGAATAACGCTTCGCTGACGTCTGGAATCTTGTCCCCGAGGTCCGGTGGGCTCGCTTCGTCCGCGGGTCGGTCTCCTGCCAGCTTTGACTTTGCCTTCACTTCTGTGATTTGCAAATTACTGTAGTTGAAGCTTGTATAAGACAGTCCGAAGCCGAATTCGAACCGTGGCTCAACGTCGAACTTGTCAAAGTGGCGATAGTCGATAAAGAGCCCTTCTGTAAAGTCTTGCTGTGGTACCAGCCCGTTTGGCGTATACAGGATTTTGGCGCCAGGTCCATAGTCATTTAAAGATTTCCCAATAGTGTAAGGTAGCTTGCCGCTTGGCGAGACATGACCGAAGATAATGTCCAATAAAGCGTTGCCACTTTCCTGCCCAGGTAGATTTGCAGAGAGAACGGCTTCGATGCGAGGATGCTCAATCCAGCGCTCCATCACGACAGGCCCAATCGAGTGGATGACAACGATGGTCTTTCCCTTGCCGCTACCGCATGCCTCAGCAATACTAAGGATGAAGCCATCTCCCTCCTTTTGTAGAAATAAGTCGTTTCGATCACCAGCGACAGATGACCACTTGATGTAACCTTCACCGCCGTCAGCGTTGGCAAACACAATGCAAACATCCATTTCCTGCAGAAATTCTTTGGCGGGCCTCTTGTTCAACAGCCAGGAATGGACATTGACAAAACTCGAATTAAACGCCTTGCTGAGCACAGACTCGGGTGTCACGAGGTAAGGAAACTCGACAGCTCCGCTGCCCCATCCAGAGCCCAGAGTCCCTTCATTACAGCCTCGATCGTCGCAAAAGTTCGGACCGAGACCTGGGCCGGCGTCATCTCCAAAAATACCAATATTGGTCTTGCCCTCTCTCTTGTGCGTCTGAGAACGCAGTCCGGTGTGGGCAAGTGGGAGAATCCCAGAGTTCTTCAGGAGCACTGTGCCTTCGATTGCGATTTGCTTTGCCAGAGTGGAGTGATTATGCTGTACGTTGACATATTTGTTCACTTGCACTCTGTCCTGCGGAGAAGAGCTTCCGTCGCTGAGGAACCCCATTTTGTGCTTCGTCCAAGACGAGAAGTTGGGGCCGTTTCTGTCAAACCGGGACTTGTCGTCTTGGCCGAGCTGATACCACGAGGCAACGATTCTCATTGTCATATCGTCTAGCCGAGAGACTGGCAGAGAGCCATTCAACACGGCACGCGATAGGTGCGGTCCCCAAAGTGACTTGCCGTCTGTCCAGCCTAACCCATCGCCAGGCATTGACATGTCGAGTCCTGCGAGTGCGCTGGCCACACCAGATTGCTGGGCAAGCCAATCGGACATGACGAACCCCTGAAATCCAAGTTCGTCTTTTAGAATTCCGTTCAGTAACTTGGAATTGCCGCATGCGTACGAGTTGTTGACCATGTTGTAGGAGCACATGACGCTGGCAACACCAGCCTTGACGGCATTGGCAAAGGGCCACGCGTAAAGCTCATGCATCGCTCTATCATCAACGTTGGACGACACAGCATGTGGCAGGCCCCAGGCCCATGGCTGCCGGAAATGTTCCTGCTCGTTGGCCACAAAGTGTTTGATGGTGGCCATGACTCCTTCGCCTTGGATGCCGCGGATGGTCTCTGCCGCCGCAATGCCCTGGAGGTATGGGTCAGGCCCGAAGCCTTCCCAATTGCGACCGCCAGCGGGCATGCGACCCAGCGGGCCAACTGAGGGGCCAAGCAGGACATTGATGCCTTTCTCTCGCGCCTCTTGTCCGTGCGCTTGGCCACGAAGATACATCAGTTCCTTGTTCCAGGTAGCGCCTACTGTTATACCAGCGGGGAACGCAGTGGCATTGTCGGCGAATCTTATGCCTAGGGGACCATCTTGAAGCGCCAAGGCCGGAAAGCCAGCGTGAATGGCTGGCCCTGTATTCCCAACCGCAAGTCCCATTGCCCATCCGGTGCCGGTAGTAATGTTGACCTTCTCTGCCAAAGTCATGCTCCTGACCAACTTGGCAGCCTTTGCGTAGCTCTCCGCCCATTGTGATACGGTCCCTCCTTTGGGAGTGGGATACCATGGAGGTGATCGACCCTCGGGAGGAGTCTGTGTGTATTTTCCCCAGCCGAACAATGCGCCAAACACCAAAAGTACCGCTACTACCGAGATGGCGATGATGGTTCTTTTGCGTACGCGCCAGGCGAGCGCCCGGGCGAAGATGTGATCCAGCTCAGCCGTGCCTCGGTGCCTCTGTTTTAACGGTTCATTCCGAGCGCCGGCGAGCAAATCTGCGGCAGCTTCATCTCCCAGCTCGTCCAATTCGATATCAGAATCCCCGGAGTCATCAGAAGCATCATATTGAGGCTTGTTGTGAAGGAAGGCATCGTCGTCGTCTATCTCTGTGGCAGAAGCCATGGCGCCGATTCAAGCTCTGAGGCGTCGCAGCCCCCTGAAGATGCGCTGAGGTGATTTGAACTGCCCGATGTGGTCGTCCGCTATAATTAACGGACAGAGTGGTGAACGATTAACGAGGATGGACCATTTTCTGGGGTTTCCCTACCGAGATGAGAGAATTCAGGAATTGGTTGTGTTTATCAGGAAGTTTGGAAGTGATACACTACAGCGCTCTTCAGCCAAGGAGTTCTCCACTGGATGCATGAACTCTGCCTAGTTAGAGGCTGCCTACGAGTTTCGTCTCCGTCACCGCAAGACCCCCATCTGCAAGGAATTATTTGACGTCTTTGCCGATATTTTTCCTGATGAGTCAAAGTTCTGCCGTTTTCTATAAAAGTCAGAGCTTGTCAAAATGTCTAGATCACTTAAAATTCCCCCTTCTGCGAATTTGTCTGTGTAAGCCGCTGCTTCCGCACTTTACACTTCTAACTGGCCCAGCTACGGCTAAACTGCGGAGCCTCTCCCTCGGCCACATTCTTCGCCAGCCTACAGCTGCACCATCGGTTCATCTTGCCTGCAAACATCGCAATACCGCCAAAATGTCCATGTTTCGCGCGAAAAAGCTCGATTTAGGATGTTTCTACAACATCAGAACAATTCGCGACCACACTAAGCGCAAGGTTTTCGAGCAATTCGAGCCTGAGCGGTACGCACGATTCCTACCAGCCACGCGACCATGATCAAGCTGGCGACATGGAGAGAAACAGAAGCTAACAAAAGGACATCGAATAGACAAGCGCTACGATATATGATTAGAAACACTACCCTATCTCCCAGAGTGCGCGCAGAGGCTCAATTGCAGCTTGCACAGATGCACTGCTATACTCGACCGACACAAATTCACAACCGTTGCATCATGGGCGGCCAGGGGCGTGGTGTTTTGAGCGATTTCAAGATGAGCAGAGTACGTGCAAAGAATCAACCCCTTGAAACATATATCAAAATCTGACAACATCCAGTACCAATTCAGAATGCAGGCCATGGCTGGGAACATTCCTGGCGTGAAGCGTGCAAGCTGGTAATTTCGACCTCAAACTGCCAGCGTGAAGCATCATTTTCTTTGTATATTACTATTAGAACCTCCAGGGTTATTATACCAACTCGCATAAATTTGTACGAATACGTCAAAAATTTATTATTCTTCAATCAACCTCAATCTGGTTGGCGGTACTCGTGTGCTGGCCAGCCCTCCGGCCAGCGCCTTCGTGCTTGGATGGGCCGTAATCTAATAATGAATGTCACGCAATGGAACTATGTTGAATTCACTGTCAAATTTTCAATGAATAAGTCAATGAATGGCCTGGAGTGGGAGAATAGCACTGCGATAGTCAACTCGCTGTCTGTTGTCAGCGATAGCGCCGCAAAATATTGCGGGGCCTCCAAGCGGCGACGCCACTAACTTAAAGTAGTAAAGTAGTGATGCCTGATCCAACCTCAAATTTATTGCCACTGGTGCTCCATCTGTCAACCTCCATCCTCACCTTTCGTACTCTACAGCATCTCTCGAAACCTGTCAAAATGGGAGGTGGTGATCTCAACCTGAAGAAGTCGTTCCACCCAACACTGCGGCGTAACCAAGCTGCTGTGTACGATGAAGAACAGAAGGCTCTGGCCGAGCGCAAGCGTACTCAGCAGCGCATCGATGAAATCAAGGAGGAGCGAGCCAAGGAGGAGCTGCAGCGGCAGCTTGAAGCCGCGGGAGGGAAGAAGAGAGTCGACAGAGTCGACTGGATGTATCAAGGCCCTACCGACGGCCAGGCCGGCACCACCGAGGAGATGGAGGCATACCTACTTGGAAAGCGGCGAATTGATAACCTGATCAAGGGCAACGAGCACGAGAAGCTAGAGAAGAACGCCGGACAGGAGACTTTCATGGCCCTGCAAAATGCAAACAGCGCCAGAGATACCGCGGCGAAAATTCGCGACGACCCTCTGCTAGCTATCAAGCGTCAAGAACAGGCAGCGTACGAAGCCATGATGAACGACCCTATTCGACGCAAGCAGCTATTAGCCTCTATGGGCAAGGCAGACGACAGCGACAAGAAGCACAGAAGCCGGCATCGTGATGATGGACACAAACGACGACACCGACACCGCAGTCGCGACCGAGATGGCGATCGCCATCGTGATTATGATCGCTCACACAAGTCCCGTCATCGCTCCCATTCACGATCTCGAAGCCCACGTCGGCGCCCATCAGATTCTCGCGACGACGATAGAGGTACTAGAAAATCACGAGATTATTCAGAAGAACGAAACACTAGACGCTACCGGGACGACTCGAATGATCGAAGACATAGCACGAGAGACGACTCGAGGAGGTATGACAGGCCGCCTCGGCGAGAGCGTAACGATTCGGATGACAGGCAGGCAAGGCCAAGATCTCCTGTCAATGACAGACCACGATATCGTGACTCTCATGACAGGAGGGGAGGCCGACCCCAACACGGTCAAAACGGCGACAGAAGGTTTAATGTCAATGGAGACAGGCGCGACGGGTATCAAAATGGAGGAAATAAGCGTGTCGAAGAAGACGAACGGTTCAAGGAGGAGGAAAGGGCGCGAAAGCTGGCATCGATGCAAGACGCTGCGAATGAACTGGACCAAGATCGTACCGACCGACTAGCAGCGATCGAGGAAAGGGAGCGCCTCGCTCGAGATGCGGATGATAGTGCACGGGAGCGCAATGGTGAGAGAGCATTCACGAACGGCCTACATCGGCGAGCCGGAGACATGGATCTCGGAGCCAGGATGGGACGCAACAATAAGCATGGATATCAAAAAGACGAAGATTAATGGGAAGGTTAATATATTACAGTATGGCAATTTTGAAGATGAGATAGCGCTTGTATCAACCCGCTTGTATGCCTGAATTGACAGATTGCATGGACTCACGGTGTACTACCATTCTGCCACTGTGATGCATCTGCAACCTAATCAATCTGCCGTGCACTGTACTGTGCGAGCGTTGGGCTGACTTGACGGATTGATGGGTGGGTCAAATGACATTGGTCAAGCCACCTCAGCCGTCTCGTATTGAAGGTATGTACATAGCTAGGCTTGCTGCGATGCGCTACCTAGGAAGCAGAGGCATATATCAAGTATACGAGCTCTGCTTTGTTTGCCTGCGAGAGTGTTACGGCGACAAAGCTGTAGTCCAGTGATGATGGTTAGAAGGTGGACACTGACGTGAGACGCCTTGCGCGTCCAAGTGCCAGTGCCAAGTGGGCACAGAGTACCACGTAATAATGCCAGTAATGATTTGAGGTATGAGTCGCCGCGAATTTTATTAGCTGTGGAATGAAAGTGCCGCCCCCCCCCCCCCCCCCCCCCCCCCCCCCCCTGACTTCGAGGCTATACAAGCTTGAGCGTTGCCTGTTGCGATCATTGGAGAGAGAGACCCTCCATCCACTCTCCAGGTACTAAGTTAGTCCTCCGCCACACGCGCCTCGATTTATCCTGGGCCTCAACCTTCCACTCTATTTTCCCTCGCCCTCTTGTTGCCTTCTTCTCATCCTGGCACTCAACTAGACAAGTCTTTTCAACAGTGCCTTCAACATCCCATTTCGCCTAATCCCCTCCCCCTACTCAGGCCTTGTATCTCGGCTTCGCGGCGCGCTGCATTGCATCCAGTCCTCTCGACGCATCATCGACCTTCGACGTTGTCCACTTTCCGCCGAGAAACGCCCGCACCCCTCATCTCTTGCAACTTCCCAGCGCTGCCCTCGCGAGGCAAAGACAAAGTAGTCTTGCCTGGTAGTGTGCGATCATTCTCCCGACCCTCTTTTCCTATAGATATTCCGCGAGAGCCAACATGCCCCTTTGCGGCGGGTCAAAAAATGTACAGCGCAAGCTGGTGCTGCTGTAGGTGCCCGTCCGTCTCCTGGTCGGGGGCCTGCCCATCGCCTCCGATGATGGGCGCCCGCGGTAACTCTGTCATGGCTAATGGGGTTCTCCTAGTGGCGACGGTGCCTGCGGTAAAACGTCCCTGCTGAATGTCTTCACGAGAGGGTATGTGACAAATGTATGGTGGCGAGTGTCGCATTGATTGACAACGTGGCAGGTACTTTCCCACTGTCTACGAGCCTACGGTTTTCGAAAACTACGTTCACGGTACGACTTGCAGAAATCCTGGACAATTACCTGTCGACACAGGGCTAATGCATACGAGCAGACATCTTTGTCGACAGCGTCCACATTGAACTGTCCCTGTGGGACACAGCGGGCCAGGAGGAATTCGACCGCCTGCGGTCTCTCTCCTATGGTATGCAGTACTCAGCCTAGCCACCTCAGCCGGCACCCGTCCTGTCGCTAACCCGTTGTATTTGCAGACGACACCGACTTAATCATGCTCTGCTACTCCGTCGACAGCAAAGACTCGCTCGAAAACGTCGAGTCCAAGTGGGTTGGCGAGATCGCGGACAACTGCGCCGG
The DNA here is from genome assembly GCA_002968875.1 of Cordyceps cicadae. Taxonomy (NCBI): domain Eukaryota; kingdom Fungi; phylum Ascomycota; class Sordariomycetes; order Hypocreales; family Cordycipitaceae; genus Cordyceps; species Cordyceps cicadae. Next base: position 440,772 of record MWMN01000003.1, on the reverse strand, counting down.
CGTCAAGCTGGTCCTCGTCGCCCTCAAGTGCGACCTCCGCGAGCAGACCGAAGATGAGGAGGCGGATGAGGCGGCCGCGGCCAGCGCCGCCGCCGCCGGCGAGACGGCCGAGCCGCGCGAGAAGAAACCCCTCATCACGTACGAGCAGGGCCTCGAGGTCGCCCGCCGCATAGGGGCCTCGCGCTACCTCGAGTGCTCCGCCATGAAGAACCGCGGCGTCAACGAGGCATTTACGGAGGCCGCTCGCGTGGCCCTGAGCGTCAAGAAGGAGCGTGAGGAGAGCAAGTGCGTCATCATGTGAAGCCTGCTGACGGCATGCTCCTCAACCCTGTACCGTATCTGCCCCTTGGCATCCTTCGCCGCGTTACGATTCCCGCACCACTCGTCGTTTTCCTCTTTTTGACCGATGTGCTCTGCACAAGCTTCCGGCCTCTCCCTTGCAACTCTGCTCCCGCTTCTCGTCGCTCTTTTTCTTATTTTCATCTCTACACCCCGTCTTTGAACTAATCTATTCGCCCCGCATCTACGTTTCTTGTACATATTCAGCGCGAGCGCAGTATTGTCACAGTACTGCGTTTTCATGCGCACAATCGGGCCCTGGGATACAAATCTGACGATTTCGATTTTTTTATCGTTCTTTCTTTCATTTGTTGCTTATCAATGTAATATTGCCAAAAAAGTATTTGAACTGGGAAGTTTAAGAGTGGCGGATCTCCTTCATGTCTGGGGGATACAACTGTGGGTGCTGGGATGAGGTGGAAGCGTTCCTGGGCTTATATCTCCGATACTAGATGTCATTCATGTGGGACCTTGATTTTTACCCCGTTTTCTGTTTGTTCGTCTTGTTGCTGCTCACCTAAATACTCACAAGCTCTCCTTTTTTCCATTCCTGACTGCACATTTGTCTGGGTGAGACGTGTTCATGACGTTGCCTACCTAGTCTTGGTTCAAAGCGTCATGCTGCCCAGCACATGCGAGCAAGGATTAGGCTGCGAATAAGAAGCCAGTAAATCCTCACTTGCAAAGGGGCGCCATGTTTGGGGTGTGGTGGAAGGGCGAGTCAGTACCTAAATATAAATTTGAAGCTCGCATGAAACTGGACATCGTCAGGTGACCCTACCCTGCGCCCAACCCGCACACGTCATCGTTGCGAAAGTAATGGAAACAGGGTCCTCGAAAAGATGCGCAACTACCCTAGATGACCCTAGTTTTTGGTGCTTTTGTTGTGTTACTGTGGCGCTGATGATCTGGCGTGGCTAATGCACGAAGGGCGTTCTTCATGATTGACAGAAATGGCGGCATTAATGTCACTGGCCTCAGGATCGACCACCCAACACACCAAGGGCAAAGCATGGCACTTGAGCCCAAACAAAACACAACCCCCCCCAAAAAAGGGCTCTGGTGAGTTCGTGTACATACAAAAGGCCGTACACTAAGGCGTTAGAATACGGTGTTTCACCGCGGTTCGCAAGGCCCAGGAGTTTTCATCGCATGTCCTTATAGTACTTTGCCCCGTAACTACAGTACTGTTGTACGACCAAAGAAACTATCCGGATGCCGTTGTTCCACGCAAGACGGGAAGAACCTGTTGAGCCAATCATCAAAGAGCCCGTACCCAAAAAGCACAGCCTCCTCCACGACCTCTGGGGCCCGTCCTCAACACGAACCGCTTCCACGGCGTCATCCACCGGGGGGGCACTGACCGCGATCTCCTGCAGCCACAGCAGCAATAGAGGCAGCCTCTCCCGGCGCAGCCACGACAGCGCCACGACGACGCGATGGACGACAACCACCCCGCCGAAGGCGCAGCCCGAGCCTGTTGTGTTGCATAGTGACCTCCACGGGATGGGCGTGTGGGCATGGACGACCCGGGCCCGAGCATCCGCTCCGCGCGGGAGCACGTCATGAGCGCCGAGGCGGAGGCGGAGGCGGAGGTCGCGGCAGCGGATGCGCGGCAGGCGCAGATCAAGCAGCACCACGTGGCCGAGGTAGTTGAAACGCGACAAGGTGTTGCGGCATAAGCTGCCGTTACGGACGGATAAAGGGCGTGATGCAATTCCAGCCACGGTCTCTGACTTTTGGTCGGGCTCTATTGACAGTGTCTTTGATGTTCACACGTACTATGCACATGTTAAACAGGGTTACTTTATGGATTTTTTCAACAGTAATGGGAAAGATCTTTGGATGAATTTCATCATGGTATGTGGAAAGCCTGAAAGGAAGAAAGAAGATGGACCGATCAATGGAAAAGAAAAAGAGAAAGAAAAAGCGAGGAGTAAAGACGCGAGGAATATATTCTCCTTTCCCCTTATTATATCGAACACTCTATCTGTGTACCCTTCATGCAAGGTCAATGTATCGGTGACCGTGTGGGTGTGAGATCTGGTACAAGGCGCGTGACGTGACGCAACAGGAGACGTGCATTCTGAGTGGGCCGGGGCGGGTGGCGTCGCTCAGTTTTCCTCTGCTGAATTCCATTCTTGTTGTAGGACAGACAATGTATCCGTAGTTGTGACATCTTTTCCCGGTTTACCTTCCGCTTATTAATTAATGCCTTGATTGCCGCCTACGAAATACCCGCTTCATGGAATTCATAAGTCCATACGAATTACTGTCCGCTGCCAAGATAACAAAACGCTCGTATGCACACCGGCGCGTGCTGGGCTGTCACCTTATAATTAGAGGTTAGAGCCAGGTACAGGCGGGTCAGGCCCACTACGGCTCGGCCCCTCACTGGCCTGGGCTTCACCGTTCGGCGCCAAACCCCTGGGCCAGCCCCTGAGCGAATTTAGCAATTGATTGGATTCCTGCCAGATGTAGAAATACCTGCCCATTTACTATTCACTACTGCCATGCTCACCCCTGGAAATTGTGCGCCAAGGAAGAGTGTGTTGATGTTGAGTTTGTTAGAATGGGCACTTCGCGCTAGATAGAATTCGGCTAGAACTGGGGTTCCGCACCTGCTGACAGTATGTATAATCGAGTTATCACTGTATCCTCACCCGCCTGTCCATCGAGGCCTTCATCCCTCCAAAGCTCGTGCCGCCCCTCCTTAGCAATATTTTAGTAGTCGCCATTGTTCACTCCCTTCTTTGGCCTCGACAGTTTCTGCTCTTGCATCGCTCATTACCTACCTCGCTCATTACCACAAACAAACCACTAACTCTATACGCTCTCTCTCCCGTCTCTCTAGACACTCACCCCCGCGTGTTCCTCTGCTGGACCAGAGGGCCGTTGGCAAGCCTGCTGCTGTTTGCTCTCTCCATCCCGTTTTCTCTTCTCGTCTTTCCTTTGCTTTTTCTATTTCACACGACGCTTTCGCTGCTCTACTATTTAAGCAATCCAAGATACCCCGTTACAAAGACTACGCGCTTGCAATCTCAAAAAAATATCCATCATGCGGTTCACCCGCATCGTCGCGGCCGCCACACTGCTTGGTGCAGCTGCCGCCCAAGTCCAGACGGACTGCCAACCTCTTAACCGTACCGACTGTCCTCCCGACCCGGCCTTTGGCACGAGCCACTTGTTCAACTTCAATGCGACACCGTCCTATGACCTATGGGAAACCACTGTCGGAAGCGTCGATTACAATGCCGATACAGGTGCCGGCTTCTCCGTCAAGAAGCAGGGCGATTCGCCCACCATTCGATCCAAGTTCTACATCTTTTGGGGCCGCTATGAAATCAGCCTCAAGGTTGCTCCTGGCACCGGCATCATCAGCTCCCTCATGCTACTGAGCGACGACCTGGACGAAATCGACATTGAATTCATGGGCGCCAACGCCACGCAAGTCACCACAAACATCTTCGCCAAGGGCGATGAGAGCGACCACTCCTTCGGAAAGGAGCATGTCATGGCCGGTGGCAACCAGGATGATTACCACACCTACACTGTCGACTGGACCAAGGAGAGACTTGAGTGGTCTATCGACGGCAACGTCATCCGCTCGCTCGCTTACAACGATGCTAAGAACGGCGACAAGTATCCTCAAACGCCTATGCGAATGAATATTGGCATCTGGGCTGGTGGCGACCCCTCGCTTCCAGAGGGCACCATTACATGGGCCGGTGGCAAGACTGACTATGCCAAGGGCCCATACACCATGTTTGTTAAAAGCGTCAAAATTGAGGACTACACCAAGGGAGCGAAGGAGTACTCCTACGGTGACAAGAGTGGCAGTTATCAAAGCATACAAATTAAGGAGTAGGCTATCCATTGACATGATGCGCGCTGAACCTTATACTGACCGCATTTTAAGGGGCAACTCGACCGCTTACAATAACATCAACAAGCCTCCTCCCAAAGGGCCGGCAGAGGGCTGGAAGAACCTGTCACCCACCGCCAAGACCGGCATATACTCAGCCATCGGAGCCGTCTCGGCTCTTGCTATTGTTACTCTCCTCTACTACTACTTTAGACAGCGTAAGCTCGGTGCCGCCGAGGCCCGACTGGCCGACGAAAAGGACAAAGCCGAGCGTGTTGAACTCGCACAGTTCCGCAGGGATGGAGTTGACCCCGACAGCTTCCGAGAGCACGGCCATGAATATGGCGAAAAGACAGCCAACCTGTCTCCTCCGGGCACATCATCTGGCAACCCGTTCAACCACCCCGACGACTCGCGGCCCGGCTCCCGCAACCCGAGCATGCCTAATCTGGCCTTGTCAGCCGGCGCGGCCGGCGCGGCGGCCGGTGGCGTTATGGCAGCCGGCCATGCCCCAAGCCACGCCGCTCCTGGGTCGCCAACATCGCCTCGCGAAGGCCACAACTCTCCCAGCGCGCATGCGGGCTTCGACTTTGGCGTCCCGCCCTCACCAGTGCGCTCGGCAACGGCTGACCCGTACCGCATCGGCTCACCGGACCCCCAGCAGGCATACGGAATAAACAGGATGCACACCCCTATGGGCCAGCCGGGGCAGGCCGGCCATGACGCCAGGCAGAGCCCCGGTCCCATGCAGCAAAGGACACAAAGCCCCGCCCCGGGCTACAGCGGCAGCAACCAGCCGGCCTACCGCGGCCAGCCTGGCGGAGGCAACCACTGGAATTAGGAAGCTTCTGAGTCGTGAATATGATTGCTCATTTCTGTCGAAAGTGTGGCCTCTGGCTGAGCGTTCCGTTTTTCCTTTTTTTCTTTTTAGTTTCTTTTTTTGGGGCGGGGGGGATGGAATCAATTTCGATTCGAATTTTGTGTATCCAGGCCGTCATGAGCTCGGTCGTTAGTTACTGTTGCTGCTGCGTCATTACTATCCCTTGTTTTCGCTATTTCATTATTTCTTTCTTCCGCTCGGACAAGGGCGCAATTCTCGGCCGCATATTCACTGTTGTTCTCATAATGGGAACTGGTATTTTCTGCATTCTATTTGTCCTTTATTTGATTCCTGTTAATCCACTCTACTGCTTCTCATTGCATATTCACATGTGCCATTCGGAACAGCACTGCAATTCCCGGCCACCAGAGGACAAGCGGCCGCACGAAGGCGGAACCAGCCAGGGCTTGCGGACGTTTTTCATTGCGGCTGCAACGAGTCTCGCTCTGCGGTTTTTGCAAAGTACCCAATAATATGACGGTGCGATGCAAGAATCATTAGTAAAAAGCCTTGGTTGAAACCTGACCAGGCTTGTTGACTTGCCCGCTGTGGGCCAGCGCTCCGCTGTTTGTTGGCATAAATTGGAAGTGGACCTTTGCAAACTCCGGAGTGGCTATTATTAAGATGGCGCTGATGCTATTTCGCAATTTCGATCGTGTTCCTTCAGATGACAGGTATGTGGCTTGACAAGCGATGGTTGTTAGTTTTGATCGATGGGTTTTGTGTTTGGCCGCGGAATCATGTATGATACTGTGGCAGTCAAGGGTAAAGCGCGCCTGGACAATGCAGCGCCTGTTGGTTTGAGTGAGACAGCCCAGTTGTTCTGGAATTGTTGGAACAGAGTCATCAACTAACTACCTAGCCTTCAGCCCACGCTCCGGGCGGTGGACTCCAGTTTCCACTCGCCGAGATCATGCCACCAGAGAATATTGGCCCGGGTTTCTAGTCTCGCCACAGCAGAGTCGTATTGAACATCGGCTCTTCTTGGCTAGGCTTTAGCCCCGACATCTCGGTCGTCCGAAAATCCTCGTTGCCCATACATGGCCAGCTCTAGTTACTCAGTGTCTATGAAGCTTGGCGTTGGCTCAAGCTCAACCACTACACAACGGCTTGCACCGGTCCGAGCAATTTGCACTTGCAGGGAGGGTCGTGGCGGGCGTCAATATGATTGGCCCCGTTGTTAGTGTCTACGACTTTAATATTGCCTTGTCGATCGACAACGCCCGAGGAGACGGGAGTGATGAGTGATGGGGGGGATGACGGTGGGTTTGGGCACCTTGCAGCCTCACCGATATTCAGGAGCCAGCGATGAGCTGAAGCTTGCTAATAAGCTGCAAGCAGGACGCCCGTCTTTGCGGAGAAGCCTGGGATCGGCTTATGTTCCGCTACCGCGAAATGGACCTCTTGCATGGGCCGTCGAGTTGATGGGGAGAAGTTGGTACAAAAGACGGCCACCCTCGTGCTCCCTCCTCTGCATTCCAGATCCCTTTCCTGACCTACAGAAGAGGCTTGCCAGCGATTGTGTTCCTTGAAGCTGGGCATTTCACTGTTTCGAAGGACTGCTCGCCATAAGTCAACCAGCACCCACCGCTCTCCCAAACTTCTCTGCGCCATGCTCTGCAAAGGGGTGCTTAGTCTGGTCGCCATTGCGGCTTGTGCCAAGGCGGCGGCCGCAGAATCGAATGATCTCACGGGATACGAATATGTCGTCGTCGGCTCCGGCGCCGGCGGTGGTCCTCTGGCAGCGCGCCTGGCCATGGCCGGCCACAAGACGCTACTGATCGAGGCCGGCGACGACCAGGGCCAAAACACCAACTACTCGGTGCCCGCATACTCTGCGCGGGCCTCTGAGGACTCTGCACTGGCGTGGAATTTCTTTGTACACCACTACGCCGATGAGCAGCGCCAGGCACGCGACTATAAGACGAGCTATGAGACGCCGGACGGCGGCATATATACGGGCCTCGACCCGCCTGCCGGCTCCAAGATGAAGGGCACCTTGTACCCGCGTACCCAGACCCTCGGAGGGTGCACCGCTCACAATGCCCTGGTCACCATCTATCCGCACCGCTCCGACTTCGACTACATTGCACAGCTCACTGGTGATGACACGTGGCGGGCCAGCAACATGCGCAAATACTTTGTGCGCATGGAGAACAAGAAATACGGCCTGCCGATTGACTCGGGCCATGGGCGTGACGGCTGGCTCAGCACCGAGACCACCAAGCTGAAACTGGCACTGGAGGATCCCCAGCTGCTGAGCATCTACACCGGTGGCGCGTTTGCCTCGGGCAATATCCTCCAGGCTGTTGGTGGTCTGACTTCCCTGCTTCTTGGCGATGCGAACGCCGACACGGAGGCTCGTGATAGGACCAACTCGTACTGTCTAGTGCCTTTGTCCTCAAAGAACGGCGCGCGTGTTGGTTCCAGAGAGTTTGTCGTCTCTGTGAGGGACGCCAAGGACGAACACGGCAACAAGAAGTACCCTCTCGACGTGCGTCTGAACTGCCATGTCACCAAGGTGATTATCGATGAGAGTGGTGACAAGCCGCGCGCTACAGGAGTTGAATTCCTCGACGGCCAGTACCTCTACAAGGCCAGCCCTCGGTACGGTACCGCCGGTAAGGGACAGCCTGGCAAAGTCAAGGCCAGTCGCGAGGTCATCATTGCCGGTGGTGCATACAACTCGCCACAGATTCTCAAGCTCAGCGGTATCGGCCCCCGTAAGGAGCTCGAGTCGTTCAAGATCCCCGTCGTGGTCGACCTGCCCGGCGTTGGCGGCAACCTCCAGGACCACTACGAGATTAACGTACAGGGCAAAGCACCCAAGGACTTTTCGGTGCTCAATGGCTGCACGTTTGGGTTGGATGGCAAGCACGACGCTTGCCTGGACCAGTGGGAGAAACCGTTCCTAAACGATCGGGGCACGCTCGCGACCAACGGCCTACCTGTAGCCATGTTCCACAAGAGCTCGGCGTCGGAGAACGGCGAGTATGACAACTTCATCTTTGGCGGGCCCGTCAACTTCCGCGGCTACTTTCCCGGCTACAGCATCAACATTACGGCGGACCACGACTGGTTCACGTGGGCGATCCTCAAGGCGCACCCGCGCAACAACGCGGGCACCGTGCGGCTGCGCTCCGCCGATCCGCTGGACATGCCCGAGATCACGTACAACTACTTCGACACGGGCGTCGGGGACCACGCCAAGGACCTGCAGTCGCTGTACGAGGCGGTGGGCGTGGCGCGCCGGGCGCTCGCCCACCAGGTTGTCGGGGTGCGCGAGGTGCTGCCGGGCAAGGAGGTCACGAGCCAGGCGGACATTGAGCAGTACGCCAAGGACACGGCCTGGGGCCACCACGCGTCGTGCACCTGCCCGATCGGGCCGGACGACGACGAGATGGCGGTTCTGGACTCGAGCTTCCGTGTTCGCGGTGTGGATGGGCTGCGCGTGGTGGACGCGTCGGTGTATCCGCGCATTCCGGGCACGTTTACGGCGCTGTCGACGTACATGGTGGGCGAGAAGGCGGCCGATGTCATTCTGAGCCAGATTCAGAACTGAGAGAGATGGATGCCTTGATGGGAGGCTGGCGTACAGCCCGAGGAGTGAGAGATGTCTTGACGTGCCGTGCCGTCTCAGAACTCTGCAAGTAATAATTTAATACTGCGATTTTTTTTCTTCCACGTTTCAAACGATCAAGACCAATCTGGTTCTGACATCACAGGTTATATATCGGCACTATGTACTGGGGCAAACTAAACTATTCATCATCAAAGTCTTTCATAAATTCAACGCGACAGAATCTCGAATGGCAAGTGGCCTTCACGCCGGCCCCATCTCTCTCCGTCTGCGTCTTAGCCGGAGGGGTTGCCGTTGAAGGCAAGGCGGTTAGAGGTGCCGGCAGGAATGCCGGTGAGGATACCCGTGGAGGCCAGCTGGATGATGCGGTTGCAGATGGCACCGCCCTTGACGCCCTCGAGGGTGGCAAGGTAGGCGGCGAGGCCGGCAATGTGCGGGGTGGCCATGGAGGTGCCGGACATGGAAGCCTAGAGGAAGAGGAGCGGTCAGTCTACAAAGGCGAGCCCAAGAAGGGAGAAGCGAAGGGGGGGGGGGACTCACGGTGCCACCACCAGGGGCCAGGGACAGGATGTTGGTGCCCGGGGCAAAGATGTCGACGACCCGGCCGTAGTTGGAGAAGCTGGCCCTGGCATCCGTGGCGGTGGACGCGCCGACCGTGCACGCGGTGACCTCGCTCGCCGGGGAGACGTTGGCCGCGTCCTGGTTCTCGTTGCCGGCCGCGACAGCCAGGAAGACGCCGTTGCTGACCAGCTTAGCCGCCGCCGCGTTCAAGGTCGCCGAGTAGCCGCCGCCGAGGCTCATGCTCGCGAGGACGCCCTTGCTGCAGCTTCTGGTCGCAGCGTCGGTCCGGACAAAGTCCATGCCGGCGATGATGCCCGAGGTGGAGCCGGAGCCCTGGTCGCTGAGGACCTTGACACCGTAGACGCTTGTCTTCTTGGCGACGCCGTAGGTGGTGCTGCCGATGGTGCCGGCGCAGTGGGTGCCGTGGCCGTGGCCGTCGGTGGTCTGGCCGGCAATGAACGACTTGACCTGCTGGGCGCGGCCGCCAAAGTCCGGGTGGCTGGCGTCGACGCCCGTGTCGAGAACGTAGACGCAGGTGCCGGCGCCGCCGCTGGTGTCGTAGGTGTAGCCGCTGCCGCCGAGGCTCTTGTGGGAGATGCGGGTGAGGCCCCAGACGGCGCCGGGCTGGGTGGTGAAGGCGGAGAGGCTGATGATGCTGTCCTGCTCAATGTACTCGACCTGTCGGCAAATGGACTGTCAGTCTGGACGCGTTCACGGATACGGGAGGGAAGGGGGGGGGGGTCTTTTCGGGTCAAGAGTTCCCGGGGGGGACTTACATCCGGGTGGTTGCGGAGCTCCTTGACAGCGGCATCGTTGAGGGTGCCGGCGAAGCCCTTGAGCACGTCCGTGTAGACGTGGTCAACCTTGGCGCCCTCGGCCATGATGTGCATCTGCGGCTCGGCGCTGTCGCGGTACTTGACAATGTACTTGCCGGGGATGGCCGTGGTGCCGGCCTTTGCGATGAAGAGCGGCGCGGGCTCGTCACGCTTGTTGGCCGTCGGGGCGGCGAGGACGGCGGGCAGGATGGCGAGGAGCACAGACAGACGCATTTTGAAGGCGATGAGTGCGAGTTTCTCGAGATGAAGAAGATGAAAAGGTGGACTGGAGTGGACTTTTGTCAAGATGATCTGAAAGAGCTGGCTGTGCTTTCGAGTGCTGATCAAGTGTGGACATTTCTCCTCCTTCCGGGGAGACACCTCGACCTATTTATCCTTTTTTTTTCTTCTTTCTCGAATCCCATGACTGGCCGGTCCGTCCGTCCTCGTCCGTCCTCGTCCGCAGCAATATCAGCCCTTGGACCCCAGCATCATCACGAGCCTTCCAATCCTTCCTTCAGCTCACCGTCCTTTGACAGCTTCATACCTTCCTTGTCAGGAAGGCGCGATTCACCCAGAGTCGCATCTCTCGTCCTTTGGTCGCACAAGGTTCTTTTGTCGGAGCAGGAGCCCTCCTTTTGGCGGACTATTGAAACCGGCTCATCCGCTTCTCACAGCTTTCAGCCCGGGTCTTCATGCGGAACAGAACCGATGGGGGCATATGCCACCTTCTTAAAGCGAACTGGCTTGTGAGTTGCTGCTGCTGACTCGAGACACGACTGCAGAACAGCTCTTTCCGGCGACGAAATAGGGGGGGGGGAGGGCTTTGCTGCCCAGACCGAGTGGTCTTGGCAGCCTTGGTGCAGAGTGTGCATCGAGTTGCATCTGACCTTGCGTTGATGTGTTTTTTGGTTTTTACAATTGGTCACACACCTTGTCCTTGTCGTTGAGAATGAGGAACAATACTCGCATGGCGGGCGCTGAGGTCCTGCAATCTCGGGGCTAGCCAACGCATGCATGCCGACAGACACGAAGAACTCGTACTGGTACAACGAGGCTTTTGCCTTGAGCATGCGTGAGGAGTGACGTCCGGGAAAGGTTACATGTGGTATTGAGTAGGTAGACAGACTATTGATGACACGCCCACCACTTGACGTTAAATGACTCGTCCGTGTGCTATGCAGGTTGTTGTTGTTGCTGCTGATGAAGGCGGACGACGAGTCCAAAACGAGCAAGTGATTTACAGATGGACGGGAGTGATATTGTCGGCATGTATATCAACTTGACCAGTTTAAATTCTTCCTTTTTTTGGATTCTTTTTTTATTCTTTTTTTATTCTTTTTTTATTCCTTTCTTTTTTAATTTCAGTATGAAATCATTAGGCTCTCTTCTACTTGTCTCCGTCCGTCCCCCCCCTTCTCTCTTGTCGTCTGGCACATCCAGATCCCCCAAAATGCATCGTCAATGCACCGGAGATTTTTGCCCAGACAAAGCAATCTCCGCGATGGAAGGGCAAGGGAACTCTCAAATGATCAAGGACGAATCCGCCGCAGTCCAGACCTGTCGTCTATCTTCTATCAGTCTTATGGTGTGTGTGCGCGACGGCCACAGACTCGGTCAATATAGCTTGCCCTTCTCGGCCAATATGTCTCACATTGTCGTCCGTCAGCATTGATCCTGCCCGTGCCGATATCACGCCCCCCCATCATCCATCTCGTCTCTGCCTATTCGGGCCACCCAGCCAGCCCATGCCAAGAACAGGTTTGAACGGGTAAAACGGGGAAATCCGGGGTGCGCCGTGGCTGATTCCAGCCCACCTGGATTCACCTGGATTGAATCCTCCTCAAGGGCGTGGCTGGCTGTTCGCGTAAAGGATGAAAATAGAAACAGGAAACGCGACCGGGGCGTGCCGAGGCCAGGACAGACAAGGCTTTCTGGAACCAAACACCGAAGACTAAGCAAGTCCAGGCAGCACAAGGCAAGGGCCTCCTCCCTGGATCCATGCTGAGATGATGGCTGATAGCTGATGGCTGATGGTCGATGGCGTGCTGTGATGAATGCGGGGGTAAAGCGGTACTTTTGGCGTGCATTGGGCCGGGGTGCTTTGTTTAGTCGTCGCATTGATCATCATCTTCGGCCCAAGACTCGTCACAGCACATGTAAGTCTAATCAAATGTTGATTGTCCTGACACCATCTCATCGGGCGGCTAGGGTTGCATCGTGGCTTGGGCAGGTTGCATTATACATTCCTGTCAACCAGCTGCTTCCCGGCTCGGCCTAATTCTTATCGTCCCATGCAAGGGTGAAGGAGAAGAAGGCTGGGGGGGGGTAGTCGAGTGGAAAAGAGGTCTAGCTCTCTCGAATAGACTGCACGAGTCTTTGTCATTCTTCCATCCTGTCTGTCTTGTCATCGTCAGCCTGGTTTCGTGTTTGCTTGGCCACATCTGCCTTTCGCCCCCCCCCCCCCGGTCAAAGACTAACAGCGACGATCGATTCCGCCGCCATCATCTCAGAAGAGAGAGCCATTACGTACATTTTTACTATATTCTGTTGTATGCTTAAATTAAGTTATTTTTAACATGTTTGTGCCTGAGATGCTTAGTTGACAGATCGCAGACAACTGTCACATATCCGCGACCGCATATCCAAGCTCAAGTGCGGATCGACTGCACGATGACTGCACGTTGACTGCACGTTGACTGCAATGCAAGAAGGAATTAAGAAGAAGAAAAAAAAAGGTTAAAATATTATTTTAAAAATAAATCGAAACTGTACCATCAGTTAATCTATTAGACCCCCGCTGCCAACACTGACTCACTTGCTGGACCCGGCCTAGTGCTGCTGTGCATGCTGCATCTAGCCAAGACAACTCAGTTCATGCCACGCACATGGACAATGCACCCTCTCAAGTTCCAAAAACAGCAGCAGTCAGATTTGTCGACATCAGTCTTGAGTCTTTTCTCTCAAATGCCGACATCGCCTGTCAACCAAAGATGTAGCCGCTTGAATTGCCGGTCGGGATTTACGCTCTAGTGCCTCCTCGAGCATCATGCAGTCCGCGGCCTGGCGCAGCTGATTAGACGATCATAACAGGGAGACGGCCGACTGGAAAATAATTAGACAGTCGGTGTGCAACGTCATGTCTGCATCTGTGTTGCCTGATGCCATCAGCAATACCAATCAAGGTGCCGACATTCCTTTTTCAGCAATACCAATCAAGGTGCTGACATTCCTTTTTCGGCAACAAAACGAGACCAATATATCACCAATTTCCAAGGAAGCTTGGTCGCCAGCAAGTCGCCGCTTGGCGCAACAACCGTAGCAAAACGATGCGCAAGTTTCGCAGAGTAGTCAGTTCACTTTGCTTCTGTAGTTTCGGAAATCCGATCCTGCACTTCCGAAGCGGTCAACTCCGCAGAACCCAGACAGACATGGCACTGCAGACGACCAAGCGTCGATCCTCCTCACCCTCACTCAACCTCACCCCGACTGTGAGCGGAGCTGTCCTGCAATCCGGTGGAGAATGGATATGATCTTGTGATTTGCTCGGGATATTACGCCAATTATTATTATCATTACAACGGCAACTTTGCTTCTCGTGTTCCGGTTCAAGTCTCAATCATCAAGCAGTCGTTTACTGATACTTCTTTTCCAGTATGCTTCTTGTTAACTTGTCAAGCCCGTGGTTGAGCACGACCAGCTTGTCCTATACAGGCATCAGTAATTGCGCCCGCATGCGACTATACAACAGAGAAAAGGACGCAAAGAATTTCTACTCACCAAGATGTAGTCCGGCAGCCAGGTGGACGCAAACCACGCCGCCCCCGAGTTGGCGCCCCTCCAGAGCTTGCCCCCGCGCGAGTTGCCCAGGACGTCGGGCAGGATCTGCGTGACGTAGTCGTCGACCGTGCCCTGGTCGGGGCCGACCGCGCCGCGCGCCCACAGCGAGATGGTCTCCAGGATGTCCGCGTAGCGCGAGCCCGTCGGCAGCGCGAACTCGCCCTCGTTGGCATGGAAGCGCGTCGCCACCGTCCCGGTGACCAGGCATGCGACCGTGACGCCCAGCGGCTGGAGCTCCATGCGGAGCGTCTCGGAGACGGTGTGCAGCGCCGACTTGGATGAGCTGTAGGCGCCTGCGCGAAAGCCAGTTAGTACTACGGTCCAAGGGGGACGGGGGGGGCCAGGCGGGCTGAGACGCACCGATCCAGGGCGAGTACAACACCCCGGAGGCAGCGCCAATGTTGACGACGCGGCCGCGGCGGGCGATGAGCAGGTCGGCAAAGGCCTGCACGGTACGAACGGGCCCCCACAGGTTGACGTCGTGGCAGCGCTTGGCGCGGTCGACGTCGAGGTCCAGCAGCGGCATCGTGTACCCGGCGCCGGCGTTGTTGACCAGCACGTCGAGCCCGGCGGGCCGCTGTCGCCCGGCCGTCACGGCTCGCACCGTCTCTGCAGCGGCCCGCGCGGAGGCGGCGTCGGTGACGTCGAGCGTCACGGCGGTGACGTTGGGGTGCTCGCGGAGGCGCGCGGGCACTCGGCGCAGGTCACGCGCGGTGGCGAAGACGCGATGGCCCTGGTCGGCGAGGCGCAGGGCGAGGGCGGCGCCGATGCCGTGCTCGGAGCAGCCGGTGATGAGGACGGTCTTGCGAGCCGGGGTTGGCGGCGGCGGTGGTGGTGAGTCGTCGGCCATTGTATTTGAAATGATGCGTGATTGATGAGAAAAAAATGAAGGGAAGGATGAATGAGGTACGTTGATGGCGGTCAAGGGTCAAGTATTCAACTGACAAACGGACGGGGCTGCCTCGGTTTGCGTTTGCCAACCCCTGCCGAAATGGGAGATGAGAGGCGAAGAGAGGCGAACTGAACTGAGTGACGTTTGCTGATGCCTCGCTTGCCATGTGGCGGTCCACTGCTGAGTCGGTTGCATCACCCGAGCCTCCGCTGCACAACGGCTGTGTACACGCAATCTAACCAGGTACTGATAGGTTGATTAGTCGATCAATATTATCTTCAAGACTGTCCATCAGGACGGGGCCGTCTGATTGTCCGTGCCCAGCAACACAACGTGCAGTTGTTGCCGTAGCCAGAGACGCCCACCGTGAAACCCCCCCCCCGTCTCTAGCGGACCTACCCTACACCGTCGCTTCGCCGAGCATCTATAACAAGACGCTGCTACTATCAGTGTTTTCGTAAAAATTTATCACTTTCATGAGTATTTCTTAATTGAGTTAAATAAGTATCATTGATAGTCAATCATGGCAAATAAGTGAAAATAGAAATAGCATTCTCACAGCTGGCAGTACAAGTCACCCACACCTTACAGCGTCTACAAGCCAACACCCCCCCATCAAACACAACACACCTGGCTGATGCAATAAAGCGACTAGCCGAGAGAACTGCTAGATCCAAACATGGCATCAGAACTTTAATTTTTCTTGTCAAAGGCCGCGGCCCCATTGCATCGCAGCCGATATTCCTCTCCGTCGTCGGTCTTCCAAATTGGGCAGTAGAGAGCCCCACCACAAAGCCGGCCACGCCCACGGGCCGGCAAAAAAATTGAGTCACGTGTTGCATACGCCTAGGAAAGTGGAAAGGAAAAGAATCTGTTCCGTCATCTCCAACTCCAAAGCAGTCAATCCGCTTACGCCTCAACCAGCCCAGCGACCTGGGCTCTGTACTTTTTTATTCGCTTCTTTATTCTTGTTCTTCAACGTCTCCCTTCCATTGTCGCCGATTTCTCCTTGATACTAATCCCCCCCCCACACACCCAAGATGGCCATGGACCACGGACGAGACCCTTGCCCCTGGGTCATCCTGAACGACTTTGGCGGTGCCTTTTCCATGGGTGTACGTTGCTCGCAAATCCGATCCGATCCGATTCGAGATGTAGACGACATATAAACTGACAGTGAACTCTCTCAGGCTGTCGGCGGTACCATCTGGCACGGCATCAAGGGCTTCCGCAACAGCCCGTACGGCGAGCGGCGGATCGGCGCGCTCACGGCCATCAAGATGCGCGCGCCCGTCCTGGGCGGCAACTTTGGCGTCTGGGGCGGCCTCTTCAGCACGTTCGACTGTGCCGTCAAGGGCTACCGCCAGAAGGAGGACCCCTGGAACGCCATCACCGCCGGCTTCCTGACTGGTGGCTCGCTGGCTATGCGCGGCGGCTTCAAGTCGGCGCGCAACGGCGCCATCGGCTGCGCGGTCCTGCTGGCCGTCATCGAGGGTGTCGGCATCGCCTTTGGCAAGATGATGGCCGGCAACACGAAGCTAGAGGTATGATCTCTTCCAGGAGAGGGACTGACAGCAAGTTCAGCAAGCTAACTCGTTGTAGGCTCCCCTTCCTCCTCCCGAAAACGCCGCGATTGCGTAAATGCAAAGGAGCGAAACATGACTCGAATTCCACACCACCATCAGCGCTGTCGAGGCGCACACAGACACTCACCACACCAACTGATTTGATCAAATTACGACTTGAATAGACATTTTGAGAGAGGAGGCGACCTGCACAATTGCCATGACAGGCGCACGGACAAGACGGTTGATAACATTTAAGGAAAGGGGAAAACCTGCACCAAAATCTCGGCGCCATATCATACATACCTTTTTTATTTGCCCCAGGGAAACAAGGAAAAGAAGGGGAAGAAGAGGCTTTCCCGGCGGGAACCTCGAGGGGCATAGCGTTGCTTTTTCCACACAAAAACTTTTGTTTACGCCGGGATGTCTGGGCGTTGTATTATGTATCTGTACATCAAAATAACTCGAAGTAGACCAAGAGGCTTGCACCAAGGTGCAGACACACTATTCAACGCGGAACTTGCTGGGTGAGGCGAGATGAAATATAACCCTAGACAATATAACAGAGCTTATCAATAAATTCGGCCGCGCTGGGGCTAGCTAGTCCATCACTACGCGATCAATCGTATGCGCCATGCAGTAGCAGAGGCTGGGCTCAGTCGATCATCATTCAGTCCTGGGTCTTGGGCCGTCGCAAATGAACTGCTCGTTGATCTGTCTGAGCGTTACATTGAGTGTGAATCATCTTTTGACACAACACCTGCTGGGACGAGGGCTCTATTCTCTGCATACTTGCCTTCGCTCCACGCCGCACTCCGATTGGTGCAAGATCAGCACTATTCTCAGTCTTTTTTTTCTCTTTCTGATGAGTAATGAGCTGTATGATCTTTGATTCAAAACTACTGAGCCATGTCGGCAGGCAAGCTGGCAGCTCCTCGATTTTAAGGTGCGCCAAGCTTGTTGGCTTCGAACTCTGGGAGTTGCATTCGCGTGGGGTTGGTTGCAACACGGCCTCGGGTCGACGCCCAATTCTCCCAGCACACGTTGTTAATTCTTTGTACGATGCACAATGGTAATGTTTAGCTTCATGCAGGTCTTGGTTTGCGCAATACTGCGGCTGGCAGCCATACGGCGCTGAGTTGGGTCTAGTCACGATGGCACCATCGAATTGGACTACATTAAAAGTGAGACCATGGCGCAAGGATCAACACCCGAGCAGGCAACTATACAGTATAAGAGGATCCTTTGTGCAGTGACTTTTCCCGGAGGGATCCAATGTAACCCCCTCAAACTGGCTCAGCGCTCTTTTATGTGTCTTCGTCTTCACGACTATAAACCATCATGAAAGCCGCCTTCACCTCCTCCCTCCTCCTCGCCACCCTCGGCTTCGGCGCCGCCGCCACCACCACGTCCGGTCCGGTGCAGGCCCCGGCGCTCGCCGGGGTCGCGGGCCCCATATCCCCCTCCGACCGCATCTACACGGGCGACCAGTCCTCCAACACCGTCACCGTGATCCAGCCGTCCACCGGCACGGTGCTCGGCACCATCAGCCTCGGCGACGCCCGCCTCGGCGCGCTCCTCAACCCGCAGTACCTGCGCTCCGTCAACGCGCACGGGCTCGGCCTCGCCCGCGACGGCCGCCACATCGTCTCCCTCAGCGTCGCCTCCAACACGGCCACCGTGATCCGCTGCGCCGACAACGCCATCGTCTCGCGCACCCAGACCGACCGCAACCCGCACGAGGCCATGTTCGCGCCCGACAACCGCACCGTCTGGGTGGCCACGCGCGGCGCCGACAGCGTCACGCTCATCGACGGGCTCGGCGGCGGCGGCGGCGGCGTGCTCGCCCGGGTGCCCTCGCCGGGCGGGCCGAGCAAGGTGCTCTTCTCGCCCGACGGCGCCACCGCGTACGCGAACCACGTCAACGGCTCGTACGTGTCCGTCATCGACGTGGCCGCGCGGCGCGAGACGGCCACCATCGCGGGGCTCGCGGACCGGTTCTCCTCGGACATGATGCTGTCGCCCGACGGCGCGCGGCTCTGGGTGGCGCACAAGATGGTCGGCAAGGTGTCGGTGGTGTCGGTGGCGTCGCGGCGCGTGGTCGCGGTGCTCGACACGGGCGTCGAGACGAACCACCCGCAGTTCGCCGTCGTCGACGGGGTGACGCACGGGTTCGTCACGGTGGCGGGCGCCGACGCGACGCTCATGTGGGCGCAGCCGGACCCGGAGGCGGCGCCGGTGTATGTGGGCCGGATCGCGTCGTCGGGGTCGCAGCCGCACGGGCTGTGGCCGAGCCCGGACAACACGCGGCTGTATGTGCTCAACGAGCACAGCGACACGGTGGACGAGGTGGACCTGACGGCGCGGCCGGCGCCGCGGGTGGTGCGGACGCTGCGCGTCGGGCAGGAGGGCCAGGCGCTGGTGTACGTGGCCGGCGCGGTGCCGGAGGGCAGCGACGGCACGGCGAACCTGGGACGGCAGGGGCTGGTGGACCGACAGCCGGTGAACAGGCTGATTACGCTGTCGGCGCCGCGGAGGACGAGCATGGATCGGCACCACGGGGGCGGACAGCAGCAGCAGCAGCACGGATCGGCGGGGGCGGCGGTGCCGTCGGCGTTGGTGACGGTGCGGAGGCAGACGGGGCTGGACATGGTGCAGGTCATTGGACGTAACCTGAGACTCAACACGACGTACACGGTGTCGGCGGGAAGTCGGCGGTTCGGCGGGCAGAGCATCCCGCTGGTGGATTTTCAGGCAACCGTGCCGACGGCCGGGACGGGGTGCGGCACGGCGCCGCAGGTGCTGGCGTTTGTCAAGTTCTTTGGCATTTATGACGTGGACTCTCTGACGCTGACGCTGACGGAGTTGGAGTCGGAGTCGAGATTTCCGTAATCGGCATCGGGGTTTCCATAATTGGTCGCGTCACTGGAGTCGGTGTTTTATTGAATACAGGTTCTGTTGCTGCGTCAGTTGTCGAATTATGACGGCTGGTATTTTGAAGCATTCTTGTCGTATGTGTCCCGGAGATGCTGTTTTCAGTCCACACTATTGTCCATGGTCGTCGACATGCACATGACAATGACAAATCGTGACGGCCAGGGGGGACCGAGTTTATCGGAGCTTCTTATTCCCCTGCCGCCCAAAACAAGTTTAGTCTCCGTCGGCGTGGGCCGCGATGATGCGCAGCCGTTGGTCTAATTATAAGACTTGAAAAAACGGATACTACCTAGGTATAAGCGAGCAACTCGGAACAGGGGGGCCGAAAGGTGGTGCTATTTCGGATTGAGTGATTTATATTCTATATCCAGCTTTCAGGATGGCATTGCGCTTGGGTGTCAGGTTTGCTCATCACGAGGACGATGGGTGCATGAGAACCGTCCGCAAATCTCCGATGATGGGCTTGGGCGATGGCATCTCCGGGGAGATGCTGAGATGGTGGTGGTGGTGGTGGTGGTGGTGGTGGACAAGGGAGAAGAAGGAGGCTGAAAAATGTCAGCTCACTTTGGCTAGCCGCGCGAGAGCAGACGGGTTGCTTGGGCACGAGTGCTGTATTTGACTGCCATGTACTTGAATGTAGGTATGTATGTCGCAGTGCTAGGTACCTGCTAATACAGGCTGTTGGGCTGTAGGTAAGCCGCTGAAGCCAACTGCTGTGGCGGCTTGCACTTGCACTCTAGGCGCCTGTAGGTATGAAGGTAGGTAGAACGTACATATGTAGAACAGTGAAGCCGTCCCACTACCAGACTTGTCAACCAAGACAGATGCCTTCAACGACAGGGGTATCATAAAACTCTAAATCAATCAACGGCATAGCAACTACTGCTTATTAGCAGCAAAAAAAAATAAATAAACAAAAATAAAGCTGCTGGCTTTTCAACGCCCCCCACCCGGGTGGAGCGGGACTGACGGGTGCCAAAAGCCGGTAGACGGAAGACGGTCAACGGTTGACAGACGCCCTCCCTCGGTAACCTCCAACATCATCACTCACTGACTGTCCTTCTCACCAGCCACCACACATGCATGCATATATGCGCCAATGCCACCATCAACCCCTCCGCGAGACAACTTTTCTCGACAAGATTGCCTTCAAACTCATCTCTATTGGCGAATCCCCTGAAACAAAAAAGTCATCCACCTACCTCCCGGCACGGTCCCGACTCGCGACCCGTCTCCACCCGAGACGCAAAGACTTCAAGACACAGCAACATCAGTCCACTTCCACTACCCTAAGGCGGGTCGGTGACTCTTGACTTGAAAGCTTGTTCCTTTGCCGGCTGTATTACCATTGCACGGCCAGGGTTTTGCTCCCGCGCATTTCCTTTGAGCCACCTCTCATTGGCCATCCCCATCGGCGCCCTCTCCAGTTGCTGATGCAGACAGGGTCTCTGCGTACGTTGGGCTGTACAAGGAAAGCATTCCTTGGCTTTTTTTCCTTTCTCCGGGGTGGCTTCCTGCATCATATATCGTCTCTTTACTTATGTACATATATACATATATATATCTGTAATCTATATCCCACCTGGAATCCCTCATCTAGTCCTGCATTCATCCTCATCCTCCCTCACCACCAACCACTTCCACCACCAACAACCATCCTCTTTCCTCACCTCAGGACATACATGTTCCGACTCTCCTCCCTTCCCAGACGCATCGCAATCTCTTCTTCTCTGCGCCGTCTCCCCCCCGTATTCACCCTTTCCCCCTCCTCCTCCTCCTCCTCCTCCACCCTCTCCTCCTTCTTCCACACAACCACCGCAACCATGGACCTCACACCCTCCCAAGTCGCCATCGTCAAGTCCACCGCCGAAATCCTCAAGGACAAGGGCGAGGACATCACCCGCATCTTCTACACCAACATGCTCGCCGCCCACCCCGAGCTCCGCAACCTCTTCTCCCTGCGCAACCAGGCCACCGGCGCCCAGCAGGCCGCCCTCGGCGCCGCCGTCCTCGCCTACGCCTCCTACATCGACGACCTCCCGCGCCTGAGCGCCGCCGTCGAGCGCATCGCCCACAAGCACGCCTCCCTCTTCGTCCGCCCCGAGCAGTACGCCATCGTCGGCGAGCACCTCGTCGGCGCCTTCGCCGAGATCCTCGGCCCCGCCCTCACCCCGGAGGTCGCCGAGGCCTGGACCGCCGCCTACGCCCAGCTCGCCGACGTCTTCATCGGCCGCGAGCGCGCCCTCTACGACGAGCACCCCGGCTGGGACGACTGGCGCGACTTCACGATCGTCCGCAAGGAGGCCGTCTCCGACGGCGTCGTCAGCTTCTACCTCGCCCCCGCCGACGCCCGCCCCCTCCCCCGCTTCCTCCCCGGCCAGTACGTCAGCCTGCAGATCCCCATCCCCGAGCTCGCCGGCCTCCTCCAGTCCCGCCAGTACAGCCTCAGCGCCTACCCGGACGCCGCCGGCGTCGCCGGTGCCGCCGGGGCTGACGCCGACGCCGGCATCCAGGCCTACCGCGTCACCATCAAGATGGAGCCCGCCACCGCCGGCGCCGACCCTACCGACCTCCGCGCCCTCGCCGCCGGCAGCATCGCCGGCATCGTCGGCAACCGCCTGCACGCCCACTACAAGGTCGGCGACACCGTCCAGCTCAGCGCGCCCCACGGCGAGTTCGTCTTCGACGCCGCGCGGCTGCGCGACCCGACGTCCCCCGTCGTCCTGCTCTCCGCCGGCGTCGGCGCCACCCCGCTGCTGTCCATGCTCGACGCCATCCGCGCCGCCAACGACGACCGCGCCGCCTGCGCCGGCACCGCTAACGGCAACGGTAGCGGCAACGGCCCGGCGGCGCCCCGTCCGGTCGTCTGGGTGCACGCCGCGCGCCACGCCAACGCCGTGTGCTACGGCCAGCACATCCGCCAGGCCGCCGAGGATGCCGACGCCGACGTCACCGCCAAGGTGTTCCTCGGCAAGGTCGCCGAGACGGACGTCCAGGGCGTCGACTACGACTACCAGGGCCGCTTCGACGTCGGCGTCCTGGTCAAGGACGGCGTCCTGCCCCTGGACAGGCCCGATGCCGAGTACTTCCTCTGCGGACCCAAGGACTGGATGATCCAGGCCAGGGACGACTTGAAGGCCAACAATGTGAGCCTTGACAATATCCACCTCGAGCTCTTTTCTACCGGCGACGTCTGAACAAATGCCTTTGTTGTTGGTACCTGCTCAGTTAACCTTGCAGAGAATGAAGCCCTGTACATTTGTATATTAGATTCGTCACTTGCCTTTTAAATACCACTTCACGATCCATCCATCCCTTCAGTGTCCTCAACATGGCTGTGACAGAATTATGCAAGCAAAACTCCCAATGTATTTAAGTGCCGGTCTGATTAAAATGGGAATAAAAGAAGAAGAGCCTACGAAAACAAGTCAAACTCCAATCCCAACCGTCCGTCCTGTCCCACTGCAGCCGAAGCCCCCGCATCTGTGTTATCGCGACAAGAAAGCAGTCCGTTCCAGAGCACCAAAGAAATGAGTTGAGAAATATCCATATAGCTCAACACCTGAAAGTACAGCCGTCTCCCACCTCCCAAATTCTGCATTTCACCGCGCATCAGCGCATGCCCCGAGCCTTGCTGCCCAATGTGCAGTCGTTCGCCTTGCCCCGTGCCTTTACACCCAGGTGCGCAGCAGCGCACCGATGCTTCTCTTTTCAAAACCATGGATAATCATCGCTGATGGGAAATCATGCAGGGTATGAGGATGTTTGCCCGCTCCTGGCCAATCCGCACACGCACACGCAAACTTGTGTGCACTCTCAAGATTCAAAACGCCAATTCCAATTTGCTGTTCCAAAGCAACTCGCATCATGCCGTGCCGAAATCGCTGATACGAAGAACCGGTTGGTATAGTCGCTCCATCGTGTATGCCGAAAAATGTTGTCCGTAAAAACACGAAAAAAAGTGCGCCCTAATCAGTGGCAAGTGCCATCCGTGCCAACCCCCAAAGCCGTGCCAAAAAAAGTAACAAACTCCCAGTTGGATGCCCTGTCGAGAGGCCAAACCCTGCCTGGCCTCGTCCCGTAAGTCCAGATCCTTGGTATACAGCAACACATATCCTCCCAATCGCCCCATATATGCCACACGGTGCCATCGGTCCGATAGGCCGCCATTAAGTAAGTATGAACCCCTTTGCCAGATGTATAAACTCTTCAGATCACTGATGTTTGCCCCCTTGATATACTGGTCCGACTCAACAGCCGTCCAAATTTTCCCTGCGCCGAAGATTCCAGTACAAAACAATGTGTTAGCGCCAGCCACCTTCAACTTGCTGTAGAAAAGAAAGAAAATCAAAAGCAAGAAGCACCCCAAACTCCAACCCGACAGGAACGGGCTGATGATTTAGCCCCAGACACTTGCCTGAGCACCGAGACCGGAAGAGCTCTGACCCCAGACGCCGTTGCCACGGCCCCAGCCGCCCGAGGTGGCAAGAGGGGTGGTGGAGCGCTTGGCCTGAGCAGCAGAGGTAGGGGTGCCGGCCGGGCGAGTACCGATAGGAGCGACTGTTGCACCTTGCTGACCAGGCTTCGAGCCAAGGTTCAAGTCGTGGGGAGGAGATGCACCGGTAGGGCTAGAGGTGCTAGTGCGGCTCTGAGAGCCGACAGCATTGTCAAAGACCTTGTTGGTCGGGGCAGCGCTCTGCGGGCTGGTGGTGCTGTTTGGGCGAGGGCTCAGCTCGCTCTGGCCGGAGCCATGCTCCTTCGCAGAGGTAGGGGTGCCCACATCAGCCGGAGGACGACCGATACTATCAAAGTTCATAGGAGACGCGCCGCGAAGGCTAGACGGGCCGGTCGTGCCGGGGGCGCCCTTTCGAATGTTGCCGCTCTCATCGACATAGCTCGTCTTGTCAGCAAAAGGGCCTTCGCCGTAGAGGGCACTGCGCTGGCGGGCAATGAGCTCGCGAGTCTCCTCTTCGGACATGTGCTTGCTGTTGTTGCTAGCATTGCCGTTACCGTTGTTGGCATTGTTCTGGTTGTTGCTGGCAGAGTTGTGGGATGTGTCGGCGAGGACGGCTACGGAAACGACGCGTCAGTATACAAGGTTCAAAGCAGCAAACAATCACAGAAAGCGATCCCTGTGTTGAGGTGGTACGAGTGAGAGGCAAGCCGTGATAGGAAGCGACGAGGCCAACTAGGGGCGGAAAGATTGCAATCGAGGCAGACTGCCACTGTGGCCGACGCTGTTCTACTGGGGACCTCTGCTCTCTCGGGAAAATCACTAAGCTGTAGAGGATGGCCTACTTCTTTGATATTGTTGCTCGGTATGCAGGTTTCGGAGTTCTCGTTCGCGCTGTGCGGCCATGCGCCTCTTGGCCTGCATCACCTGCTCGGCATCGTTGGAGCCACGGGATGGCTGGTGGTGTCTCTGAGCGGCATAAAAGTTTTGGAGGTTGGGGCCAGGAGGGCCACGGGGTTCGTCAAAGTTGTTTACGGAGTGGGATCGGGAGCCCTGACCGTGGGGAGGACGACCTGCTGTGCGAGGAGATGAGTATATGGAGGTGACTCGGGCGGCGGAAAGGCCGGGGTTTCAACAGCTGCAAAACTTACGGCGTCCGCCTATGGCGTAGCCCTTGCCAGACTTTTGAAGGTTCTCGTGAGCGCGGTCAACCTCTGAAGGGCAGGTTAGCGAAAAGTGGACGGCGATAGGGCGAGTCGGGTCCCGTTATCCAACTCAGGGGTATTGCAAAAAGGACGAGAATCTAGCGGCAGCGGGGAGGAGGAATAGAACGGGTGGGAGAATAAACACACCATCAAACTGGTAAGAAAAGGCATAATCGTCCTGAGGCTGAGGAGCGCTGGCACCTGGAGAAGTTTGTCAGTCAATATGGCGCAGTTGGGGTGCGGCGTGGTCGGCGATCCATGAGGCAGACAGCCTGGTCTAGTCAACGTACCTGTGCGGACGGGAGTGGCAGTTCTCTGGAGATCCCAGTTGTTCTGCTGATGCTGGGCTTGGCCGGCAGCCCACTGCGCGTTCTCGTAATAGGACATGATGTCTGCAGATGAGAGAAGCACGAGTCTGCGAAAAGGTTGGTGGTGACGATGCGATGGACGGGAAAAGTCAGGGAAATGTCTCGGGCAAGTGGGTGACGTCGAGCTGAAATGGCCTGGTGGGAAAGGAAATATTTGTCAGCGGGGCGCGAGATTTTCCTCGTTTTCGCTTGGCGGGCTAAGATGCGGACGGACGGACAACCCGGAGAGGTTCGTTCGTGAGAGGAAAGTCGAGGAGGTGAGAGGAGGGTGAAGGGGAACCAAGCAAGAGGGAGAGAGAAAAAAAAAAGGTGGGATGGGTGATGTGTGTGGGATGAGATGAGGCGAGGACCAAAAGGGTGATGAGGCGGCCAGCAAAGGAAGGTGATGAAGACTTGAGCTTGATTTTTGCGCACCAACGGAAGGAAAAGGAACAGCTGGCTGGCTGGCTGGCTGGCTGGCTGGCTGGCTGGCCTGAAATCTTGCGTTCAGGGGTGGGAGGAAGCACCACATGCACACTAAACTTTCGTCGCGATATTTTCTAGCGCATGAACCGAAAGAATACAGCGAGTAAGACTGCTGAAGATCCAAAATGCGTGGAGGCGGGACGCGGGATTGGAAGGGAAAAAGCCGCTGGGTCATTTACCCACTCTCTGGGGGGGAGATTACTGATTCCTGGTGACCCGTTCAAATTTGAATCCTTTTTACCGAGCGAGCGAGCGAACGAACGAACGAACAAACAAGAAGATCAAAACGATGAGCTGCTGCGGGAGTGCGGGTTGACAGTGCGCAAGCAAAAATCGGCCATGAGACAATCAAGGTGGCGTGGAGGAAACCAAGTGTAGAGACAGTTGTTGTGGAACAGACAGCGGCCACGAAGGTAGCCTAGATGGCAAACCGACTGTCTGACCTTTTAGAAGACGAAGTAACGAAGACAAGAAAAACAAAAGAGAGAGAGGGAGAGAAGGAAGAAAATGACGTGTCTTTTTCGCAGCTGTCGTCGTATTCTTGAAATGCCATCTCGTGGTGAGTCGTTCCAGGCCGGATGACAATTCCAGTGTTGCCAATATATCGGAGTAGCTGGTTAGTGCTAAGACAACAGGCGACGACTTCCCCCATTCGGTCGCCGTCGGCTTGTCCACCCAGCGAGGTAAGGCGAGGTAAGCGGACGCAGAGGTTACGCAAAAGGCCTCCTTCAGACAAAATCGCTCGCCAGCTGTCAGGAGCGATTATTTTATCATTAGCAAGTCCGGCTCAGCCTGCTGCAGAATGGGCTACGAGACGCCCTCTTCGTCCCAGCGCAGGCCGTGCTCTAGAGAGCCTACTAGTTTGGAGGCCATTGCGGTTTATCAATAATGGCCGGACTCGACTCGACTTCTACACCGGCAAGATGAGCCCGGTTCTCTCGATACATGTTCTTACTTGCCCCGTATGAATCACGCCGTAATACTCACGCCGGGACTATGTATGTTTGATGATAGTGCGCCCGGGCTGGCTTCTCACTGGCTGCAGGATATGCTTTCCCAGCTTCCCCGTGAGAGAATTGTCCGCCAAGAATAGTAGAGGGCAGCCGCCATGCTCCCAGAGCGTCGCAATAGTGACCCTCGCCCACTGCACAATGCCTAATATTGATCAAACCGCCAACTTATTAACAGGTACTAATGTATGTACCTACTGCAACTAGTGAGCAAATTAGGCTCGTGACGTTGAGACGATGGCCCGTAGCGGGCTAGCGGGCACTAACAATGAGCGGCCCGGTGCTCCCACGTTCTTCAGGTCGTCTTCCGGCGGCTTGGCTGTCATGGACAAGCTTCGACCGAGTTACAGAGCAACAAGCCGGGGTCCGAGACTTTCCTTGATTTTGGCCAGGCCTCGGAAAATCCGGCCATGCTTCCTTCTGCCGCTGCCGACGATTCCAGTTACATCTCAAAACGTCCGATATGCTTAATACGCAGAGCCGCATGAAGTGTCTCAAAAGTTGCCCATCTGCGTTGCGAAACCCCCTCGAATGCAATAGCTGATTTGTTGCTATGACCTGTTAAAGGACACATTGTGTGTGTGCTGATACAGCTGACGAGTTGCTTTGGCTGCAATGCGCGTTCGCGGCAGTGGGTTAAAGATATCAGCTTGTAACTTGAAGCAGCCCGGTAATAATGGCGGTATTTATCGCGCAGCAAAAGGGCGACACCACCAATAGCTGGTGGCTTATTACTACCTCTACCTACCTACCTATGTATGTACCTTTACTTCAGTAGGCTCTTATGTCAACAGTATTTCCCGTTGTCGAACCGGCGCTAGAAGCGGCGTGCTCTCTCGCTCTCTCTTTAATAAGTTTTACGACGAGAAGCTGGTCGGCATTGGTTTCTCTCATGGCCCTTTTTTTTTCCAGTTGTTCCTGCCAACCTGTTCTGCGCCTTTCCTCTGGCAGGCAAATATGTGCAGCACATGCCAGCTCATCAGTACCACCACAATAAATCCACACCACACCTATGTACCACTCGCAGCAGTCGCATTATTACGACTCACGGCGTCGTTCCGTCCATGCCCGTCGTACCGCGCACTTGAATCTCGTAGACGAGCAAGGACGAGCAAGGACGAGCAAGCGAATGCCTTGTAATGGGCCAAACAACTGCCCACCACCAATCAGCATCAGACCAATTCTGTTCCCTTGGCAGTCTGTCTGTGGCGCTCTACTCCCCGTTCGTGTCCGTCCAGCCAACGTTCTCAGGTCAGAAATAATCCAACGGAAATACAAACAAATTACCAAGAGGCCTGCTGCGTGTTACGACGTAACTCTTCAATATCCCTTCCTTCCACAACCCGTTCCACATGATGCTGCTACTTTGCCCGTCTTTTTACGTACAATCTGCAATCTGCCCACGACTTGTGATCACCAGGCCGACAATTATGCATATGCGCGCGCCGCCTTGAGCAACATGCGAATCCAGAGAGGCGGCCCTCTCTGGCTTGCATCACGCCCTCCAAGTTCGCAGGGGGGGGGACATCGTGCGTCGCATCCCGCATCTTCCCAACCAGCTAGGCAGCAAGCAGCCGTTCCCGCGCAGCCACACACCCACCCACAATGGCAAATGTGGCGACCTGTACGGAGTAGATGCACACCAACTTTTCTCTCGCCCCCTACCTCGGGTCATACATGAAGTAAACGCCCCAATGCGTCAAATCAGAGACCGCAGAAGTCACTGTTGGCGTTTGATTGTCTTGCGCCTCGAATCTACCGTCTATCCCCGAGCCGACCACGCTGCCCCCCCCACTATGCCTCCAACGATACCTAGTTCTTATGAAACTCTTGGGAACCTGTAATACAACGACAACGACGACGAGGCAGAAAAGGGGGACAGGAGATGTTGTTCACCATCTGAACAGAAAATAAAATGGCCGGAAATGTCGTTTTTCTCTTCACATCTCTGGCAATCCGCCAATGCTGGGTCGACATGTTCCCAAAATGCGACATGAAGGCCAGTCGGTCGACAATTTCCCAAAAAACCGGCGCATCAGTTGCCTTCACTCGGCAGAAAAGGCGGGCATGTAGAGAAGAGGATTTTACTGCTCTACATCGTGAATATTGTCCCATCGCCAAGCTTTTGCGCAACGGTGTAGTCGAGCTACTTACAACATGCCCTTGTCGATCACCTCTTCTCCGAGCGGAATCTACCGTAAACGGCGTGTGCGCACGTTCCAACATAGCACTTATGTACCTACCCATGTTATCACATCAAGTTGCCGATAAGCGAGTCCGATTTGTGATAGCTTCTCTGCCATTGGTCTTTGCGCACCGTAACCCTCATTCTGGCAATTTACGCCATCGTTGGTTGATAAGTTCTATCGGCATACGTGAGGAACGCATTAGCAAAGTTGAGAAAAAAAATCACAGCATATTTATTGCTATCTAGACTGATACACACGTCCGCCCACAGTAATGCCATCTGCGCAGAGGCCAAACACGCGCCCATTCTCTACGAGGTATCAGAACAACCATGAAAGAATCATTTGAAAAAGCAAACACACACAAGCTCATCCAGCTGTCACTGGACATCTGCTCACAAGAGCAGACTGCCGGCAACGGCGACAGCGACAGAAGCCAAGGTGGCAACCATGGAGGAGCCGGAGATGGCACCAGCGCTGTCGCTACCGGTAGTGGTGGAACCCCTGCCGTCAACAGTGACGTTCTTGGTGGAAAGACCAGAGTCGCCAGCTGTCTGGGAACCAGAGCCAGACAGACCAGGACCCTTACCAGCACCCTCCTTCATGTACTTCTGAGCCTGCGAGGGCATCTCAGGGATAAGCTTGGGGTCGACGTTCCAGCCGGGGGCCTTGGCAGGGCATGGCTTGTCGTGAGAGGTGAGCGAGGCACCGCCGTCGCCGCTAGGGGCAGGGTTGGCCGCAAGGGCATTTTTGAAGTTCTTGAACTCGGTACCATCACCGTGCATCTTGACGGTGCCCTTACCGCCGTTATCAATATCGACAATGCCGTATTTGTTGGTTTCATACGAATACTCGAACATGAGACCGCCGGAGTAGACACCAGTCATCTGTTTGCTCATCATCGCTTTAACCTCGTCAAACTTGCGAGGGAGGTTGATGTTGCAGCCGTACTCGGAGAGGAAGATGGGAAGGCCATAGTCGGTAAAGTTCTTGACTTTCGCGTCCCAGCCTGAGGTGACAAAGTCACTGTTGCAAAATGAGTAGTCGTTGAAGGCGAAGAAGTCAGAGCGGACCTCGTCGGGGCCGCAGTTCAGGTACAGGGCAGTCTGGGAGCGGGTCTCGGAGACATCAGCAGCAGAGTAGCCGACGGGGACAGCACGAAGGTTCTGCGCCTTGATGTAAGCGCGCATATCACGAGTAACGGCCTTGATGTAGGGGGCGTTGAAGTCGTATTTCGGTGAATCGATGACCTCGTTACCTGAGAAGAAGGCGAGGGTGTTCTTGTACTTGGCAAATTCGGTAATGGTAGCGAAGACGCTCTGAAGGTAAGCGGCATTGTACGACAGTGCCGGGCTGGCACGGTTGAGAGAGTAGAGGCCGTTGTTGACATCGACAACGAGGTAAATACCGGCGTCAGCGAAAAGATTCATGCACTCCGTGTGATCTTTCGAGTTGTCGACAACATAAACACGGACAGTGTTCACACCGAGGTCCTTGAAATGCGCCAGGTCGCGGGAGCAGATGGCCTTGTCGGCGAGAGGGTCGATACGGGCACCGTCACCACCAGGCTGGTAGTCTATACCGCGGATGTAGAAGCGATCGTTGCCCTTGTAGAAGGCTAGAGGGAACCATGTTAGCCAAGGAGCTGGGCATGGCTTGGCGCGATCATCGGCCCAATTCGCGACTTACCGTTGCCCTTGACGGTGATGGGTGTGGGGTCGGCGCGCTTGGTGGGAGTGGCGGACACGATGCCGGCGGCAGCGAGTGCCGAGAGGAGAGTGAAAGCCTTCATTGCGATTATTGTATAGAATGCTTGGCGATTTAAAGATGTGCACAAGAACAGATGGGTGGTCGTCGAAACCAGTCACGCGGGGGAAGCGACTGATTTTGGCGTTTGGGGTTATGAGCGGCGAGGTCGGGAGAGAACGTAAGAAGAGTAAGTCGTCGAGCGATCGGAGAATAAAAGAGCTACCAACAAAGAGCGGGTTGGCGCAGTTACCAAAAGTGTATGGAGAAGAAGTGAAAAGGGAAGGAAAAAGTGACTGGCTGAAAAAAGAGAAGCTGCCGACACGACGGGATTAGAATTGAGAGGAGAAAAGAGAGTCTGGCGATTGAAGGAGCGAGGGAGTTGATAAGTGAAATACCCTAACGAACGGGTACCTGCACCAAGTACGGCAGCCAGGAAGAACGGCGGCAGGGGGCGTGTGTAGTGGAGGCTGGCACGGAGGACGCTAACTTGGCCAGCCAGGGGGGGGGGTTAGCGATGGAATGAATGGGACTGAAGAAGCGACACAGCCACCATGTCCTGTTCTATATTCGTGAGGAGCTGATTTGGTGATGTTGCAGGAAATCTCAGCGCATACGTACGTGATGAATCTTGATAATTCGTACAGCTACTGAGGCTACCAAGTTTGCAGGTGTAAGTAAACTTGCCGCTAGAGAGAGAAAAAAAAAAACAGATTCCCAACTTAGCATTAGTCAGGGCGATTGAACCAGGTTCAGTGGCGATGTCTTTATTATTAGAGTAAGTACATCGACCCCTCCAACGTGATAGTTTTTAGGCCCCTTTGGTGCCTGACTTGGTGTTCAGGGAGGAGCCGTGATTGGTTCCGCCTTGACAGGTATGGCCGTCAAAGATCCAACCGGGGTCCCACCTACTTGGACCTGTTGCTTTTAAAATCCTGTATGAACGCTCGTTATTATGCACTCTTGTTGTACTGGGCCATCTCCCGACGCGCATCAAAGGTACAGTGAGTGTATGTATGTACTCACTCTCCCGCCAGAGTGGTTCACAGTATCAGCAGCGAACTCCTGCACCCCCCATCGTTTTCAGGGGCAGGCAAAGGCAAGGGCAAGGGAAGAGTGACACCGCGCCGTCATGTGAGCCGATCTTGCTGTACGGCAGGGTCCTTCCGTCTCTCAATTGCTATTTCCGTCTTTTCCATCTTGGCTTCCTCCCACCAGGTTGTTTATTTCGATTTTGCTGTTTCATAACCATCCGCTTTTCCTTCTCTCTGTCGCTTCTCCTCCAGGCTCCATCTCCACTATTCGCGACCATCTGCATCTCAAGAAGGATCTTTAGTAGATACTTCCTTGACCACCACAGTGATCCCTTGATAGCATGCGGTGCTGGTACAATATCAGGGAGAGAAAAGGGAACCACTCTCCCCAGAAAAAACTAGCTTGCGTCCTTTCAACGACCCAGTTGATTTGTTTCATCTCAGATGGCTGGCGCTGGCGTTTTGGCCTGTCTCGCATAGCCACAATGGGGGTGGCAGATAATGGACGCCCCCCCC